>JBBGZY010000262.1:0-577500 GCA_037952925.1 Lithobates clamitans
AGAAAGCACAAATGTCCACTTTTTTGACTATCGGGGAAACAACAATAAAGAGTCATTTATACAGATTTCCATACATGAATAATCTTACCTGCAAAGTGAATGTTGCTGGCTTTGTTGGTGATCTGTCAAAAAGAAGAAATGATCAATGAATATTAGATGTATTTCTTCAAGCCAACATTCATGTCATTCATTTAAAAAAGGGAGTTCAAAAAAGTCCTAAGCTACATATGCAAATAGGACAACACAAATGTTCACCTTAGAAGTTTGAATGCCACAACTGCTACAGTAACCCCAATGCATATTTTACAAAATGATCAGGAACCCCAGCAATTTAGGTTGAGCATACAATGAAGCCAAGTACAAACAGAGAATGTCTTCAGTGAAGGTTGCATGTCCAAGGAATCATTTGGTCAATTAGCCAAATGAAATTTAGGAAAAAAGAAAAAAGAAAAAAAAAAAAAAAGGAAAAGAAAATAATAATAATCATCAACTCTTAATCCAGTAAGCAAACTTACTTTTGACAACGGTGTTCACATCATTGTGCCTGCCACGTATCAGGACTTCAGTATAGAGTGATATCTAGCAGTTGAATAAGTTCCTCCAACTGAGGTTGAACGTGTTTCGGCACATCCAGTCATTGTGCTCAGCAAGAGTGCACCGATAAGGGTGACAATGCCCCTTGCCATGGGCTGTATGCAACAGTGTTGTCATTCTTATCTGCATGCCTATGCTATGCAAAACTGCACATGCCGATTCACAGAAGCTGAAAAGTCCAGCCTCACCTGCAGGAGTCCAACTGCGTATCCAGTCACTGTGCACAGAGAACAACAATGCTACAGCTACATATAGCTCCTGGAAAGACAGCAACAGCACAGTATTTCTGGAACTGCCTGTGGCTGTAATTTTATAAATGACGAGAAACCCCAAAAAGGAAAAAAGGAGGAAGAGTGGCGATTACAATATTTAGAAAGGGGAAGGTTGATTTTTTTCGGATTAAAAGTTTATATACACTTTTATTGGACAACTGAAAGGTTCAAGATCATGCTTCATATTTAAAAGTGTGTGGATACTAAAATAAAGAAAAATAGACTTTTCAAAAAAAAAAAAAAAAAAGTGTGTGGAGATTTGCATTGATTATCAGCTGCCTATATTTCTGAATCTATTGAAGGTTTTGACATGTAGTTTTTACTGAAGTAAACTGTTTTTTGACGTGGTTGTAAACTCTTACATATACCAGTAAAGTGACTGGCCTCAGGTGATACATAGATGAAACAAATCCTCCTACATAAGTTGTACCCGTTTGTCTGCATTCTTCTCTACACTACAGTATATCGGTTCAAAGTCCAGAATTGTTAATGCTTGTCCACTGTCAGAAAAAAAGGGGATGGAGAGCTGAAGTTACTCTGCACCCTGCAGAGCTCAGTGAGGAGAGCTCCAAGAGCTGATTGGAGGGATAAGACACACCCCCCCCTTCACACAGCACACAGGAACAGAGCTGATGCTGTCAATTAGTTGGAGCTCCCTCCCGTGTCACCATTTTTCTCTTGGTGTCAGGAAAACTTGTCCGAAGCGATTCATTCTAACAGAGGAACGAAGCAGCAGATAGAAATGACAATTAGTACTCTTAATTGAGACAACTATACACTATAGAGGGATATGCTTTGTTCATATGTCATGTCTGAGGTTTATAACCACTTTAATTATACACTCAGTCTGGACTGTAAAAGTTGTTTTTTTGTTTTTTTTTTTTAAGAAAAAAAAAGGGGTCTACATCAACATCATTGGGTCTATGTAATGGAAAAGCAACTATGTGTAATGTATGTACAGCTCCTTTTGAGCAAGCAAACACAATAATACCCATACAGGTTTAATAGTCATTTTTCGAAAACAGAACTTTAACACGAATTGTATAAAATACCAGTGCTTCCAATCTGAATAATCGCTGTACTCCACAGCAGGGCAGCAGAGCATGGAGCTCTGCTTATTTCACCCAACTCGGTTCTTCTTGTTTGACCTTGCTGAAGTGTCCGTTTCAGCAATTGACAGTTAGGATTGAACTGCTTTATTGTCAGCTCCATAGCAAGCATCGGGTTTATAATATTTTGTTACATGGATTGCATGCCAAGTTTTATGTAATCCCTGGAGCTCCAGTGGACAAAAGCCTGAGAAATGGATGTGTAAATGAGAGCTGCCTCTGCTCTACATGTGTGCCTCCAATCAGCAGGACTCTGCAGAGGTGTTCAATTAGGAAGAATCATGTGAGAGTGAAGAATACCGGACTTCTGCCATCTGCGTTATATCATTTTTTATCAAGGGTTTTATATGCACAGATGTGATGGAGATTGGGGACCCCACTGCTAGAAAATGGAAATACTGAAGATGGTACAAGTGATCAGAAGTCTGGGAAATAAAGGTTTTCACATGTTGCACTGATCTCTGTGAGATGGGAGCAGACATATATCCCTTGAAAAGCATACCACCCCTAATATCTACAGAAAATGGTTGCAGCAAATCTTGACACCTGCAGGTTCTCAGACTTCCTGGGTGAGCTATGGGACGGAGGACCCAATCACAGTACCCGAATGAAAAAGCGCAACTCTGCGATGGATCTGCAGCTTGGTGGAATTATACACATACAAACACACTAAAAATATTTTCTTCTCTGTAACAGTCACCGCTACATACTGTAGATATGACTACTGCCCACTGTGTAAACATTGCACTGCCCACACACCAAAATACAAGGAATGTGCCGTTTACCCAGCATACATCACTGTCATCAGTCCTGTCTCTGCAGAACAAAAAGTCCAAGCCGGCAACCACCATGTCTCCCCTGCTGCAAGCAGGAAGCCTTTGAAATGGCACAGCAAAGTACAATCAGTTAAAAGAAAAAAAAAAAAAAAAACTAATCAAGCACATAATACTTTTTCCCCCCTTTACTTTGATCCTGCGTATATCTTCCGGTCATTATTAAACAATATTTATAGCCTAAACTTAACTGTTTATAAGAATGCAAGCACAGGCCAAAGTATAAAAAAAAAAAAAAAACACGACGACTAGAGATCCCCGTTTGCTATAACTTGCAACCCATACAAAACAAATGCTAGCCCTTGTCATTTTTTGTTTACCAAGTCAAATTTCTGCATTCCATTTCTAAGTTCCTGAAAAAACAAAGAAAAATTCCCAGCTCACAACAAACCAAAATGACCCTGCAACAGTTCACGTTAAAACCAAGGGTTTTAGTTTGCACACATTTGCAAATACATGCGTAAGGTGCAGGGGCAGCGTCATGGCACCTCAGTGTACTGTAGTCCTTACTTTATACATTTTAAGAGTCACCAAAGTTTGAACACATACACTGTATAGAATGCTGGGAACGACACACAGTTGCTTGTGCTCTCAACCAAACTGTCAAGCCATCAAATTACTGGTGTCATAACTGATCACATGAGCAGCACCATGGCAGCTTCCTTGGCTGTAAAGGATAAGGGAACTTATTTCTGCTTGAAGCTACAGCTTTCTTAAATCTAACCGTACTGACTTACTGCAGGTGCAGCAAAGAAAAAAAAAAAAAATAAATAAAAAATACTGCACTCTGCCTTCTGCCATTGTCAAAAAAAAAACGCCCTGCTTGAACGCACCCCACCCAAAAAATGCAAATATTTATGATTTGTTGAAATAGTTAATATGAAAGCCTTGCTGTTGCAGGTTTTATCAGGTTTGTCTTCAAGAGAGGATTGCATGAATATAGGCAAAGTGGAGGATGCGTACTACACGCGTTTACATGTTGCAGCCTATCAATTTACAAGGAACTAGTGAAATCCCTTACTGAAATCCACCCAAAATAAAAAAAAACTGTTCATTTTACATGGAGGTCTGAAAAATAAGGTAAAATCCAATTCTATTAGCTTGTTCAATCGATAAAAGAGACAACAATAGAATAATCAATTCAATACAAAAGATGAAATGACAGAAAACGATGCCGCTGCCATTGAACCAGCTTTCAGCAAACACATCCACATCTAAAAATATATTTATGATGTTAATCTTTTATCCTATTATGTTTCTTCAGATCCATTTTGCAATGAAAATAAAAACTATTAGTTGCTAGTCTGCCATTAAATTATTCATGATGCCACCAACTTTCATTAATCAGACTCCGAGCATTAACTCCGAGTTTCTCTTGAGCACCTCCATATCAGACAAAAGCTCCAAAAAGGAGAACATGGCATGGGTACCTCAGAAACAAAATGTCCCTATGCACCAGGGCAATAAACAATGTCCCAAACCAGAGAACCAGCTAATCAAAGCACTGTGGTACACCAAAACGTAAAGTAGTTGTAGTTCTATGCAGTAAGGTAAAAAGCCTTCTGCATACAGCTCCACCACAATACATACCTGAGCACAACCCCGATCCAATGATGTGCACAAGAGCCAAGGTCTCACTCCCCATTGGCTCGGATACAGCATTGGCTCCTATTGCTGTCAATACCAGGGAAGAGGAAGGAGGGGCGGGCCATGTTCCTCTGGGCTCGGGAGTGAGTACGCACAAGTGCACTCATAGCAAGCAGTTTGCTATAAGGGCACTTAGCGTGGGGGGGCGGGGGCGCGCCCAGAGTGCAGTCAGGCAAATGTGTGTGTATATATATATATATATATATATATATATATATATATATATATATATATATATATATATATATATATATATATATATATATATATATACACATACATACATACACACACAAACATATCTATTATTTTTTTTTTCTTAGTTGATTTTTTTTTTAACTGTCATTTTCGGTTTTTGGCCAAGTGCATCCTGTATTTTCATGGATCTCTAGCTCACACCAACCAAATTGAAAGAACTATAGGCAAAAAACTCTGTCCCCTGTACCCCCTCCCCATTTTGGATAGAGTAAGGGAGGGTTATAACCACGTTCAGATTCCCAAACCCCCCCCCCCCCCCCCAACGTCTGTGACCCATTTTGGAGATTTTCCTTTACTTCCGGTCTCCTAGCCAAAACAGGAAGTGAAAAGGAGATCCCTGCAAAATTAAGGGAATTCCTTGGGGGCCCCCAGGTCACCAAAACTAGTGACCCCACTGGAAGATTTCCCCTCGATTACATTTCTGGGGACAACCCAAAATTTGGCATTTTCTTTTACTTTCAATGATAATGGTAAACAGAACAAATAGAGAGGGGGACAAAGACATCCATACAAAAAAACAAAAAAAACTGACAGGGGTTCTTACATTTCTCCACTTCAGTTATACTTCAAATTTGCTTTGCAGGTTTCAATGTGACAAGGGATACAGAAGAACAAAGCAGCAGGCAGCACAGGATCGAGGGAAGCACACTCCCAGTGACCCTGTGAAAAGCTCTCTGGATTAAAAGTCACACTTTAAAATTGAATTAAAGGGGTTGTAAAGGTAAAACTTTTTTCACCTTAATGCATTCTATGCATTAAGGTGAAAAAACTGACAATACCGCCGCCCCCAGCCCCCCCGTTTTACTTACCTGACCCCTCGAAAGTCAGCTGCTCGCTCCCGACATCCATTCCTCCGCTCAGCCTGGCCGCTGATTGGCTACAGTGGATGGATTGGAAGCAGCGCAGCCATTGGCTTGCGCTGCTGTCAATCACATCCAATGACGCGGCGCGCTGGGGGGGCGGTGCCGAGTGATACAGTGAGCGGCTATATCACGGGAGCGCGCCCGCAAGAACTAACCACCATGCGAGGGAGCTCGCATTAAGGTGGTTAGTTCTTGCAGGGAGGAGCCGAAACAGCCGCCAAAGGAACCCCAGAAGACCAGGTTCGGGGCCACTCTGTGCAGAACCAGCTGCACAGTGAAGGTAAGTATAACATGTTTATTATTTAAAAAAAAAAAAAAAAAAAAAAATTTACCTTTACAACACCTTTAAGTTGAATTTACTAAATTAGCACAGCTATAGTGTTTGCTGTACAAAATGTCCAATTTTATCCCTTTTACAGGACTAAATCTGCATTGAACAACAATATCTGGTACCAGTAAAAGGGTTAATCATTTTAAGATTGTTTGGATGTCGGCTGACGGACGTTCTCGTGCAAAAATAGCACTGGAAAGGTATGACAATGCCAGGAAGGGGACTGGAAAACGGTACGACAATCTGCAGAATTCTGTTCTGTCTAATGAACCATACAGTGTGCCTACATACACAAGGGCTCAGTGGCTCCGATTTCTCGTGGTGGTATCAATTACTTAACATGTTTAGCAATAATATGCAGATTGCCTTTCACCACTGTATCAGCACGTGGATATTATTGGGTTCTCACTTCGGACATTATTGAGATCAGGGGCTGATAAACTGTAATCAAGTCGTCTGTACTCAGACAAACATGAGCATCTGCCATCACCAGATCATACAAGAAAAGGCAGCAAATGCAGATTTTATCATTGGATACCAATATATTCCATTTAAAGAGGCCCTCTACATAAATACACTGCTCAGTGACTGCAAATTAGATCACAACATAGCTTGCTGTTCCAAACTGCTATTCTGAAAGCAACCAGCGCCAAAAAGTCCTGACTTACTTTTGAAGGTGCGTTATTCAAAGCTGCCATTCTCTGTTTCACTGGCCTGGAACGTGGATGAGCATGGTGGGTGTCCCACCACTGTTATTGGCCACCACCAAGTATTGAAGTCAGGATGTAGATGACAAATATAAAGTCAACTACAATTGCGCCCATTTTCGATTCCTGATGATAGTTTCCCTATATGGCATGAGACAAGGCTAAATTTTACATTTTACATAAATTTTACATTTACATTTAAATTTTAATAATAATAATAATAATAATAATAATAATAATAATAATAATAATAATAATAATACATTCTCCTGAGTTTTACATAAAACTCATTGGAGCCAGGTTCTTGTTTTTCTTTCTGGTTCAACTGCCCACACATGTCACAGGATTCTATGCTATGCAACCAACCTTTTATACTTCAGTCTGAGGTTGCAGGAGAATGACAGAGTGAGTCCACCCAAAAATTACATTAGCACAAGATTGCACAGAAAAACCTAATGCCGCGTACACACGAGCGGACTTTACGGCAGACTTTGCCCGGCGGACTTTGACGGACTTTCTGAATGAACGGACTTGCCTACACACAATCAACCAAATTCTGTCGAATTCGTACGTGATGACGTACGACTGGACTAAAACAAGGAAGTTCATAGCCAGTAGCCAATAACTGCCCTAGTGTGGCTTTTTGTCCGTCGAACTAGCATACAGACGAGTGGACTTTTCGACCGGACTCGAGTCTGTCGGATAGATTTGAAACATGTTTTAAATCCAAGTCCGTCCAACTTTTGAGAAAACAAAGTCCGCTGGAGCCCACACACGATCTAACTGTCTGACCAAATCCAGTACGCCGGACCAAGTCTGGCGTAAAGTCCGCGGCATAAGAGTGCACCCAGGAGAGTGAATGAAAGGCTTAAAAGTGAGAACGAAGAGCACAAAATAGACACGGGTCGGGTATTTTGAACTAGGGAGTACACTAGCGTGCATTTTCACAAACTCAAGGCCATTTAGAAGAAGAAGATGATGCCATTGCCTATCTCTGTTTTACATTCACAGTCCGAGTTTGAATGCATTTCATTCGGTACACATATGTGAGAATGGAAGGGTGTATTGCAAGATCTCAAACTGTCAAGGCAAACCTGGGTGCCTGCTTGGTCCACAGCCAACTAAGTACATATGAAGGAAGAAAAGTGTGCGGTACATCCAAGAATAAAAAAAAAGTAATTCATTTTATTTGATATCCATTTAAAAGTTGGATGATGACATGCACATAGCCCACAACCCACAATGGATCAGTAGACAAGTTTCACACTCCTGTGCTTACTCATTGTTAAGCACAGGAATGTGAAACGAGTCTACTGATCAGTTGTGGGCTATGTGCATGTTCGTCATGTAACTTTTAAACAGATATCGAATAAATTAATTACTTTTATCCTTGGACAAAGGACACTTTTCTTCCTTCATATATATGTGAGAATGCAAAGAATGTAAATGGACAAGGCCATATGTGTTGATGTAAAACATAACAATGTGTAATAACAGGAATACACAATTAGAAGAAAAAAAAACACAAAAAAAAAAACAGATCGCTCAACCGACAATCAACGAAACAGCGTTTGCTGGTTGAAATCGACCCCAACATTAACCAATGAAAGAAAAAAAAAAAAAAAAATGAAATAGTCTTTTAAAAGAGCAATTGATTTTATACATAGTGGTTGTAAACCTGGGACGTAAACACTAACTGTCTGTAAGGGTGGCATTCTCCCAACCATAGAAAGGAGAGCATTCTTCCCACTAACCACCAATGTAAGAGGTATTTTTCCCCCTGACCCTCAACGGGGTCCCTGAGAAATTCAAATTAAGGGTTTCCTATGTGGTTAAAAAGGTTAAGTAAGGCAGGTCTGCGGTAAAATGTCTTCTGTACATGGCAAAATTACACAGAATAACCATAATATCCTGCATGTGCACAGTAAAGCCGCCCATCCATCCCTGAAATCCTGGTAATGACACACACCCATATAATAAACCATCATAGGAAAAACAGCTGCTAAAATTTTTAGGCATCTTTTATTTTCTGGCCAGCTAGCTAGACACGAGGATTTGAAATGCTTACTTGCAGCCTTTTTCCCCCTTTGCACTTAGTAGGGAAATCAGCCACTCCAAAAGCTGATCACCTTGTACACCCCCTTCCTGCCACGTTATAGCCGAATCCCCTCCTGCAAGTACCCAAATATGATCTTTGCTGGCCCGTCTCCTCTTGCCCCCTAATCCTCTACATAACCTTATTGTAACTGCTAAGAAATAAATGGGTAAAACAATAGGGTGGCACTTGAATTGGCACCTGTAGGATGCCAATATCATAACTTAAGCACAGCAGGTCTTTTGGATGTCTACACCAGGGAAGCTTTTACAGGTATGAAACACGCAAAAATCTATGAAATGCTCATAATCTTATGGAAGGACTGTAGTTTAAATGAATGTCCCGAGGACCAGGTCTTTAATTAAATGTTCTCATGGCAAAGGGACAGTTTTCATGCAGGCTTAAAAAGGCAGATTGCAGTAAAAGTTTGAAGATTGGAACTAGAAAAAAAAATAGAAAACAAAGTCCACATCTTGTTTAGAGAGCCCTGAGCACATCTTGTTTAAATCGTCAAAGGGATCTGTCCTTGTTTAACCTTTCCTACAGGTACGCAACTACGGTAAAAGGATAATGAAATCAGAAGCCTGATCAGCTCATGATTAGCCATTATTTGCACACACTGAATGTAGGTGATCATTCATTATACAGCATATCCATTTACTTAGAGAATAATCAACATTAGCTTGTGCTTACAAACAATCCACCATCTGCTGAATGGAGCAGGGGTGGAAAAAATTAAATTAAAGCAGAACTGTAAAAAAAAATAAAATAAAATAAAAAAATAAAAAATCCCATGTCTTTGTTGTTGATCTTCACCAAGTTTGCCATCCATGTTCTTCTGAGCTCTGTAGTTCTTCTGTAATAGGCTGCTGAACTTGTTGAAAAAAAACGTTATTTCCTGCCGACTTCGATCCCTCTCCTAAGCTCAGCCAGCGGTCTGACACGCCCCCTTGTAGTCCTCTGAAAAGAGCAGGGAGGAAGCAGACATGTTGTCTGCGCCACCAATGGAGGAGGTGTCCTCCTCCTTCACCCTGCCAGCAATCTGCCCTCCACTGTCCCCCCCCCGCATGTCTGCTATCTCCACGCAGAGCGGGATAATTAGAAATCAGTTGTATGACACAGCGGGGATCTCCCACTGTCAGGTATTGAATAGCAGAACACCGATCACCGCCTTCCTCCGGTATTGGCTCATTGCGTTGTCAATCAAAAAAAAACGAGAGGCGGGACATCGGCACTCAGTGTTCTCATATACAATACCGGAGACCCCCACTATGTCATACAAGTGACTTCTAAGAATAATCCCCGCTCTACACTGGTGGTCCCTGACAAGCTGCACTGGTGGGACAGACATGCTGCCCTTGTGGTCCCTGACATGTTGCACTTGTTGGCATTCATATTAAAATGCTTTGTATTTATAAGGCTGTAATCTATCATACCGTGTGTTTTGTATGGCTTGCTGGCTGCAGAATGAGGGGTGCGATCTATGTGGAAGTGGGCGAGTTCACATTTACAAGCCTAGTGTACCCTCCCACATTTACTCCCATCCCAAGGATTCATGGAGATAGATAGATAGATAGATAGATAGATAGATAGATAGATAGATAGATAGATAGATAGATAGATAGATAGATAGATAGATAGATAGATAGATAGATAGATAGATAGATAGATAGATAGATAGATAGATAGATAGATAGATAGATAGATAGATAGATCTGTTCTAAGAGATCCTCACAGCCAGAAAAGATGATGCATTTTTTGAATCACAGAGCTGACTTCCTGAAAATTCAATCAGTCATATCTCTTAAGCAATAAGAAATGTCACAAATGTAGTAGCTGTTTAGTGTTTTGTGTGGGGGGTGTACTAATGGTGAATTTTTTGAAAAACCCGGAGTTCTGCTTTAATGCAGACGCCATTCAGTCCAGTGCAAAACCACTACAGAAAAATCAATAGAAAACTGCTGATAAAAAGCTTGCTGGATTTGCTAATAGATTTGAGATAAGAAGAAGTCTGGGTGGCCCGCGCTTACAGAAGAAAATTAAATGAAAAAGAACTGCTGCCCCTACCGATACAACCACCAGATATCTGACTGAAGAGCTGAGGTTGGAGACACAGAGGGAAATCTAAAGGAGGAATATATACACACACCTTATACCGCAAGCACGGAAACATTCAGCCGATACAGCGGAAACAAAAATCTCATGGATTGCTACACAGTGGCAGATACTGTGAAAGCAAGATACCCCTGCGTTGGTTAGTGCAATCCCTATAGGGGAATCCATAAGGAGCACAGAGCACAAAGTTGAAGAGCACCTGTCACTTTTTTCATTATTTCATTCATATTTATCTTTAAAACATTTCTTCAGAAGGATATAGACTATTTTTCAATGCTTATATATACTTATTTCTCTGTATGAAATTGAGCATCACTGAGGCACTATTTACTTTAAATAAAGGTTTTATGCATTCCTAGTAAATGAATTATGGACTGTTTTTGATTACAGTACATACATATGGATTTCTGGGTGCACAAATCGAAGTAGATGTGCATTAAGGCACAATACATAGAGCACCTGTCATTATAATATATATTTTATCTTGTTTAGTGCATTTTTAGCACCTGCAGTTTTGGATTTGCACCAAGCACATGACTCTTAAATTTTTTTTCTGGCTTCTGATATAAACAGGACACA
Organism: Lithobates clamitans; assembly: GCA_037952925.1. Classification (NCBI taxonomy): domain Eukaryota; kingdom Metazoa; phylum Chordata; class Amphibia; order Anura; family Ranidae; genus Lithobates; species Lithobates clamitans. The sequence continues at coordinate 11,404 of JBBGZY010000262.1, forward strand.
GAAAGTGTCATTGGGGGGGGGGGGGGGCAGATCTGAAAATATATAAATTATAACATTTTGTGACAGAGCGTTGCCCTGCCAGGGTCTACAAAGAGGTTGTGACCCAGAATTCTCAACCAATATGGTTGAGGGGCTCCAGGGAGCATGTAACATGAACAGGAAACTGGATTTTCAGTTTCCTAAAGTTGGTTTTGAGACCTGGAGCCTGGTGATTTCAAAGTGATCCAGGTGGGATGAAATCATCAATTCTGCAGCCAGCATACTAATTGGTCAGGTGTGTGCTGGGCTTTTAGTAACCACATGACCATGGTTCTGAGCTCCACCCCGACAGACAGGAAGTCTGGCCCAGGAGTCAGAAGGGCTCCACGTGGGAGCCAGTGCAGCAAGAGGCTGCTAGCTGTGTGCACCAGGCTGGTTGGTGAACAGTCTGTAGGAGGCAGACAAGGGCCTTGAGTGTAAGGCCAGAGCAGCAGTGCTGCAAGTGAGAGCCAAAAGGGCTGAATGTCGTTTATGTTGGAGAAAATATCCCAAGCTTTGAACATCTCACGGAGCAATGTTCAATCCAATCGCCTGAAAATGGAGAGAGTATGGCACAACTGCAAACCTACCAAGACATGGCTGTCCACCTAAACTGACAGGCCGGACAAGGAGAACATTAGCCAGAAAAGCAGCCAAGAGGCCCATGGTAACACTGGAGGAGCTACAGAGATCCACAGCTCAGGTGGGAGAATCTGTCCACAGGACAACTATTAGTCATTTACTCCATAAATCTGGCCTTTATGAAAGAGTGGCAAGAAGAAAGCAGTTTTTGAAAGAAAGCCATAAGAGAAATCCTGTTTGCAGTTTGTGAGAAGCCATGTGGGGGATACAAAAAACCTGTGGAAGAAGGTGCTCTGGTCAGACGAGACCAAAAATGAACTTTTTGCCCGAACAGCAAAACACTATGTGTGGTGGAAAACTAACCCTGCACATCACCCTGAACACACCATCCCCACCGTGAAATATGGTGGTGGCATCATGTTGTGGGGATGCTTTTCTTCAGCAGGGACAGGGAAGCTGGTCAGAGTTGATGGGAAGATGGATGGAGCCAAATACAGGACAATCTTAGAAGAAAACCTGTTAGAGTCTGCAAAAGACTTGAGACTGGGGTGGAGGTTCACCCTCCAGCAGAACAACCCTAAACATTAGAGCTGCAACAAAGGATTATTTTATTAATCGAAACAATCGGCCAACTAATCTTAAAAAAAAAAAAAAAAAAAGTGTGGTGTATAATTTAGTTTATATGTAAAGTTAAAAAAAAAAAAAAAAAAAAAAAAAGCAATTTATTCTTAAATATCTTTATTCTTGACAGCCGGGCGGTGGTTCAGTTATCCTGACTGGGCGTCATATGACGTCCATCAGGATAACATGCGCCCGCGGGGGCGCACATCGCGGTGATCGGTGTGTCAGTCTCACACACCGATCTTCGTAAAGAGCCTCCGGCGGAGGCTCGTGATCAGCCGTGTCCAATCACGGCTGATCACGACGTCAATAGGAAGAGCCGTTGATTAGCTCTTCCTCACTTGCGTCTGACAGACGCGAGTAGAGGAGAGCCGATCAGCGGCTCTCCTGACAGGGGGGGTCTGCGCTGATTGTTTATCAGCGCAGACCCCCCTCAGATCACCACACTGGACCACCAGGGATCGCCACTAGGACCACCAGGGAAGGGGCAACATGTGGATGGCCAGGTATGTACCCCGTCAGTGCCCAATCTGTGCCAGTGCCCACAAATGGGCACTGATTGGCACCATTATGTTGCAGTGATGCCCAGCAATGCCACCCTTAGGGGCATCAGTGCAAACAATCAGTGTCAGTGCCACCCATCAGTGTCCATTAGTGCCTACCTATCAGTGCCCATCTGTGCCATCAGTGCCACCCATAAGTACCCATCAATGCCACCTACGAGTGCCCATCAGTGCCGCATACTAGTGCCACCTATCAGTGCCCGTCAGTGCCACCTCATCAGTGCAACCTCATCGGTGCCCATCAGGGCCGCCATATCAGTGCCCGTCATTGAAAAAGAAAAACGTACTTATTTACAAAAATTTTTTAACAGAAACAAAGAAAACCTTGTTTTTTTAAAAAATTTTCGGTATTTTTTTATTTGTTGCGCAAAAAATAAAAACCGCAGAGGTGATCAAATACCACCAAAAGAAAGCTCTATTTGTGGCAACAAAATGATAAAAAATTTGTTTGGGTACAGTGTTGCATGACCGCACAATTGTCATTCAAATTGTGACAGCGCTGAAAATTGGCCTGGGCGGGAAGGTGTCTAAGTGCCTGGTATTGAAGTGGTTAAATATGATTAGGGAGCAAAATATCTAGTCCACTCTGAGAATAACAGACAGAGATATACTGTATATACTATTAAAGGGTGAATCTGGTAAATATCGTCAGACTCCGAAATCATTTCTTTTTTATTTAAAAAACAATGTCTTCCTTAAAAAAAAAAAAACAAAAAAAAAAATAAATAAATAAAACACAACACTCATTTTAAGAACAGTTGAGGTCAAACCGACATTCATTTTCAACCACAGTGACGGGAAAATTTGGAAATAGAAAACTTCTTGGTCAAAGGAACTTTCAGACAGCGTATGGTTTTCGTTCAGAAATTACATTCATTTAAAAAAAACAAAATGTTAAAAACAAGTGAAATTTCAACCAACATTCATTCCTTCATTCAGTGAATGGTAGGGGTGCAACGGATCGTTGCCGATCCGTGATCCGTACAGATCACCCTCCGCGGATCGGCACACCCGCGATCCGCGGAGCACTTTTTGGGCCTCAGCCATAGGAAAGGCCCCGGCTTCGGCCTAGCTCCGGAGCGGCGGCCATCTTAGTACACCCGGAAGTGGCCGCTGTCTCGACAGGAAGTGACATTTCGTCGCCGCCATCTTGCTACACCCCACACTCCTGCACAGTACAATAATGATAGAGTGAGAAGGGGGCAAGCGGACATCTTGTTACACCCACCGGAGTTTTAAATTTAAAAGCCATTTTCAACACAAAACTGAGCTTATATGCACAAATACTGTATTTATGCATATAAGCTCGGTTTTGTGTCGAAAATGGCTTTTAAATCTAAAACTCCGGTGGGTGTAACAAGATTTGTGTGTTTTTTTTTTTTTTTTGTTTTTTTTATGCTGATCCGAGGATCGATCCGATCCGTGACTCTGATCCGAGGATCGATCCGATCCATGAGATTTTTGATCCGTTGCACCCCTAGTGAATGGACAAAGATTTTTCATCTGAATATTCTCGTCTGAGAATTGATCCGTGTGGCCAGCATAAGGCTCCGTACACACCTATGCAGTTTGCTCTTGATGTGTTTCTGCAGTGCGTTTTGATTTTGCTCACGTGATTTTGCTGCGATTTGCGTTTTTGCATTTTATTTTGGCCAATTTGTTGTCGGGCAGATTAAAAAACACAAATTGTTGCAAAAACTTATTACATGCTTTTCTTCAGCTTCTCCATTGCAGTATATTGAAACAAAAAAGCACCGCTTTGCGTTAAAAGCCCCTGACCCTTTCCAAATACGCAGCGGCTGAAAAAACGCATAGGATGTGAATGTGTCCCATAGAAAACCCATGTAAATGAACTGCAGTGCGTTTCTGCAAAAAGCAACAAAAAATAAATAAATAAAAACAAACATAGATGTGAACCAGGTCTAAGATGTTTAGTAACCTAATGGGGTTAAAAAAAAAAAAAAACTAAAATGAGCCCTTTATTAGTAAAAAAAACAAAAACAAAAAACAAAAAAAAAGCAGCTAATTACTACTGAAAGGGGGTCTTTTTTTACTGTAGAACTGTAAAAGTAATATTTACAGTAGCGATTATTTGCTCTTTGTACACTATAAAAGGGCTCATTTTATTTTTTTAACCTCATTATGTTACTGGCCAATTGATCGATTATGAAATTCATCGATTACTATTTTCATAATCGATGAATTGGCCAGTAACATAATCAATGAATTTCATAATCGATTAATCGATTCAGCCCTACTAAACATACAGCCATAGCTACAATGGAATGTTTTAGATCAAAGCATATTCATGCGTTAGCATGGCCCAGTCAAAGTCCAGACCTAAATCCAATTGAGAACCTGTGGCAAGACTTGAAAATTGCTGTTCCCAAAAAAAATAAAAATAAAATAAAAAAATGCAGCGAACGCAGGTTCTCGAAAAAGTATTGACTGGGGGGGGGGGGGGGGTTGGGACTAAATACAAATGCACGCCACACTTTTTTTTTTTACAAATATCTGAAATTTGAAAACCATTTATACCGTAAATACTCGAGTATAAGCCGAGGCACCTACTTTTACCACGAAAAAAATGGGAAAATGTATTGACTCACATATAAGCCTAGGGTGAAAATGCAGCAGCTACATGTAAGTGGAAAAGAGGGTCAACAATCCCACAGCTTCACTGTGCCCATTTGTGTGCCTCAGCCTCATGCCTCACTGTGCCAATCTGCCTGCCTCACTGTGCCAATCGGCATGCCTCACTGTGCCAATCGGCATGCCTCAACCTCATGCCTCACTGTGCCCATCTGCATGCCTCAGCCTCATGCCTCACTGTGCCCATCTGCATGCCTCAGCCTCATGCCTCACTGTGCCCATCTGCATGCTCCAGCCTCACTGTGCCCATCTGCATGCTTCAGCCTCACTGTGCCCATCTGCATGCCTCAGCCTCATGCTTCAAGTACCTTGATCGGCGTTGTGCCCATCTGCCGTTGTGCCGGCATTATCTCCTGGCGCTGTGCCCATCTGCAGTCTTATCTCCTGGCGCTGTGATACATTCAGTCTAGTCGGCGGCCATGCAGTGTAACCAAGCGCAGCCTCCTCCTGGTCCTCCTCCGTGACAGAACACTGACTCGGTTTCCCAGCTGTGAGTCAGTGTTCAGCCTATCACGGATGAGGACAAGGTGGAGGCGGCGCTTGGTTAAACAGCATGGCCGCCGACTAGACTGAATGTATCACAGCGCCGGGAGGACTCGAGTATAAGCCGAGGGGAGCATTTTCAGCACAAAAAAAAAAAGTGCTGAAAAACTCAGCTTATACGCTCATTTTCCTTCTACTTCACAATTATGTGCCACTTTGTGTTGGCCTATCACATAAAACACATTTGCATTTTTGGTGGTTGTAAAATTTCAAGGGGTATGAATGTTTTTTCAAGCTAGGTACAATAATAATAATAAAAAAAAAAAAGTGTATAAATATAAACACACACACACACACAATTATTTTCATAATTGATTAGTTGGCAGATTATTGTTTTGATTAAATCGGATAAAATCAAAAAATGATATTATATTAATATATATATATATATATATATATATATATATATATATATATATATATATATATATATATATATATATATATATATATATATATAAATAATGGGGCACTATTCCTCCCAGTAACACCAATGATGGAGCAGCACTTTCCCCCAGGGAACACCAATGATGGGGCACTATTTCCCACCCTCCCAGCAACGCCAATGGGGCACCATCCCCCCCCCCCCCAGCAACACCAATAGGGCACTATTTCCCCCCCCCCTCCCAGCAACACCAATGGGGCACCATTCCTCCCCGGAACACCAATGATGGGGCACTTGTCATCACAGTGTATGTACTACTACTAGTATTGTTGTATATAGCCGCAGCGCTGCTACCTTACATCACAGCTGCTTCTCACCTCTCTCTTCCCTCACTGCAGCAGCGGGCGGGGGGGAGCCGACGTCAGCGAGGCGCGGACGTACCTGGTCATATACGGCGGCGGACCAACTAATCGATAATTAAAATCGATGACAATCATTTTTTGTCAAAACTTAACTGAAGTTAGAAGCTGATTGGCTACTATGGACAGCTGCACCAGACTTTGCACTCTCCAGTTTCAGTAAATCAACCCCAGTATCTCACAAGAGTACACACCCCGCATTTTTTGCAAATATTTTATTATATCTTTTCATGACAACACTGAAGAAATGACACTTTGCTACAATGTAAAGTAGTGAGTGTACAGCTTGTATAACCATGTAAATTTGCTGTCCCAGTAAAATAACTCACACAGCTATCAATGTCTAAACTGCAAGCAACAAAAGTGAGTACACCCCTAAGTGATAATGTCCAAATTGGGCCCAAAGTGTCAATATTTTGTGTGACCACCATTATTTTCCAGCACTGCCTTAACCCTCTTGGGCATGGAGTTCACCAGAGCTTCACAGGTTGCCACTGGAGTTCTCTTCCACTCCTCCATGACAACATCACAGAGCTGGTGGATGTTAGAGACCTTGCACTCCTCCACCTTCCATCTCAGGATGCCCCACAGATGCTCAATAGGGTTTAGGTCTGGAGACATGCTTGGCCAGTCCATCCCCTTTGCCCTCAGCTTCTTTAGCAAGGCTGTGGTCATCTTGCAGGTGTGTTTGGGGTCGTTATGTTGGAATACTGCCCTGCGGCCCAGTCTCCGAAGGAAGGGGATCATGCTCTGCTTCAGTATGTCACAGTGCATGTTGGCATTCATGGTTCCCTCAAACACCATTAGAAAATTTATTAGAGAAATAAAATAAGAATCTCCACCCTGCATCTTCTCATTTTCTCATCACTGCGTTTGAAAACTAATGTTGACTTGACCCACTAATTATTAGAAAAAAAAAAATTACAAACTTTCTTAGAACACTCATTTCCTAGGTTTTACCAAACTATGGCCAGCTTTAGACACTTGTTACATGATCGGTGCCAGTGGGTCCCAAGAAGCCAACCTCAAAGAACAGGCAAAGTTGCCCAATCTAAGCTACAAGCAGTAAAAGATGCTGCCTCCAGGGACCTCCTGATTCCAAGCCTGTAAATTCGCAGTCCCAATTTTCCAACCCAGCCCAATTGAAAACATAAAAAGCGCCATTATTGCCCACACCCTTAAGCTACATGACCATCCACTTTTTGTTTTCAAATGGGCAGTGTTTGAAAATTGGGCAGCTGTCTGTTTCGACTGCAGTGAGCCAGCAGCAAGTGTTATATGCTTGGCAAAACACCAAACAGTGCTTTTTTTTGCCTTGGCAACTTTATTTGAAGTGCACAAAGTGACACTTCATTCATGTCACCAGACAGCAGTGCGGTGTGCTGGCCTGCAGCGATTTGCAGTGCCTTCCTATGTGCTGCTATAATAAGCACCATGTCTGCATTTTATCCTATCTATCCATTTTAACTCCAGGTTACTAGTTTGCAGTGTAATTGGGGCACATAGAAAAAACATTTTATGTGCCTTAGTGGTAAATGCCACTCATCCAGTGCAGGAAAACAACAGCCTCCGCACTATGTGTGGGCACTAAAAGATGGTTCTGACCACAAGGAAATATCATCCAAGAAATAACCCTGATTGAACAAGGTGGAAAAACTGGATCATTTTCTAGGAAACTACCATAGTTCTGTTCTATTTTCATTCCATTTCAAGCCGAATACAATTTTCCTTGTTTGATGAACTTTTTGACCCGGTTTTAACTTCATGGAAAAATTTATTCTGATGGTTTAGCGAACTTGCAGGTGGTAGGTTGCTTTCGATTAGATTTGCGTAACCTGGTGGATCAAAAGAGATCTGGAAGAAAGACTATGAAGGTGCAAAACAAAAGTGGCTTCACCTTCGGCAAGATGTAATCACTTTAATAAATTAATAATACATTCACCAGTACCAGAACTGTGTCTTGCTCCAGTCATCGTCTTCAGAAATACGCAGTCTGATGCATGGAAAATATTAAATATTGTGAGCAGAGGCAATGGATGGTCATAAATTGCAAGAGTTGCACGTCAGCCAGCAACAGGAAAGTGACAAAGCAATTGCAAGCTGTACCCATAGAACATGCTGTCATTTGCTTGCTTTCACAGTACCAGTTCTACAGAGATCTTCCATACTATACACCCTGGCAAGGCATGGGACTGGAACTACACCTACGCCTACACAAGCAGGATACGAGACACATCTACCAGCCAAACCTGCTACTTAACTCATTTGCTGCCAATAGCTACGTAGCAGAGCTCAGCAATACCCTTCAGCTAGAGCAATGTATTGTGAATCTACCATCTTCACAACATTCTGTATAGAGAAACATAGGGATCACACATATTACTTGTAAAATACAATACATAATGACAGAAATTATCTACAGATTTATCAGTTAGAACAAAACTCATTACATACTTCCTAGGCTTTCGAGATAAAATATAGACATAGCGTCAAATACATATTTATTATAAGTACAAGCATGATGCTACATAATATGCATTATGTACTTAAACCGCAAAACAACAAACTATTATATATTGCAGTTTATAAATGTTTAGAGGAGCTCACTGCATTAGTCTACTCATTTTATAGCAAGCTCTCAAACTTTGTGTGTCGGAAAATCCGACAGAAAATGTGTGATGGAGCCCACACACGGTCGGAATTTCCAACAACAAGGTCCTATCACACATTTTCCGTCGGAAAATCCGACCGTGTGTACAGGGCATAACACTAAAATAACTACATCTATTGACAATCTAACACTGGGGCAGTTTTCAGGTGCTTTAGAACTAGAAATGGCCTCTGCAAAGCACCTGAAAATGACCTCCCATTCATTGCAGTGTGTCTGTGGGACGGTATGAAAAGTCCTGCAAGCAGCATCTTTGGGGTTTGGTTGGGAGCGCTGTATTTAGCACTCCCAAAACACCCTGCCTATTGCAATGAACAGGCAGCTTTTTGAAAGCGCAGAAAAATGGAAATTTACCCTTTCTTTGGGTAAAAACCGCCCGATAGCAGCCGAAAAGCGGCGCTAAAACAGCGCTAAGCGCCGCTTAAATGAGCAGCACTTTAGCGCTAATGGCCGGGCGTCTCAGTGTGAAAGTAGCCCAACCTATCTAACCCTGTAAAGAAGAAATCAGTATACATACCTTTTATGAAGCCGATCCAACCTGATCCTACGCTGAGCTGTCAGCTGCAGATTCGCTGTGTAGGCGGGTGAAGCGGACACAGCCGACAATGGAAGCCCCATAGTCATGGGCGATATCACTCCCCATTCATTTCACAGCCGTTGTCAGCTGTGTCATTTGCAGAGCTTCCACCGCTGGAGACCGGATCGGCTTCAAAAATGTCTGTATACGGACTTCTTTATAGGGCTAGATGGGATAGTGTAAGATTATGGATGTTTGTAGATGTAGCAATTGCAGGGTCAGGGTGGACTTATCCTTTAATAGTGTTTCAAGAGATCAATACCCATACTAACAATACCTTCATATTGCTTTTTCCTAATAAGCCCAGTGTCATAATTATTCGGATGTCATCCAAGGTCAGCATCAGCTTCCTCAATTTTGGACAACACCTGTCCAGTAGCCTGTGGAGGGAATTAACAGTGGTGCAGGCTCTATTCCTGTACCACTGTTCTAAGCTGGGGAAACAGAGCAGATCCTGCTCCTAATTAACAAAAGGTGGTGCAAGCTCCTTTGTTAAGACTGATCTGCTCTGTTCTATGCTGTGTCTGACAAACACAGAACAGTACAGTACAGCTGGAGCTGCTTGCTCCGACCCTTCTACCCATCCATGTTATGTTCTTACAATGTAAATCGATGCATGAGCAGAAAGAGGGATGTGAACTGTCTGCAAACAGCTTACATCCCGTATACCAGGACGACCTGGCTGGAATCTGCGGCAGGTTTCTATATTGAAAACTGCTGTGATCTTTTTGTTATTTCAGTGCAGAGCCCACAACACTTCCCATTTCAATTTAAAACAGAAACTGGTTTGGGTGGTGCAGAAAGACCTAAAACAGGTCTATCTGCTGGTTAATGTGGTGTGTGCCATTTGCACTTGATTCCTGCTCCAAGCTTAGTTAAGGAGGAACTGCAGTCTGCTCACATAATTGCATATTATTTTATATATACTGTGATTCTGTACTTACCAAATATGCTGCAGAAGTCTCCCTCCACTGAGTCTGGCTGCGCCCATTTTAACTGTGGGCAGCTGAAGCTGCTGCCTGTTCACTTCCTGGATTTACACAGACACACACCTCCATCTCTCATTGACCCTCTTATGACCCCCCCCCCCTTCCTGGCAAACTCTCATAAGAGTCAGAGAGAGATGTACATGAGGTCATAAGCCTAGGCTAATGACCAGACAAGAAACAGGAAGTGGGCTGTAGAAGGTATTTACTGGCAGGAAGAAAAAAAAAAAGAAAAAAAAAAAAAAAAAAAAAAAGGAAGAAGTAAAGAAGTACAAAACAGTCAAAGTGTGTCCCGGCATGGGTTTCTCAAGTCTTGAGGCGGAGTTCCATCCAAAAGTGGAACCTCTGCTTATATGATTGGGGGGGGGGGGGAATGGGTACCTGTTTTTGACAGGTACACTTCCCCACTTCCAGGAGACAGCACTGCGGCCCCGTCCCTCGGAAATTCAGCCACCCTCCTCCTTCCTCCACTGCCAGGCCAGTTAGAAAGCGCAGCCTGCTTCGTAGTAGGAAACCGGCTGTGAAGCCTAAAGGCTTCACTGCTGGTTTTCCTTACCTTGAATGGTGGTGGCAGCACCCGAGAGCCGAACTGAAAATCAGCTTTGGATGCCGACATCGCAGCAACCCTGGACAGGTAAGTGTCCTAATATTAAAAGTCAGCACCTACAGTATTTGTAGCTGCTGACTTTTCATATTTTCATAGGGGGCGGAACTCCTCTTTAAGATATTACGCCAATGACCTTGTGACCAGAGCTCAAGGAAAAAAAAAAAAAAAATGATACTCACTTAGGTGGATATATCATCGATACGATGCTGCATCTGTCCCCCACTGCCTCTACACTGAGAAGTTCTCCCCCTCTGCTCTGAGCAGGGAGAAGTGACTGTCAGTCACCGGCTCTGTACTTTGCCCCTCCTGTGCTCTGGAGCGCTTGCTTGTGGAAGGGGCTGGAACAGCTGGCTCAGGTTCTCAGTAGCTCAGAGTCAGCTATAATTTTAACATTTCTGTGAAGGAGGCTGAACAAATACTCACAGGTCAAAAAGATCTTTGCTACACAGGCTATGAGCCAAATGAAGTCTCCATAGCACGGCACCACTCCCATGAAATATTCATTAAAACTATATTGGAGGCGAGTACAAGGAAATAAAAACCATTAGCACAATAAAAAGAATACCCAGAACTACATAAAAGGACATCTCTGCTCGGTGTGGGTGTGGGAATGCTATCCCTTCATCAGTATGACAACAAAAAAAACAAAATACATACAACTAAAAGATTTACATGTAAATACTCTGCATAGTGAAATAAGTGAAGAGCTAATTTCACCAAAAACGCCATGCAATTTTTTGAGAGTGAACTGGGTTTTTTTCTTACAAACAATTGAGTGTTATTTAAGCTATAAGTATAAGCTGAGCTGTGTGTGTGCAGATTGCCCTGCATGTATAGGACAAAATTGGGTCCCTTTAGCTCCCCTTTTCCCAGAAACATGTACCCTTTTGCTCCCAGAGGAGAGGTTACTTTAAAGCGGGCCCGTCTAAGGTCCTGCAAAATGCAGAAAAAACAAATAAAAATACCCAAAAACTATAGTAAATGAAATGGTTATTATAATTTTCCATGCAGGCCCACCTTTTTTGATGGGGAGGTTTACTTTTGTCAGTTGGGGTGACTCTCCTCCTCCTAGCTCTAGATGCCCAGTATCAGATGAGAAGGCCCCCATTCAGACTGCTCATTAAAGAATATGTAAACCTAACATTTTATATTCTTCTTATGCAGCTGAGAACAAAGGATAATCACTTATAAAAAGGGGAAACGGGTATGTAGAATTTTTTTTTTTAGATCTATATACAGTACAAAATGTTTTGCCTTTCCTTTTTATTATAAACTGAATGGGTTGTTTTTTCTCTTTTTTTTTTTTAAACACAAGGTGAGGCTTTACAATCACTTTAATTGATGAATGAAGATCAGTAGTAACATGAACAGATAACTTCTAAAAAGGGGAGATTGGACGCAGAGAAGAATTTGGAATTCTGTTGAGAATTTTTCTTTCTGCATAGACATAAGCAGCCTAAAAAGGTAATGCACCTTGCCAGCAAACATGCAAAATTACAACTGCATGAAAATAGTTTGTGAATCCATTAGAATTAACTGCATTTCTGCGTAACTGACTCAAACAAATCTTATCTTCATTAAAGCCAGTAAAATGAGCAAAGCTTGTATTTGCTTGATGGAACAAGAATGTAAATCTATGATATAATCTACATCTTGAAAAACAGGATTGGCAGACTAGAGTGTTGCACTCAAAGACTTATATTACAGGCTAATTTACACTGTTGCATGCATATTTTGTGCATTGGGTTGAATGCATTCCATCATTTTCATTGGGGGCTTAATTTGTATGGATTAAAAACTGCACATGCCTTACTTCCAGTGCATTGAATGGCATGGGTTTTTTATTGAATGTGTTGTGGTGCACTGAGGAATGGATGTGTTTGTTATGCAAGTGTATGTGCGTTGGGGCCACTGAAAACCACAAATTGGCATGAGTGAAAAAAGTATGGAAAGACAACTACAATTGTGAATGTGGCCTAAAAAGTAGTACCCAACAAAGTTGGGGTTGATTTACTAAAACTGGAGAGTGCAAAATCTGGTGCAGCTCTACAAAGAAACCAATCAGCTTCCAGATTTTTTTTGTCGACGTCTAAAAGCCGAAATTAGAAGAAGAAGATGATTGGCTACCATGCACAGCTGCTCCAAATTTTGCACTCTACACTTTTAGGCTGGGTTCACACTGGTCCAACAAACGCTCCGACATTGGGAGCTACAGTAGGTGACCGCGATATTGTGTCAATCTCGCCGTATTTCTCGGCGAGATTTGACACCTGCGAGCCCCGTCGCAGGAGCCAGCACCGAGATGGCTCACTCATCGGGAAAGGAAAACTTTGTTTTCCTTCCGCGATGAGTGACAGGCAGTGCTGACAGCTGTCTGAATCCTGAGACAGGAACACCGCGCCAAATTTTAAATGAAAAAACCGGCGTGGGTCCCCCCCCCCCAGGATCATACCAGGCCCTTAGGTCTGGCATGGATTGTAAGGGGAACCCCCTACGCCGAAAAATCGGCGTGGGGGTCCCCCCAAATCCATACCAGACCCTTATCCGAGCATGCAGCCCGGCCAGCCAGGAAAGGGGGTGGGGACGAGCGAGCGCCCCCCCCCCTCCTGAGCCGTACCAGGCCGCATGCCCTCAACATGGGGGGGTGGGTGCCTTGGGGGAGGGGGGCGCGCTGCAAGGCCCCCCCCACCCCAAAGCACCTTGTCCCCATGTTGATGAGGACAAGGGCCTCTTCCCGACAACCCTGGCCGTTGGTTTTCTTCCCTGGCCGTTCTCTTCTTCCCCGATGTTGACACGACGCTCTCTCCGGCTCGAATGCTGTGTGCGAGCTGCAGAGCCATTTATATAGGCGGTGACCCCGCCCCCTTACGACGTCATGGTCCCAGCATGTGCAGGGACTCTGGCGTCATAAGGGGGCGTGACCCCAGAATCCCTGTGCATGCTGGGACCATGACGTCGTAAGGGGGCGGGGTCACCGCCTATATAAATGGCTCCGCAGCTCGCACACAGCATTCGAGCCGGAGAGAGCGTCGTGTCAACATCGGGGAAGAAGAAAAGAAGCAGCGAGACAGCGGTGACACGACAGCGGCGGCAGACCGGGCCCCTTGCTGGCAATAGAGCTGGAAGAAGATAGCGGCGGGGCCAGGGAGAAGAGGCCGAACACCGGGAGATGTCGGAAGGAGACCCCCCGAAGTCGGAAGAAGATCCCGGAGCTGACTAATAAATTACTCTTAAAACCTGTGTAGTGTGTTTTTTTTATATTGACACTTTTCCCTAGGTGAATGGGTAGGGGTACCATGTACCCCATACTCATTTACACAGGGTGGGGGGGCCGGGATCTGGGGGCCCCCTTATTAAAGGGGGCTCCCGGATTCCGATAAGCCCCCCGCCCGCAGACCCCGACAACCAACGGCCAGGGTTGTCGGGAAGAGGCCCTTGTCCTCATCAACATGGGGACAAGGTGCTTTGGGGTGGGGGGGGGGCCCCCGCAGGGCGCCCCCCTCCCCCAAGGCACCCACCCCCCCCCCATGTTGAGGGCATGCGGCCTGGTACGGCTCAGGAGGGAGGGGGGCGCTCGCTCATCCCCACCCCCTTTCCTGGCCGGCCGGGCTGCATGCTCGGATAAGGGTCTGGTATGGATTTGGGGGGGACCCCCACGCCGGTTCCCCTTACAATCCATGCCAGACCTAAGGGCCTGGTATGATCCTGGGGGGAACCCACGCCGGTTTTTTCATTTAAAATTTGGCGCGTTGTTCCCACCTCAGGATTCATACCAGACAGCTGTCAGCACGGCCTGTCATTCATCGCGGAAGGAAAACAAAGTTTTCCTCTCCCGATGAGTGAGCCAGCGCGACATGCACAGTACCCTGTCGCCGAGAACCAGTGGTCAGGTACTGTAATGTCGCATGACGTGTGAAATTTAATGTTTCCCTATGGGAGCCGTCCTAACTGGTCCGACACAAGTCGTTCCGACTTTAGAAATGCTCCCTGTACTACTTTGGTCCGACTTTGATCCTACTTCAGCCTATTGACTATCATTGAAGTAGGATCAAAGTCGGATCGCCGTCTCGCACGATCCGACTTCGGCACGCGACTTGTGCTCAGATGATCTTGAGAGGGAACTTGGCGCCAAATTTTAAATAAAAAACCGGCATGGGTTCCCCCTCCAAGAGCATACCAGGCCCTTGGGTCTGGTATGGACCTTAAGGGGAACCCCCTACACCGAAAAAACGGCGTGGGGGTCCCCCCAAATCCATACCAGACCCTTATCCGAGCACGCAGCCCGGCCGGACAGGAATGGTAGTGGGGATGAGCAAGCGCCCCCCCCCCCTCCTGAACCGTACCAGGCCGCATGCCCTCAACATGGGGGGGTTGGTGCCTTGGGGGAGGGGGGCGCGCTGCGGGCCCCCCCACCCCAAAGCACCTTGTCCCCATGTTGATGAGGACAAGGGCCTCTTCCCGACAACCCTGGCCGTTGGTTGTCGGGGTCTGCGGGCGGAGGGCTTATCGGAATCCGGGAGCCCCTTTTAATAAGGGGGTCCCCAGATCCCGGCCCCCCACCCTATGTGAATGAGTATGGGCTACCCATTCACCTAGGGAAAAAGTGTCAAAAAAAAGAAAAAAAAACACAGTACACAGGTTTTAAGATTAATTTATTAGGCAGCTCCGGGATCTTTTTCCGACTTCGGGGGGGGGGTCTTCTTCCGACTTCTCCCGGTGTTCTGCCTCTTCTCCCGGGCCCCTCCGCTATCTTCTTCTAGCTCTTTTGCCAGCGGGACGCCCCGGTCTGCTGCCGCTGTCTTGTCGCCGCTGGTCTGGTATGGATTTGGGGGGGGGACCCCCATGCAGTTTTCGGCGTAGGGGGGTTCCCCTTAAAGGTCCATACCAGAACCAAGGGCCTGGTATGCTCTTGGAGGGGGAACCCATGCCAGTTATTTTATTTAAAATTTGACGCGGAGTTCCCCCTAAAGATTCATACCAAACACAGTGCCAGGCATTGGCAGGGATCCAAGTCGGATCCCCGTTCATTGAAAGTCGGAAACATGCCGGCTTCATGTCGCAGGGCAAAGTCGGATCCAAAGTAGGACGGCTGTCGTGTCGCACCAGTGTGAACCCAGCCTTAGTGAATCAATCCCAATGTGTTCATGCAACCTGTGCCCCAATCAGGACAAATTTCAGAAGATCTTAAGCCCTGGTTCACACTGGTGAGATTTGACATGTCAAATCGGCGGCAATGGCACCGTCCTAATTGGTGTGGCGCCACAACAATTTCAAAAAGTAGTTTCTGTATTACTTTTTGCGATTTAAGCTTGTGATTTTCATTCTTATCTGTGCAGAAACCCGCACAGATGTCTGAAATCGCCGCTGAAATCGGGACTGACATGGGGGAGTGAAATCGTGTTCAGCTGAGTTCAGCTGAACTCGCACGGCTTCATTCCTGCAGCTCAGTGTAAACCTGGCTTAGATCCCTTTTACACTGAGGCAGTTTTCAGGCGTTTTAGCGCTAGAAATAGCGCCTGAAAACTGCCTCCTATTCTCTGCAATGGATGCTTTCACACCCGGGCGGTGCGCTTGCAGAACGTTAGAAAAAGTCCTGCAAGCAGCATGTTTGGGGTGGTTTGGGAGCTCTGTATACGCTGTATTGCAATGAATGGGCAGCACTTCCGAAGAGCCTGAAAAGGGCTTCAGAAGCAGCGCAACCCCCTTCTTTGGGGTTAAAAGTGCCCCGCTAGTGGCCGAACAGTAGCGCTTAAACAGCCAATGGCCAGCGCCTTCAGTGTGAAAGCAGCCGAAAAGTGGAACTTGATCCATATGTAAAAGTTCCGCTCTTCCTCCCCCTCCTCCTTAACATCGGGCACTTTTTTTTTGTGAGGAGCGGTTACCTGATTTTGAATTGCCTGTGGGGATATTGCCGTGGCGATCTGAGTGGAAGTTCGCCCCCCTCCTTTCCTCACAGCCTTCTGAAACACATCAGAGGTCCTAGAAGACTGCAGGACCAATCACAAAGTGCAGCATGGCTCGCAGTTGGAAGCCCCAAGGCTTCAATGCTGGTTTCCCTTAGTGAAAATGCTGGAACCATCTGCTCGGGTGAGGACATAATTGGATCCAGGGGCAGGTAAGAGCCGGTTCACATTAGAAGCGGCACGACTTGCAGGTCGCCTCACCGAGGCGACCTGCACACGACTGCTGCGGCTACTTGCAAGACGACTTCTGTATAGAAGTCTATGCAAGTCGCCCCCAAAGTAGTACAGGAACCTTTCTTCTAAGTCGAAGCGACTTGCGTCGCTCCGATTAGAACGGTTCCATTGTACAGAACGGGAGGCGACTTGTCAGGCGGCTAGGTCGCCTGACAAGTCGCCCCCGTGTGAACCGGCTCTAAGGGTGTTAGGTTGTAAGGTTAAGTGTCAGTGGCTACAGTACTTGCAGCTGCTGACTTTTAATTTTTTTTTTGCCCCCGGGAGACTGGAGCTCCAAGGATTGAGGATAACACAAAAGCTGTAAAAGACTATGCATCTTTTAAATAAAGTTTATAAAAAAAAAAAAAAATATTTCGAGCCCACTAATGACCTCCTCAGGCAGCTGTGACTTTCTTCCATCCACAGTGCAATAAACGGTCTACGAAGGAACAAAGAGTTATTTTCCCTGGTTGTGGGGTCCTCCAAGGATCATGGCAAAATGATAGCAGTGTTTAAAATAGATGCAATACAACCCTAGAGAAAAAGAAAGGACCTGAAGAAATGTGCACAACATGCCAAAGTCCACCATAAATTAAAACACTGAATGAAAATTGTGGTCAAGGAAGAACACCACACATACAATGTTGGACAGATGACACAAAAAGAAAGAAAAGAAGAAGATGAAGAAAGAAAAAAAGCTGGAACACCAAAATATCATCCAAAATATGAAGCATGGTTGATGGAGCATCATAGTTTGAGATTGTTTTTCTACCTTAGCTTTCTATCACAGATGGAACAATTAAAGTAAAAGGGTACTTTTCATAAAAGATATACTCTACCCTAGCGCTCATGAAATAAACTCCCAACATTCCCCACCTCCATAAAGACTGCTCTAGACCCTGGCTTTATTTTCATCCTCTGCCATTGGCTGTGTCTGCACAGCGAGTTCTACAACCTTGTATATGGTTGTGTCCCGAGTGTCTAGTTAATGCAACAACACACACATCAGTGCTTAGACACACTTTGTTCCACTAGCTTCATAGATGCCTCTCAGGACACCGACAGAAATATTAAACCCACATCCCCATAGGAGAGAACATCGAAGCTATGCCACAGTCCTAACACTGTAGAATGGATGAAAAGTTGTCCAAGGCAACAGCCTACAATAGTAATTTCTGCACTTGGTGGAGTACGGACAGGGTTAATGACGAAAAACAAAAAGATTCCTTGTGCTTAGTGTACAAATGAAAGATATGCATCTACAGCAACACTGATATAGCCGAATACTAGACATCTAAACATACTTCTCACTAAAAAAGGTGCACGATCACTAAAGTCTTACTCATACAAATACAATAAAGGATTATTCATTTACATATTACAGGTATTTATTTAAAAAAAAAATTAGTGCAAAAAAATATAAAAAAATAAGAATAAAAACAAATCAAGGATCAGTTGATAGTCCATATATAAGAAACAGAGTGCAAAAAGGTTCAGCTGACAATATTGAACTGTGAATCAGAATGATAAATGCTCTTCCAAGTGAATGACACCAGTGATCACACACTTCTTACAGATGGAGAGTTCTCAATAAAACAGAGATCAACTGAGCTTTGCTGTGATACAGACAGGCAATTCAGGTTTGAAATGGCTCCAGGCAGATGGAAAGACCGCAACATACAGAGATCAAATGTGCCTTATGGTGACCCAGCCACAATATCTCCAGCAGCTACACAGGTCTGCTATGGCTACATTCATATAGCATAGTAAAGACAAAAAAAGGCAAACTCATAGTACAGCAAATCATAAAAACGCAGTATTCCACTCACATGAGGTAAATGTGAACAAAAAAAAAAAAAAATAATAATAATCACAGTATACAAAAACCAAGATGCAACAATGCATTGAAGTACGCATTAATACATGTGGAAAAACATGCATTAAAATGGTCCATTTGTTTTAGCCTTTAACCACTGGACCGCCTCATAGCAGCCCTCATGTGCAGAATCACGTGTATATACAGGCAGTCCCCGAGTTACGAACCACTCCTACTTACAAGCGGCCTCAAATGCCGGCCACTTGTGCTCCACGCTGGTCCTGGATACCTCCGGACACATCTCATACTGCAGTACTACATGTACTGCATGGCCAGAAGAGTCCCAGATAACATAACAAGCGCACGGAACATCCCACATCCATGCACAGGCGGACGTTACACTTACGAATGCAGTGTTCCGACCGGAAGTTACACTTACAAATGCGACTGTTGCGACTTACGAACAAACCTACAGTCCCTATTGTGTGCATAACTCGGGGACTTCCTGTATAGGCGATTCTGCACTTCCGCCTAGGGGGGGCGCACACGCCTCCGCCTGCCGCCCGCTTCTGCTGTAACACAAACTCACAGCAGAGGCCTATCTGTGTGAGTGATGGAATAAAATCCATTGCTTTCTTTAGTAAAACCCCTTAACACAGTACACATAAAAACACTAGCTAGGCACACATTTAACCCTTTGATCCTCCTAGATTTGTAACCCCTTCCCAGTCAGTGTCATTAGTACAGTGACCGTGCATATTTTTAGCACTGATCACTGTATTCGTTTTACCGGTTCCCACAAAAAAAAAAAAAAAAGTCAAAAGTGTCAGTTTGTCTCCGATTGGCCGCCGCAATATCACAGTCTCGCTATAAGTCGCCAATCGCCACCATTACTAGTATAAAAAAAAAAATATATAATTTCCAGTACACACACACACACACACACACACACACACACACACACACACCATAGTGTGTAGACACAATAACTTTTGTACAAGCCAATCAATATACGCTTATTGGGTTTTTTTTTAATCAAAAATATGTAGCAGAATACATATTGGCCTAAATTTATGAAGAAATTTGATTTTAAAATATTTTTATTGAATATGTTTTATAGCAGAAAGTAAAAAAAAAAAAATTTCTTCAAAATTGGCACTCTTTTGTTTAGAACGCAAAAAAAAAAAAAAACAAAACAAAACAAAACAAAACAAAACAAAAAAAAAAAAAAAAAAGGCAGTGGTGATCAAATACCATCTAAAGAAAGCTCTATTTGTAGGGGAAAACTGTGCATACCCGTGCCAATCCTTCAGAGCTCTGTGCTGTAAACCGTGAACCCGGAAGACAGGGTGAGGATGGTAGCCCCGTGAGTGGTGACAGCGCAATGCCGGAGGGCTTTGTTTTAAAGGAATTTTCACTATTTCTTAGAGGGGAAACTTTTTTTGTTCAAGTTTACTACCACTTTAATGTGCATAGAAAAATAAAACCGGAAATGCAGGTGCAAACTTAGCTTTACAGTTGTCATTAAAAAGAGAATAGGTGGGAAATCTTCCAGTGGTGACATGTTTGGTGAAGAGAAAGAAAAAGAAAATCTTCCCAACAGGACACAGAGAGCAAAAATAAAAGGAATACATATGTCCCAGCATGCTTTGGAATATTCATACTCTTTGCATCTAATTAAATCTACTAACCAGGATTAGTAGCTCCAAGTGGTAAATGTACACATGTATACAATTTTCAAGAGGTAACGTTTCTAAAACATGATAGAGGAAATGGAGAAATGTAAGGCTAGGTGAACCTAGGAGGAAGCCATCGCCTGCATAGAGAGTGTCCTTTACGCCTCACTGATGTCAAGTCTTCCAGTAAAGTAATGAGCTGAATATTCCTTTATGTCACCAAATTAAACTGAAATGTGAGAAGCAGCGAGTTCTGAAAATCTACTGTATTATGTATCAGTGTATTACAGCACACTGATCTCCTGATTGCTTAAAGTCTATCTTAATATTGCAGTGTATAAACAGAAGGGTTAGGTTAAAGCAGAAAGAGGCACAAATACTTAGTTCCAATGATCACAAGGACCCTCGGGAACATTTTCTCCCTGGGTTCTTTGAAGTGCCGTTTTGATTGGCTGGCGTGGGATGATGTCACACATGTGTGGGAGTGCAGTCATCTCCACTCACTGACAGTGTGCTGGAGGGTAACCTGAGCTGTGCATTCCCAGACTGTGAATAGGCAGGTAAGTGTACTTTATTGCAGCTCTCTTCTGCAATAAAAGGTCTGCCTGTGCGCAAAGCCCACTTTCCTGGAAGTGCATTTACCCTTTAAAGCCCAACTCTAAGATATGTGTAACCTCCTCCCACCTCTCTCTCTCTCTCCAATGTAAAAAGAAATAATTGTATCTAAATCCCCATTTTTACTTCCCCTAAGCCACGGTCATGTGATCATCCAGTGCCAGGTGCTTCTCTTGGTTTACTTCCTGGATAGGTCCTTAATCCAGGTATCCATGTTACTGATTACATGACGTGGACCACAGATGGGTCCTTTTGGGATTCAGAACTGAAGTCAGACCAAGGGGAGCAAAGGGGGATCAAAGGGTTAAACTGCAGCGCTGGACTGACAGTCCCTCCAGTTGGAAACAGTGTCAGTGAGGGACCTGGGTAGGGGACCCAGGTGAAGCAGCGGTGGACAATTTGAAAATATGAGGGCCTTAAGTGTGGCCCCTGGCACCTTGAAAGGGCCACACAATAGCAGCGCGTTTTTGTGAACTAGGGTGCTGTGCATCAAGTCAGGCAGCCCAATCAAAATAAATGGGCTGTAACACATTGCAATGTCCAAAACTGTGGTCCTGCTGTATTTTTTTTTTTTTTTTTGTTTGCAGTATACAGCAATGAACACTAAAGTGAAAGTTGAAGTGATCATTAGTGTCAGTAAAAAATAAAAAAATTCCCTGCATTGGTGTCACTGTTAACTCCTCCCCCTATCCTGCCCCGGTGCTCTGTAGCAGTAAGCTGGTGTCCTCTTCACCAAGCCAACCCACCCGTCACAAGAGAGCTGCCTCTGACTTTTCCTGACACTGGGTCTGTCAATGTTTTACCTCGGTGTCTGTGTCTGTCTGTGAAAGGGTAGGGTGATGCTGGCTCTGGCAGGGTGTCCGGTGGATGTGATAATGCTTTCCCTCAGTGTCTGTAGATGGGTGCTGGGTGCAGGGCCACTGATATGGGGGGTGGGTGCGGGGGTTGCACCTGCCCCCCTGTACAGGACCCATCCCTGAGCAGCAGGAATGGACACAATTACTGCAACCAATCCCCCTATGGCCCTCCCTGCATTTACAATACTTCAGTTTGTGAATGAACAGGGGGTCTCTATACAGAGCGCTTTCTGTTCAGCCACTTTGCAGCTGAGGCTGCCGAGAAAGGATTGAGGAATGTGCCCTCAATTTCTTTCTCAAAAGTGAGATGTTGACCTCAACAATTACTGCAACTACAGTTGAGACATGCCTTTCAGCTGCAATTTTGTAATCAACCTGTAACCATCACATTATCAAGAATTGAGTCCCTATTACGAGGGGAAATTCTGAAATTTTAGAAAAACCCTCTCTATCATTTATAAGACCCTTCAACCCACCATACACGATGGTCTTGAAAAGCTTTTGTCCTGCTGGAGCAGAGGTCCTAGAGCTGGATTCAGAGGATTGGGAGGATGTTAGGGATTATCTCATGCAATACTTGATCTCTGCCAGAGACAGGTTAATACAATTTAAGATTCTTCATAGTATATCTAACTCCTCAAAAGTTTATTCCTCAAACTCCTCTCAATGCTGGAGCTGTACGGCAGATCCTGCCACATTTTTACATGCGTTTTGGGAGTGTCTGAATAGAAGGTTATTCTGGTCCGAAATTTCTCAGTGTATCTGTTCGGTTACTACCATTTCTGTACCATGGTCTATTGACATTTGTATTTTGGGTTTAGTTCATTCATTGGCTACCTCTAAGGCTATGAGAACTTTGATAGGCCTTTTATTGTTTTATGCATGCAAGACTATACTCCTCAAATAGAAATCTTTGCAAGCCCCTACTTTAGGACTATTGGAAGTTTGTTCTGAATAAAACGATCCCATTGTATAAATTCACATAAGAGTCTAGGGCACAGGTGGCAAACACAAGGCCCGCGGGCCGAATCCGGCCCGCCAGGCCTTGTCATGTGGCCCGCACAGCAGCCTCCGGCCGCTGCCTCTTTCTCTCTGCATGTATCCAAGGCAACAAGGGAAAACATCCTCCTCAGTCATGCGCGGCCAGTCTCTATGACAATAAGAGTAAACATTTCCCCTCCACTCTGTCTCCGCCTCCACCCCTGCCTCAGCCGTCGCTCTGTCCTTGCCTCCACCGCTGCTCTGTCTCCGCCTCCCCAGTCCCTCCAGCGAGTGATTGCTGACAGCGGGCTGCGTCATGAGGGCAGGCTGTTTAAGCACTTGTTGTACCAGAGCTGGGCCAGGTAGGAAGGTAGGAGAGAATGCAGATGTGAGGAAACTTGGGGGGGCACATGTGTGCAGAGGTGGGGGATGGGAGGAGAGTGATGGGTGCAGAGGTCAGAACCAAGGAGGAGGGGTAGAAATGAGATGTTGCACACTGCATAGTACACTCCTGACCACTGCACTCTGTACATAGCGCAATCCTGACCCCTGCACTCTGTACATAGCGCAATCCTGACCCCTGCACTCTGTACATAGCGCAATCCTGACCCTTGCCCTAAAGATACAACCGGCCCTTTGAGGGCAACCAACCTGCCGATGCGGCCCCTGATGAATTTGAGTTTGACACCCCTGGCCTAGGGGATGCCCTAAAAAATTCTCCAAGGTGAGGGATATCTGGACAGAGTCCATGGATACTGCTGCATCATCAGTAATGCTTTAATGAGTACTTTGCTTCTGAGTACTTGAAATGGCTTGGATTTGTGCACTGTGGGAAAATTCTCCCCCCCCCCCCCCAGACATCGGTTCGTACCTTCCAGCAGATTTGAGTGAGGTTACCTTAGGCATTGGTTACCAACTTTTGAGTTTATGCGTTTTGTTTTATTGTTGCTTTTGTGTTTTGTTTTCCCAAGCCTGGGTATAACCCCTAGAGCTGCACGATTCTGATCATGATTCTCGTGACGTAAAATCTTGACATTATCCAAAAAAAAAAAAATTGGGCTAACTTTACTGGTTAGTTTTTTTTTTTAAATTCATTAAAGTAACTTTTTTCCCAAAAAATTGCATTTGAAAGACCACTGCGCAAATACAGTACAATACAATATATTGCAACAACAACCATTTTATTCTCTAGGGTCTCTAATATATATATATATATATATATATATAGTTTGGCAGTTCTAAGTAATTTTCTAAAAAAAAAAAAGATTTTAACGTGAAACCAACAAATGTCAGAAAAAGGTTTAGCGTTTAAGTGGTTAAACTTTCCTCACTTACACAAGTCTTTTCTATTGACAAATTGTTACAATGTTTCTAGTTAAAAGGATTACTAAAAGATAATTTTTTTTTTTTTAAATAACAAACATGTTGTTATTTACCTTCACTGTGCAACTCGTTTTTCACAGAGTGGCCCTGAACCTGGTCTTCTGGGGTCCCTCGGCGTCTGTCTCGGCTCCCCCAACCCTCCCCCCCCCCCCCCCCAAGGAATCAACACCTTCATGCGAGCTCCCTCGCATGGTGTTGAATGCTTGTGGGCACGCTCCCGTGATACAGCCAGCGGCCATAGTCGCTCACTGTATCACTCGGCCTCGCCCCCGGCGTCATTGGATGTGAGTAAGAGCAGCGCGAGCCAATTGCTGCGCTGCTTTTAATCCATCCATTGTAACCAGTCAACGGCCAGGCTGAGCGGTGAAGAGGATGTCGGGGGCGAGCGCAGGACTTTCGATTGGTCAGGTAAGTAAAAACGGGGGGGGCTGGGGGCCGGTATTGTCGGATGTTTTTTCACCTTAATGCATAGGAAAAAAAAACAAAAAAAAAAAAAAAAAAAAAAACTTACCTTTACAATCCCCCTAAAAGTTTCACTGCTAAAGAAAGTTGTGATTCTTGGCAGACTGCCCAGTTTTTTTCTTCCTTTCTTTTGATGGCTGTGGCTTCAGAAGAGCAGAGAGAATTCTTTGCATGGAAAGAATAGTGAAACACTTTTCTCAAGATCGCAATGGGAAAAAAATCATGATAACGATTCTTGACGATTAATCGCGCAGCTCTACTATACCCAATAGGCTTTGTTTTGTAAACCTTCCCCCTTTCTAAAACCAATAAAAAGAATTTGCAAAAAAAAAAAAAAAGAAAAAAGGAGGATGTTAGGCGTCTGTTTAGACACCCAATATTTCACCAACACCTACAGGACTAAAAAAGAAATAAATAAATAATAATATGATGCAAGGGCTCATTCTCACAGGTACTCTGTTGGCTTGGCTCAATGTTCTGAAGGCTGTATGGGGCCCCATGATTTCGAACAGCTGCCCTGGCTGTGTTGTTTTGGCTCTAGCAGGCTGTCTAGGTGGATGTGATTGGCAGCAGTGGTAGAAGGGGAATACCTGGTCTATACTGGTATAAAGCAGCTATGATTGGCCTGTGATCTGCGCAGTCTAATGACCGTATGGTAAGGCATTCCTGTACTCACTACTGACAGTGTAATAAATCAGCTACTGCAGACAGTGAACCAATACAGATTGATACAATATTGCAGAGACTGAAATCTGCTGTTTTTCAAAATCAGATAATCAACAGATCATCTATTCTAAGGTAAACAGAGTTCCCTGTTGTATCAATCTGTACAGCTGTTCACTGTCTGCAGTATCTGATCCATTACACTCAGTGGTGAGTACAGGAATATCTGTACACAGTGCAGAGTTCTCCCCTTATTTTAAAGCCCAACTCCAGATTTAATTTCACTAAATATTTGGTTTGGCCCAGGCTAGCCTAAACAAACGATTTCCATCACTAAAAAATGTGGCCACTATCAGCCGTGTACAACGATTTGTTCCAGCAGCGATACAAGGATTTCCCATCCCGCTTCAAGAAAATCAAGTCGGGCTGAGCACTGTTTTAATGAATACAATGCTTCCTCTGATTTGCTGAGATGGAGAAGCTCTCAATCTCCACCATTCAGAGGAAGCCTTGTTTAAAAAAATAAAATAAAAGGTTTCCGGTGACTCAATTTTGTCCTGGAAATGGGATGGAAGTCCCTGTGCCTCTGTCTGCACACAGCTCCGTATACTGTATATAGATGATGCTCTACATACACTTTATACAGCGCTCACAACAGGCACATTCTCCAGTAATGAGAAGTTTGTTTGGGACAGCTTGGTTCAAACCAACTATTGAAAGTGAAACAAAACCGGGAGTTAAAGCGGTTGTAAAGGCAGAAGGTTTTTTCCCAATGCATTAAGATAAAAAGCCTTCTGTGCCCAGCAGCCCCCCTCAGACCTCCTAATACTTACCTGAGCCCCATCTCAATCCAGCAATGTTGCAAGAGAGGCTCGGCTTTCCGGGCCATTAGCTCCCACTGTTGTCAAAGTCAGTGAGCCAATGAGGAGAGGGGGGTGGGGCCGAACCACAGCTCCGTGTCTGAATGGACACACAGGGCATCAGCTCGGGTGCCCCCATAGCAAGCTGGGCAGGAGCAAACCGAGAAGAGGAGCATCTGGGCTGCTCTGTGCAAAACCATTGCACAGAGCAGGCAAGTATAATTTTTTTTTTTTTTGGTTTAAAAATAACAAACGAGACTTTAGTATCATTTTCAACCCGCACATGTTCTTAAAAATGAACTCTGGGCACCTATAAAAGGTGCTTTCTTACTAGGAGCAATTACGGTGTTCTGTGATTTGACAGACATAATGATTATGATATCCTCATTTATTGTTCATATCTGCAGGCCTTATTCACCTGCACATTAGTTTTATCAGACCTGCACCCTTTATCCTCCTGGCCACCGGTCTGATAACTTCCCTGCTGTAGTTCTTTACAGCGAGTGGTGACACAATTACATCACCGCTCGCTGTAGTGGGCAGACCTGGAAGCACAACTCCCGGTCTGATCTGCCCATTACACGTCAGTCACAGCGCTTCTCCCAGCTCTCATTGGGCTCATCCTGTTCCTCATCCGGGCCCAACATGTTCTGCAGGGAAGTACAAAATGATCACGTTGTTCTCCTTCACAATTTGTCAGCGTTTTAATAGAGCCTGGGGAGAGTATCCCCAAAATGCAAACCCAGCGGGATCCTAGAGTTGGGCTATAAAGTGGAACTACCCTTCATCTGAGCACCACAAACCAAAAATACTATTTAATTCATTTTTAAAATTCATAGCAAACTCCCCCACCCCTTTATACTTTGTTTACACTTTGAAAAACACCTCCTATCCTTTCTGCCCATCTTGAATGAGGACAGAAGATTCATATAGCATTTACTTCCTGGAATCCACCTGCCCTTAGCTTAGGCATGCAAGTAGAAGAGGCTGTGCATAGCTGAGAGAGTCCCTCCTCCCCTCTTCAAGGCTTCTGGGATGTGTGACAACTTTTACCTAGGCCTGGAAACCAAGAAGTAACTGAAGAAGTGTAAAACAAAAGTTTAAAATAAGTAAATATAATATACTTCCCTATTCATTTATTACTGCTAGCAGCAGAAGGATTAAAAATAGTCAATGTTGACTGAGAGACTGAAGTTCTGCTTTAGGGGCCTTTTTCACTTAGGATCGAATATTACACTCCCTTGCAAAATGCAACAAATAGAAACTGAGATTTTACACAAATTATACATTACAGAAATTATTAATGGCCTCTGTGTGAACGCTGAGACATTTACAAAGCATTTTTTTTTTCTTCTTCTTATACAGAGACCCCTTAGTAAGTGGAGACAAATGCACCCAAACTGCAGCCCATTCTGATCTATGCTGCTGTTTACACAGACTACAAGCACTACATCCGATGGCTCGCCTACACATTGCTGCATGAGGCCTGATTTACATCTATGCGTTTTTAGTGATTTTTGCACTACAGTCTATTTAACATGGTTTCCTATGGAACATGTTCTGTAGTGCAAATCTGCAAAAAGCACTAAAAATGCATAGGTGTGAATCAGGCCTGAAACCTGCATCTCCCAGGAGATAGTCATCTGACAAGGATGAAGTTTTTCCATGCTGATGACAATGCAATGGAAATCAGCAGATTGTGTATGACCCACAATGCACATGGACACAAGCATAACAAAAAAAGCAGTGCCTCTACTAACAAGAGAAGCAGCACAGAAAGGTGACAGCTGTATTCCTTTGGCATACCGAGATATAAAAATAAACAACAAAAGGTAAAGACAGACACATGGAAGGCAAAGCACAACAGTGAATTAGGAATGTGATTTCCTCATTAAAGGGCTGACAGGCAAGAAAGTAGAGGAGCGAGTGGGAGGTTTACAGAGCCGTATTTAACAGGCATTACAAAACAGCTTTGTGGAGGATCTGCAGAATCTGATTGGACGATCTGTCTGAGGTCCCATGGTGTGTAATACATTACTACTGGGATATAGGAAGACATCAGGTACAGGCCTGCAAGGGTGAAGACACAAGTAAATACCTGAGATGACTGAAATAATAGGGAGTGCCAGGCAGATAGACTGGAAATAAGAGGACACAAGGATGGAGGGAGGTGTGTTCATACAGGTGAGGAGGGGGCAAGGGACAGATCAGAGAGTCATACATAGGACCCGCGGGGGACCAGTAAATACATCAGGGATGAGGACATAATAGCGGCAGCAGCACAAGATTGGGCACAGGGGGGCTGTGGGGGTAAAAGCAAGATACGAGGGCAAGAGGACCATCCCAGGGGCAACAGCACAAGATGGCACACAAGAACCTACCAGTGGGGGAGGCCCAGCACAACGGGGCACAGGAGGACCTACCGGGGGGGGGGAGGGGCCCCAGCACAACGGGGCACAGGAGAACCTACCGGTGGGGGGAGGGGCCCCAGCACAACGGGGCACAGGAGAACCTACCGGTGGGGGGAGGGGCCCCAGCACAACGGGGCACAGGAGAACCTACCGGTGGGGGGAGGGGCCCCAGCACAACGGGGCACAGGAGAACCTACCGGTGGGGGGAGGGGCCCCAGCACAACGGGGCACAGGAGAACCTACCGGTGGGGGGAGGGGCCCCAGCACAAAGGGGCACAGGAGGACCTACCGGTGGAAGGGGCTCCAGCACAATTGGGCACAGGAGGGCATTCCCAGGGGAACATCCATATATATTGCATACACAGCATTCGTAAAGAGGACCTGTCAGAGCGGAGTATACAGTATATACAGGAGCTATGAAGAGGAGCGGTTAGGGTTGTATACATTGGGTGAAGAGGACCTGTCAGGGTTGCGTGCACACACACACACACACAGATATAGAGGGGTTTGTATACAATCAGTGAAGAGGACCTGTCAGGGTGACACACATACATATAGTGGGAGGGGGAGGGGTTATATACATCGGGTGAAGAGGACCAGCAGCCAATAGTAATATCCCCCGGGACACGTGACCCTCCCACCTCATAGCCTATAGAGGGGAAAGGATAACACAGAAGGGGGGGGATGGTGGTAGACAAGGGACACCTCACTCCCGCACTATGCGGGTCCAGCACTGACACTCACACTCCAGGAGAACAGGACAGCGTCACATCCTCCGGGGCATCGAAGAACTCCTCCGTGTCGCTGTCAGATGCCATGGCCGTCGGGTTGCGGGCGGTGGAGGCGTCAGTTGGCGCCGCTCCCCGGCCAGCATGTATGCTCGGAGCTCCCGCTGACAGGCCGAGCCAGCTACAGAGAGGAGGGCCCGGCACACTCACATAAACACGGCCCGGATATCGCGAGATCACCGCGAGCACTGCTAGGAAGACAGGCGGTGCTGACCTGCACAGGGGGCGGGGACAGCGGGAGGAGCGCAGTGTGCATCTGACAGCTTGAGAGGGGCGTGGCTCAAACAGAGGACGGGATAGGATGAGGGAAGAAACACGTGTCTGACAGATTCGAGAGGGCGTGGCTGACACTCCCAGGGGCGGGGAAGGAGGAGGAACATGTGTGCTGTAAGGTGGGCATTTACACACACATGTGGGAGAGAGGGCGTGTCACCGAGGACAGTCTGCGGAGCTGTCACTCTGCTTTAGTATATAGAGCTGAGCTATATATTTATGTATCTTTCTCTCTCTCTCCATACTCGGTCATCAGTGTACCTGCAGAGCAGTTGAAATGTTGCTTAGTTCTGACCGTTCTGCTCACTACATCCGCCACTGAGGGTTGATTCACATTTCCTTCACCATAAATCAAGGTTGCGCCTGGTGCTCAACATTTTTTTTTGGGGTGGGGGGAGGGGGGCAAACGAACTGAAAAATTCAGAAAAATACTGAAACAAAAACATCAATTGCAGCCACTCTGCTCATCATATGCAACCGACTGTGCCCATCTTTTGCAGCCAACTGTGCCCATCATATGCAGCCACTCTGCCCATCATATGCGGCCAACTGTGCCCATCTTTTGCAGCCAACTGTGCCCATCATATGCAGCCTCTGTGCTCATCAAATACAGCCAACTGTGCCCATCATATGCAGCCTCTGTGCTCATCAAATACAGCCAACTGTGCCCATCATATGCAGCCTCTGTGCCCATCATATGCAGCCTCTGTGCCCCATCATATGCAGCCTCTGTGCCCCATCAATTGCAGCCTCTGTGCCCCATCAATTGCAGCCTCTGTGCCCCATAAATTGCAGCCTCTGTGCCCCATCAAGTGTAGCCACTGTGCTCCATCAATTGCAGCCTTTGTGGCCATAATATCCCCCCCGCTGTCTGCCCAGCACTTACCTCATCATGGTGGTGGGTCAGGCAGCAGGTCAGGCGGCGATGGTGCTGTGTCCTCCGTGCACGTCCTCTTCCTGTTCTGCACGGCGGCTAATGGGATCACCTCTACCTTCAGCCAATCAGGTGCCCAGTATTACATCTGAGCCTCCTGATTGGCTGAGAGGCGGTTCTGTGGCTCATAGTGCACCTTTTTGGTAGCTTATTAGAGCCTAAGGCTCTAATCAGGTGCTTTAAAAACACCCCCCTCGCCGCTGTAATTCAGGCGCCCGGCCCCGAAAAGGCCCCTGAATGGGGGTGGCTGTGGATAGCATGAACCTATCCATAGTACACAGAGGGTGGCTGGAGAGAGGGGGCAGCACCCGAGCGCCTCTAATGGACGCACCGCCACTGCTTACAGGCAGGAAGGGTCTGTTCTGGCCGACGATTTGGCCTTGTGCAAAAAAAAGTAAACAGTGCTCTGAGCTTTAACCACTTCCAGCCCTGGCCTATTCTGGTACTCCTCTCCTACATTATTAAACCCGCAGCGCTTTACAACTTGAAGGTAGACCGTACAACTACAATACATTTTAATAAACAAGGAATCAGAGAGCCCTGCTTGTAAAAATCATTTTTTTGCTAGAAAATTTCTCAGAACCCCGAAACATTCTAAATATATTTTTTGTGTCAAAAAGTAGCAGTATCGTCTCCTAAAAGTCTACGAACAGCTGACAGGAACGTGCAGTCAGGGGAGGCAGGTGAGGCAGGGCCTCACCTGCCATGAACATTAAAAAAATAAAAATAAAATTGAGCTTCGAGGGTCGTAGCTCGGCAACCTGGGGTCACAGAGAATTTGGGGGGTATGTAGCCTAAGTCCTACCCACCACTGGTAAAAATTGGGGCTCCTACGACCTATGGTTCCAGGGATATGGGGCTCCTTGCGCAGCCTGTCAGAAGCTAAATACAGAGTGGCCACTTTACAAGCTGACACACTCTGTTTGCAGCAGACTGAAAGGTTGAGCTCACAGTCCCTCACCTCATTTCTTGTCAGCGGCACTGAGCTCAATATACAGCTTGGAGTCTTGGACCAATGGTAAAGTACCATTGGTCCCAGCTGTCCAATAAAAATGCTGCAGTGGAAGCTTGCCTCTCACTGCATTGTCATAGGAGGGGCATGTGTCTAAAAGACAAATCCTCCCTTCCATCCCAGCCCTCTTAACTAGAAGGAAAAAATATGGGTTTATGGGTATAAGATTTACCCACAATCCCATGTTTTTCTCACACAGTTAAGAGGGAGAAACTGATTCTGTTGAAAAGGTACAATTATATTCAAGCTAAATCATATATTTATATGGTATATGTTAAAACATAATTTATTATTTATTTATTTACTGTGAAATTACTGGTTGGAAGTTAAACTTCAAACTTCAGTAAATTGTCCATTAAGCCTACCTGAGTACAGATTTCTCAAATCGCCTTTCAGGACAACCTTGGAGAGAGCGCAGCTCCGCCCATTTTCCAGGAAACACATGCCGTCTTTAAATCCCTCCTCTTCCACCATGGCCTCAGTTATTGTGTTTCCTCCACCATGGTGGAAGCGCATGCTGGAACCAGGGAGATGCGCTCTCTCCAAGGTGGAGGGAGAAGGCTTACCTTGTGTGTCTGTCTGGTGTGCAGTGACCATCGCAGCACCCTCCCAGTATGGGCGGGGGGTGTTCCGGAGTCCCCAGTCTCTCCAGCTCAGGGGAAGCAATGGCCTGCAGGAGGCGTCGGTGTCTGTGCGCCCGGGTCCGCTGGTATGGTCCAGGTGGCCAGGCATAATGCTGCCGCTGCTGGTCAGCGACGTGTCCCGCATGCCGGTTCTGGGTCCCGGCTGGCAGGTGACATCACGTCCGGTGATGCGGCTTCCTGTGGGGGTGTGGCGGCAAGTGGTTCCAGTTGCCTGGAACGCAGAGGCTAGGGGGTGGGTCTGTCGACCGGCGCTTCTGGTTCCGGCCCCCGTTGATGATGCCAGGACTGGGTGATTCAAAACCCGATGGGTTTTTTTCAGTACTCCGCTGCGCTCTCTGCTAGGATGGAGGAGAGAACGACAGCTATGGCAGAAGCAGGAGCCCCAGGAACTGGTCAGGCCCAGGTAAGAGGGGTACAGTGGTACCTTAATTCTTGTCTGTATGGGCTTATGTTTTACCGGAAAAAGCTTCAGGAAAAACCAAGCAGTATGGAAAAAAAAAACCAGGGTAGATGGCGCATTATCGCAGGTTTCCCATCACACAGACCTAGCATTCGAGGCAATGGGGTGCTGAAGGATGCAATGGATAAAAGAGCGCACCCCCTCTTGAAAAAAGCGTGGGATTTCACATCGGCCAGCCTCAAAGCCGCTATGGCTTCCACGGTTATCGCAAGAAACCTAGAATGTTGGGTAGAGAAGCTGAAAAGCCATGTAGAGGGGGGTACGTCACGGGAAGAACTTCTGGAGTCCTTTCCATTGATACTGAAGGCAGTAAAATACATGGCTGATGCATCAGCTGAATCAGTAAAGATGTCAGTAAGGTTGTCAGAGCTGGTGAACTCAGCCAGACATGCTGTCTGGCTAAAAACTTGGTCCAGTGACACAGCTTCCAAGATAAAATGATGCGGCCTACCTTTTTCAGGCGATCTTCTTTTGGTCCAGACCTTGAAACAGTCTTGGACAGGACAGCTGACAAGAAAAAGGCTTTCCCTTCCAAAAAGAAACAACTGATCAAAAAGAATTTCCTTGCTGTTCAACAGCCCTACAAGAATAGGGATCAAGACCACAAAAACCGCTGGGTCTTCCAAAGGGGTAAGGGAAGAGGAGGAGTTCTCTTCAGATCTCCCCCAGACCAGCCCCCTAAAAACAAATGACAATCTTACCCCAGTAGGGGGAAGACTGTCTGCCTTTCACCTACAGTGGAACAAAACAACTACAAGCCTGTTTGTGAAAAACGTCATCTCCCAGAGATACAGTCTGGAGTTTTCAGAGACCGCTCCGAGCAGATTTTACCTGGAATGCTCATGCCTGACAAGGCTGAAACCTGACGTTTTGCCAAGGATACCAATCCACAAGATCCACCTGAAAACTGAAGTATGCCACCTTAATGGCATTGTCTGCTTGGATCCAGATTTGTATAAAACAGCCCAGAATTTCTGTATGTTACCTTGAGAAACAAGACGCCAAAAACAACCAAGCCCCTTGATATCAAGAGTGTCTAGGTCTTTTCCTCAGAACGATCCACTGTTTGGAGGTGCCTTTCCATGGGGATTCCTTAAAACAAGAAGAGTAGACTTCCTTGCTCTAAAGCCAGACCCCTGAGGCTCAGTAATAGGAAAATCACCTGATCAAGGATTGAGTGAACTTGTCCCTTTAAAAACATAGGCCTGAATATGGAAAACTTGCATCTGAACTCAGCCTCTTAAAGCTTCAAGTTGCATACCAGATGATGCTACCATGGGCTTTTGGATATCAAACTGTTTTCCACCACACCTAGGGCAGAAACTCCTTGACCCAGAAAACCTTCAGAGCATATGCAGAGGCCACAAGCGGAGAAAAGACGATTCTTAACAATTAAAAGGAGAAAAATCTGTACTCTAGCCTTCTTTCGCTATTAATGACACGTGTTCAACTTCAGCCGCCTCTCTAATGCTGTTGACCTGGACTGTATCAAAGAGAACCTGTCCCAGGAAGGCCATGCAGGCTACCTCTTCCAACTGAGGTAATGCTGTAGCAAGTTTCTTACCTAGAGCTTCCTCTGGTTTTTTACCTGGCTCCTCTGTTTTTTTTCCACTCATGGTAAACCTACTGTACCTACCTTAGAGGAAAATGGCCAGCAGGGGCAAAGCCTCAGGCTGAACAAAAAGTACCAGCTTATCCTTTCCGTTCTTCCTTGCCAGCAGTTGGCCTGCTCTCTGCTGAGGGAGGCTTTATGCAGTTGGTAGCAACAGGATTGGAATGCAGCTTGAGTTATTCGCAAAAACTTGGATGTGGCTATCAACTTCCTTATTTTAGTCCGGTATACGTCATCACGTACGAATCCGTTGGACTTTGGTGTGATCGTGTGTAGGCAAGTCTGTTCCTTAGAAATTCCGTCAGAAATCCGTCAAAATTCCGTTGAAAGTCGGCTGGAAAGTTTGTTGGACCAGTCCGGTTGAAAAGTCCGACCGTGTGTACGCGGCATAAGGCTTAGTTTACACCCATGTGGTTTTTTGGGGCTTTTTGCAGAAATGCACTACGGTTCATTTAACATAGCTTTTTTCAGCCACTGCATTTTTAGAAAGGGTCGGGAGCTTTTTTAAAATGGTGTGTTTTTGGTTCAATAGACTTCAATGGAGATGCTGCAGAAAATGTAGTGTGCTTTTGACATGTTTTTCATTTTTTAATCTGCCCAACAGCAAATTGTTTAAAAAAAGAAAACGTAACAAAAAATATGTCAAAAACACACGTGCAAAAAAACACTGCAGAAATGGATCAAAAGCAAAGTGCATAGGTGTGAACCAAGCCCAAGGCTCCTTCCACACTGGCGGCCAGGGGGCAGTAAAAACAGCACCTACATGGTGCCTTTTGGATGAGTACACATTGCCATTCAGCAATACAAAAAGTAAAAAAAAAAACAGGCACCAGGAGATGGCAGCATCCCTTGAACGCCTGGAAACCTGCTTTCATTGTCCTCTGAAAAGCAATCCACCATGAGTCACTTTTTCTGGGATGGTAAACACTAGCATCAGTGTGAAATAGCCTCTTGTAATTTACACGCATCTGTACATTCAAACAATAATTTTATATGTTGCAGATTACTAGTCTGTAAAAATGGTGACTGCATTTTTAAGGTTTTTCCCTTGGTAACCCTGGAAATAATTCTTCCTGTCCCTGGATGGCTATACATCAGTAGAATTTTGTTTGAAAATGTTCACTTGTGTTCATTTGATTTTCTAATGGTAAATGGGGTCAAGTCGACTTTTGTTTTCCATCATAGTGATAAGAAAATTGGAAGGAGCAGGATGGAAAATGTTTCTCAAATGACTGAAATTCTAATTGAGAAAATCGTACATATTGTAATGAAACCTGTTTTAAAGTGTGGGATTGTTCAATTAGCAGGTCTAGATACAATTTTAAGGGTTTTAAAACAAAATTAGTTGACTCAGTGATGGCAGGAAAGAATGTTCTGATCATTTATTTTTATATCAATGTTTAAAAGAAAATCTAATCATGTATGGCCAGCTTTAGGAGTAAAAATAGGTTTTCTTCTATTTATCTGCATTACATGGGGGAGAGGAAGTAGTATTTTACAGATGACAGCTTGGAAGGCAGATAAGAAATGTTTATACCAGTGGCGGCTGGTGGCAATTTTTTTTTTGGGGGGGGGGGGGGGGGGCGGCAAACTGCACCTGCCACCCCCCATGATTGGGTCAGTTGGTCGGTGCACTTACCTCATCCATGGCGGGCAATCACTAGCGGCTTCCCCGGCTCTCCTCCGTGGGCATCACGAGCAGCTTCTTCTTCCCCTGCTCGGTGGCTTTCGTCTCCTCCCTCCTCCTCAGCGACCAATCAGAACGCTTCTCCTTTCGGCCATTTGGGAAACGTGTCTCAGACCTGCGCTTTCTGATTGGCGGAGAGGCGATTCAGTGTGAGAATAGCGATTGAATATTCATTTGTTATTCTCACACTGAATTGCCTCTCCGCCAATCAAAAAGTGCGGGTCTGAGACATTTTTCCCGATTGGCCAAAAAGGCCAATTCTATTCTAACACACCTGGGTGGGCTCTGAGCCCATATACTCTGTGCCCAGAGTCCACCCTATTTTGAAGCCTGTTAGAGCCTCTGGTGGCATGGATAGGGGAGGCGGCGCCCTTGCAACCTTAATGCAACCTTAATGGACGGGCCACCTTGGTTTATACTTTTAGTTATAAAAGTCCTTGTCCTTTTTAACAAGAAGTGACAAGTGCGATGAATGTTCTTAGCCTGAAAAGGGAAAACTAATGTAACCACCACATTCAAGACCTGGAAAGCTGCAATTAATTACCTTTGTTCTTGGGTTTATAAATCCTTAAAGCGTTTGTTACCCCAACATTTCATATTCCTGATATGAGGCTTTTGTACCATGTACGTTTATGAAAAAAGTCTCCTGTTCTCTTTGTATTGCTTCCTATGTGTGAAATCCCCGATGTTCCTGCCAGTCCCTCTGCTTCCCTATTAAAAACTGACCACAATAAGCAGGAGAGCACATGTGGTCAGTTCTCTAGCTGTGCTAGGAACTCAGCCTGCTCTTCTCCTCCTGTAGAGCCATTCACTGGGAAGCTCAGTGTCCTGATGCTTCTCCTCCCACCAGCCTCTATGCAGTTGAGAGCAGGAGCAATGCGATCACTTATAAAAAAAGGAAAAAAGGTATTTATAATGTTTTTTTTTTTTATATCTATACAAAAATGTTTTGCCTTTCATTTCTTTTTTGAACTGAATGGGTTGTTTTACAAGATGATCGTTTACAATCACTTTAAATTGCACCCCCCATTTGACTACAGTAACTACAATCTGATGTGTATGGTCCCCAGCATTTGCACTAAATCTATACGCTTTGCTCTACCTGATTTAATAAATATATAAAAAAAAAAAAACTAATAGAGGAATTCTATTTTTAATGATAAACCAAATTGGTGTTGGATAAAAAATAAATGCGCTCAGCAAATTCAACAAGCGCATCAGCTTTGTTGGTTTTGTCTGTTTTCTTGCTGACATAATTATATAATACCATTTGCTGAAAGGTAAGATTTTTCCTCCAAAGCTCAGCACTAGCTTACAGTAGAGATTTCATATTTTGAACAGATTCATTTTTTTTTGTCATTGGTGATCTCAGTTTTATCACACAATTCTTTTTATTGGTCTGTTGTGTGAAAAGCATTTGGCTTATGTGAAATAGCTTACACAGTTTTCCATTACATTGTTTTTGACAGGTACCCGTCTACCACGCCACCAAGCGATCACTCTGAAGTTTGCCCCCCCTCCTTCCCCCACTGCCGGGCCATTCAGAAAGTGCAGCGCGCTTTGTGCATGCGCAGTAAGGGAGAGGCTGTGCAGCCAAAAGGCTTCACTGCCGGGTTCCCTTAGCACGAATGGCGGCGGCAGCACCCGAGAACCCATGGAAACATTGGCTGGGGTGCGGGCATCGCTGGATTCGAGGACAGGTAAGTGTCCTAATATTAAAGTCAGCAGCTACACATACTTCAATTTTTTTGCTAGGGGGGCGGAACTCCGCTTTAAAAATAACTGCCTATACTGTATGAAATCCAGTAATACACTGCCTCACCTTTCTCTCTATTTTTAGGCACTGTCAAGTTTGTAGAGGTAAATCTGCTGACAGCCCTAAAGCAGAATTAAACCGTTCTAACCTGTACAAACAAGGAAGCTGCTTCTGTTTGATCTGCAACTGCCATGGTGCTGCACATGTGATCAGTTATGACACCATCCATTTGATAGTTTGGTTGAGGACACAAGCAAATGTGACAGTTATCAATCCCAGCATTGCAGGAATGTAACTGTTTTTTGAAACTTTTAAGTCAATGGGATTAGTCTTGCTTTATGATTTATTGCTGTTCAGGGGCTCTGGGCTTCAGCAAAATGACAGCCTCCTGCAAGAAGAAACAGGAGCAATGCTGGAGGCAAGTTGCAACACACGCTAATTTTGGTAGCATAATTATTAATGTGAAATGTATGTTCCTTGCTAAAGAACATATTTTTTATGAAGTTGTTATGGGTAAAGTTCTGCTTTAGCTACTTTAAGGTCAGGCCTTTTTCTGAACCTCTCACATACAGCATCCCACAAAAGTGAGTACATCCCTCACATTTTTGTAAATATTTTCTTATATCTTTTCGTGTGACAACACTGAAGAAATGACATTTTGCTACAATGTAAAGTAGTGAGTGTACAGCTTGTATAACAGTGTAAATTTGCTGTCCCCTCAAAATAACTCAACACACAGCCATTAAAGTCTAAACTGCTGGCAACAAAAGTGAGAACACCCCTAAGTAAAATTGACCAAATTGTGCCCAATTAGCCATTTTCCCTCCCTGTTGTCGTGTGACTCATTAGTGTTACAAGGTCTCAGATGTGAATGGGGAGCAGGTGTGTTAAATTTGGTGTTATCACTCTCACTCTCTCATACTGGTCACTGGAAGTTCAACATGGCACCCCATGGCAAAGAATTGTCTCTCTACATAAAGATGGTCTAGGCTATAAGAAGATTGCCAAGACCCTAAAACTGAGCTGCAGCACAGTGGCCAAGACCATACAGCCGTTTAACATGATAGGTTCCACTCAGAACAGGCCTCGCCATGGTCGACTAAAGACGTTCAGCGCACATGC
Source organism: Lithobates clamitans (assembly GCA_037952925.1). Taxonomy (NCBI): domain Eukaryota; kingdom Metazoa; phylum Chordata; class Amphibia; order Anura; family Ranidae; genus Lithobates; species Lithobates clamitans. The sequence continues at coordinate 50,213 of JBBGZY010000262.1, forward strand.
TCAGCGTCATATTCAGAGGTTGTCTTTGGGAAATAGACGTATGAGTGCTGAAAGCATTGCTGCAGAGGTTGAAGGGGTGGGGGGTCAGTCTGTCAGTACTCAGACCATACTCCACACACTGCATCAAATTGGTCTGCATGGCTGTCGTCCCAGAAGGAAGGCTCTTCTAAAGATTATGCACAAGAAATCCAGCAAACAGTTTGCTAAAGACAAGCAGACTAAGGACATGGATTAGTGGAACCATGCCCTGTGGTCTGATGAGACCAAGATAAATTTATTTGGTTTAGATGGTGTAAAGCGTGTGTTGCGGCAACCGGGTGAGGAGTAGAAAGACAAGTGTATCTTGCCTACAGTCAAGCATGGTGGTGGGGGTGTCATGGTCTGGGGCTGCATGGGTGCTGCCAGCACTGGGAAGCTACAGTTCATTGAGGGAAGCCAACATGTACTGTGACATACCGAAGCAGAGCATGATCCCCTCCCTTCGGAGACTGGGCTGCAGGGCACTATTCCAACATGATAACGACCCCAAACACACCTTCCAGATGACCACTGCCTTGCTAAAGAAGCTGAGGGCAAAGGTGATGGACTGGCCAAGCATGTCTCCAGACCTAAACCCTATTGAGCATCTGTGGGGCATCCTCAAACGGAAGGTGGAGGAGCGCAAGGTCTCTAACATTCACCAGCTCCATGATGTCGTCATGGAGGAGTGGAAGAGGACTCCAGTGGCAACCTGTGAAGCTCTAGTGAACTACATGCCCCAGAGGGTTAAGGCAGTGCTGGAAAATAATGGTGGCCACACAAAATATTGACACTTTGGGCCCAATTTGGACATTTTCACTTAGGGGTGTACTCACTTTTGTTGCCAACAGTTTAGACATTAATGGCTGTGTGTTGAGTTATTTTGAGGGGACAGCAAATTTACACTGTTATACAAGCTGTACACTCACTACTTTACATTGTAGCAAAGTGTCATTTCTTCAGTGTTGTCACATGAAAAGATAGGATAAAATATCTACAAAAATGTGAGGGGTGTATTCACTTTTGTGAGATACTGTACAAGAAAAATCAGTATTTTTTGCTAGAAAGTTACTTAGAACCCCCAAACATTATATATTTCTGAAAAGCAGAGGCCCTAGAAAATAAAATTGTAGGTGTTGCAATTTTTTATGTCACACGGTATTTGTTCAGTGGTTTTTCAAACGCAATTGTTTGAGAAAAAATTCACTTTAATGAATTTTAATGCACAGAAACACGATATAACACCCTCTTGTTTGGTAAAATGTACAAGATGATGTTACGCCGAGTAAATAGATACCAAACATGTCACACTTTAAAATTGCACATGCCTGTGGAATAGCGACACATTACATAAATATTATTATTCAAAGGTAATGTTTTAAAAGCCTTTACATGTTACTACTTTAGATTTACATAGGAGGTCTGGTGCTAGAATCATTGCTCTCAATCTGACGTTTGCAGTGATACTTCACATGGTGCGAGCTCTGTTTACGTACCGACATACGTCTGACTCCTGCGTTCGCAATTGTGCACGAGCATGTTACCTTTAAATTTTTTTTTTAGTACTTTTATTGTTATCACAAGGAATGTAAACATCCCTTGCAATAGCAATAGGCAGTGACAGGTCCTCTTTACTTAGACATCTGAGGTCTATGAGATGTCTCCTCTGCCCTTTAAAGCTTCAGATCATACCAAGATCGATATGATTCAATGCTTTTTTCATGTAATGGTTTGTTTACAATCAGTGAAACTGGAAGTGACTAAATACTCAAAGCTTCAGGTTTCTTAGACCATAGAGATGATTGGGGCCATTCCGGTCCCCGATCAGTTCTATGGTCAGTGGGTGGAACCTCCAGCTGCACTCCCGGGTGCCCTTGTGGGATGGGAGAGCCCGGGAAGGTGGTGGGGGGCTAAAATCATTTACATTTTGTGCCCTGACTCTGTGTATGGAAATGTCAGGTTTTATGAGTTGTGCTTTTAGTAAAGAGTCCGTTCACTGCACAGATATGTAGAAAGTGTGGTGTGGCCCTTAAAGCGCATGGTCAAAATTTAAAATCTTTATATTAATTTCCACATTGTAGTTCAATTTCTAGCCTCTTCATAATAATTTGAATGATTTTGATGTTAGTTGGCACTGCTGTGTCACACATTTCACAGAGTCTGCCTTCTGATCTACAGAGGTGCTGAGAGGAGGAACTTCAGGAGGTGGAGTCAGTTCAGGAATTGCAGCTTTCAGGTAGCAAGGTACCATGGGATATGTAGTCCTCAGCAGGGCTTTTTTTCTCAGAGCATAGGTACAGGGACTCCCCCCTTCCGAGTCACCCTTATCTCTACCACTTACCCACCTCCGAGCATCGTTCCTTGGTTGCACCCCCTCCCCACCTCCCAGTACTGTCTCATATAGAGAATACAGAACCAAATATTTTGTGCTACTAAGTAATCTGTATGGAATTTGTTAATGACAACAAGGAAGACAGCAATAGATTGTATATAGATTGTAGTCAGCAAATGGACCACCCCAGAAGCAATAGATCCACCAGCAGCCAGCAGCAATAAACCCCTCCCCCAACAGCAGATCCTCCACCAGCAATAATAGACCTCTCCAGCAACGATAGCCCCCCCCCCCCTGCAAAAATACAGTAGATCCCCTCCAGCAACAATAGATTCCCCAGCAGCGAACATCAATAGAAACTCCAGAACAACCACAGCACCCCTTGCTATTCCATACATTCAGTGCTGGAGGTGCCGGAACTGCGTTCCTCCGCGTTCTCGCTGGAAAAAAGCCTGGTCCTCAGATATTGAAAGAAAGTAACAGAGTAGAGGCTGCAAAGCAAAGGGAATTCAGGAAATTGTGGAAAGGGATGGCCATTAGACAGGCAGCACTCACAACATGAAAGAAGATTTTTTAAGTAAGCTTATATTGGATTGTCAACAATAACAACTGTTTGTATCGCTATTAAAACTCTGATGTTCTAAAACAGTGGTCCCAAAGCTGCGGCCCGGAGGGCAGATGTGGCCCTTTGCTTGCCTTTATCCCATCCCTGGGGCACTATTTCTCCAACTGACATCAATTATTGGGCACTAGTACTCCCACTGACACCATCGATAGGGCACTATTCCTCCTGCAAAATCAAATAATGGGGCATTGTCTCAGACTGTTGCTGAGTTCATAGGCATCATTTGGTCGCCTCTGAATGCTGCAAAGTAGACAAACATGAACTCCCGTGTGAATGTAGCCTAACTTTAAATCCTTTGCCGCCCATGCCCCCACAAAATAAAATATTTCCTGGTGCAAAGTAGGAGCTGAATCAAAGGGTAAAATGTACAAAATAATCCGCAAATAGTCAATGATTAGTCCATTAACACGTAAGGGATACAGTATCTCACAAAAGTGAGTACACCCCTCACATTTTTGTAAAGATTTTATTCTATCGTGTCATGTGACAACACTGAAGAAATGACACTTTGCTACAATGTAAAGTAGTGAGTGTACAGCTTGTATAACAGTGTAAATTTGCTGTCCCCTCAAAATAACTCAACACACAGCCATTAATGTCTATACCTTGACAAAAGTGAGTACACCCCTAACTGAAAATGTCCAAATTGGGGCCCAAAGTGTCAATATTTTGTGTGGTCCCTACATGTTTATGTGTTGTCTTATTGTATCTCTAATAAGTTTGGTAAATTTGTTGAAACTACTAGAATCTGAGATGCTTTGCTATAATGAAAGAATAAATACATAAATAAATAAAAAATAAGTATCTGCCTAGGGAGTCAGCAAGTAAGTCATAGTGCTTGAAGGAAACAGAATATTTTGATGCATACAGGAAGAAAGAATCTGTTTGCGTAACTTGTTAAAGTAGCATTAAAGTGGATGTAAACCAGATTCATGAAATTTGAGCTGGGCACATATATTTGCAGTGTTTTCTTATCTCTCTTCAAAGCACTATGTCCCTTAGCTGTCTCCTGCTCCGCTCTTTTGTTATCAGCCGGATAACTTCTGACAAGTTCTCCGAGAAGAGATATAGAAGTGTGTGTCAGGGGAGCTTGCTATAAATAGATTATCAGAGTGCTGAACTATTCAACGGACAGTTCTGAAGGTCTCAACTTATGAGAAGAGGGGCTGTGTGCCTTTCCTCCAATCAGCTGTGTTGGCTGTATGCCCAGGCTTTACTGCAGTGCTGAACAGGAAGAGAAAATCTCATAACACATGAACTTTCTAAAGAATATATAAAGCTGAAGACAGCAGATATACATGTGAAACTTATGTAGGGAGATTTGTTTCTTTCCTGTGTATCATCTGAGGCTGTTCACTTTACTGGGTATATGTGAGGGTTTACATCCACTTTAAGGTCAAGTTTCCTCTGACAGACATTAAAAAGACTGCGCCATTTTCACAGGTTTGAAACTGCAAAAATTCTGAATGACATGTATTCAAATAAGTACAGGTGTCCTATAAAGGACCCAACATATTGGTTGAAACTTGGGGATTATTGGGGGAATGGGGTAATCCCCTGTGCCTCCCACTGCATTATTTGGTTCCCCCTGCCATTCCTTACATCACTACTGTATATCCTGTAATAATCTGGAGGCAGAGTAATGTGGCAATTGCACTTTAACCACTCCAGTCCAGGAAGGATTTACCCCCTTAACCACTTAAGGACCGCCTCACGCCGATGTACGTCGGCAAGGCGGCACGGGCAGGCAAAATCACGTACATGTACGTGATTTGCCTCCCGCGGGTGGGGGGTCCGATCGGACCCCCCCTCGCCGCCCGAGGCGGTCCCGTTCTGTCCCCCGGCGATCAGAGACGAGGGGGAGGCCATCCGTTCGTGGCCCCCCCCTCGCGATCGCCGCCGGCCAATGGGAACACTCCTTTGCTGCTGTATGCTAAACAGCAGCAAAGGAAGTGATGTCATCTCCCCTCGGGTCGGTAGTTTTCGTTCCGGCCCGAGGAGAGAAGACAGGTATGTGAGTGCACCAACACTACACACACAGTAGAACATGCCAGGCATACAAAACACCCCGATCCCCCCCCCGATCGCCCCCCGATCCCCCCCCAATCACCACCCCCCCCCCCCCGTCACAAACTGACAGCAGCAGTTTTTTTTTTTTTTTTTTCTATTACTGCTAGGTGTCAGTTTGTGACAGTTACTGTGTTAGCACAGTTACTGTTACCCCCCTGTAGGTCTAGGGTACCCCCCTAACCCCCCCTAATAAAGTTTTAACCCCTTGATCACCCCCCGTCACCAGTGTCGCTAAGCGATCATTTTTCTGATCGCTGTATTAGTGTCGCTGGTGACGCTAGTTAGTGAGGTAAATATTTAGGTTCCCCGTCAGCGTTTTATAGCGTCAGGGACCCCCATATACTACCTAATAAATGTTTTAACTCCTTGATTGCCCCCTAGTTAACCCTTTCACATCTGATCACCGTATAACCGTTACGGTTGACGCTGGTTAGTTCGTTTATTATTTATAGTGTCAGGGCACCCGCCGTTTATTACCGAATAAAGGTTTAGCCCCCCGATCGCCCGGCGGTGATATGCATCGCCCCAGGCAGCGTCAGATTAGCGCCAGTACCGCTAACACCCACGCACGCGGCATACGCCTCCCTTAGTGGTATAGTATCTGATCGGATCAATATCTGATCCGATCAGTACTATACTACCGTCCCCAGCAGTTTAGGGTTCCCAAAAACGCAGTGTTAGCGGGATCAGCCCAGATACCCGCTAGCACCTGCGTTTTGCGCCTCCGCCCAGCCCACCCAAGTGCAGTATCGATCGATCACTGTCACTTACAAAACACTAAACGCATAACTGCAGCGTTCGCAGAGTCAGGCCTGATCCCTGCGATCGCTAACAGTTTTTTTGGTAGCGTTTTGGTGAACTGGCAAGCACCTGCCCCAGGCAGCGTCAGGTTAGCGCCAGTACCGCTAACACCCACGCACGCACGCACCGTACACCTCCCTTAGTGGTATAGTATCTGAACAGATCAATATCTGATCCGATCAGATCTATACTAGCGTCACCAGCAGTTTAGGGTTCCCAAAAACGCAGTGTTAGCGGGATCAGCCCAGATACCTGCTAGCACCTGCGTTTTGCCCCTCCGCCCGGCCCAGCCCACCCAAGTGCAGTATCGATCGATCACTGTCACTTACAAAACACTAAACGCATAACTGCAGCGTTCACAGAGTCAGGCCTGATCCCTGCGATCGCTAACAGTTTTTTTGGTAGCATTTTGGTGAACTGGCAAGCACCTGCCCCAGGCAGCGTCAGGTTAGCGCCAGTACCGCTAACACCCACGCACGCACCGTACACCTCCCTTAGTGGTATAGTATCTGAACAGATCAATATCTGATCCGATCAGATCTATACTAGCGTCACCAGCAGTTTAGGGTTCCCAAAAACGCAGTGTTAGCGGGATCAGCCCAGATACCTGCTAGCACCTGCGTTTTGCCCCTCCGCCCGGCCCAGTCCAGCCCACCCAAGTGCAGTATCAATCGATCACTGACACAAAACACTAAACGCATAACTGCAGCGTTCACAGAGTCAGGCCTGATCCCTGCGATCGCTAACAGTTTTTTTGGTAGCATTTTGGTGAACTGGCAAGCACCTGCCCCAGGCAGCGTCAGGTTAGCGCCAGTACCGCTAACACCCACGCACGCACCGTACACCTCCCTTAGTGGTATAGTATCTGAACAGATCAATATCTGATCCGATCAGATCTATACTAGCGTCACCAGCAGTTTAGGGTTCCCAAAAACGCAGTGTTAGCGGGATCAGCCCAGATACCTGCTAGCACCTGCGTTTTGCCCCTCCGCCCGGCCCAGCCCAGCCCACCCAAGTGCAGTATCAATCGATCACTGTCACTTACAAAACTCTAAACGCATAACTGCAGCGTTCGCAGAGTCAGGCCTGATCCCTGCGATCGCTAACAGTTTTTTTGGTAGCGTTTTTTGGGGAACTGGCAAGCACCAGCGGCGTAGTACACCCCGGTCGTAGTCAAACCAGCACTGCAGTAACACTTGGTGACGTGGCGAGTCCCATAATTGCAGTTCAAGCTGGTGAGGTGGCAAGCACAAGTAGGGTCCCGCTGCCACCAAGAAGACAAACACAGGACCGTCGTGCCCATAATGCCCTTCCTGCTGCATTCGCCAATCCTAATTGGGAACCCACCACTTCTGCAGCGCCCGTACTTCCCCCATTCACATCCCCAACCAAATGCAGTCGGCTGCATGAGAGGCATTTTTATGTCCTCCCGAGTACCCCTACCCAGCGAACCCCCCAAAAAAGATGTTGTGTCTGCAGCAAGTGCAGATGACCCCCGCTATTATTGTCCCTCCTGTCCTGACAATCCTGGTCTTTGCATTGGTGAATGTTTTGAACGCTACCATTCACTAGTTGGGTATTAGCGTAGGGTACAGCATTGCACAGACTAGGCACACTTTCACAGGGTCTCCCAAGATGCCATCGCATTTTGAGAGACCCGAACCTGGAACCGGTTACAGTTATAAAAGTTAGTTACAAAAAAAGTGTAAAAAAAAAAAATATATGAAATAAAAAAAAATAGTTGTCGTTTTATTGTTCTCTCTCTCTCTATTCTCTCTCTCTATTGTTCTGCTCTTTTTTACTGTATTCTATTCTGCAATGTTTTATTGTTATTGTTATTGTTATTATGTTTTATCATGTTTGTTTTTCAGGTATGTAATTATTTATACTTTACTGTTTACTGTGCTTTATTGTTAACCATTTTTTTGTCTTCAGGTACGCCATTCACGACTTTGAGTGGTTATACCAGAATGATGCCTGCAGGTTTAGGTATCATCTTGGTATCATTCTTTTCAGCCAGCGGTCGGCTTTCATGTAAAAGCAATCCTAGCGGCTAATTAGCCTCTAGACTGCTTTTACAAGCCGTGGGAGGGAATGCCCCCCCCCCCACCGTCTTCCGTGTTTTTCTCTGGCTCTCCTGTCTCAACAGGGAACCTGAGAATGCAGCCGGTGATTCAGTCATCTCTATGGCCTAAGAAACCGGAAGCTACGAGCATTTCATGACTTAGATTTCGCCGGATGTAAATAGCGCCATTGGGAAATTGGGGAAGCATTTTATCACACCGATCTTGGTGTGGTCAGATGCTTTGAGGGCAGAGGAGAGATCTAGGGTCTAATAGACCACAATTTTTTCAAAAAAGAGTACCTGTCACTACCTATTGCTATCATAGGGGATATTTACATTCCCCGAGATAACAATAAAAATGATTAAAAAAAAAAAATATGAAAGGAACAGTTTAAAAGTTAGATTAAAAAAGCAAAAAAATAATAAAGAAAAAAAAAAAAAAAAAAAAAAAAGCACCCCTGTCGCCCCCTGCTCTCGCGCTAATGCGAACACAAGCGGCGGTCTGTCGTCAAACGTAAACAGCAATGGCACCATGCATGTTAGGTATCACCGCGAAGGCCAGATCGAGGGCAGTAATTTTTCCAGTAGACCTCCTCTGTAAATCTAAAGTGGTAACCTGTAAAGGCTTTTGAAGGCTTTTAAACATGTATATATTTTGTTGCCACTGCACGTTTGTGCGCAATTTTAAAGCATGTCATGTTTGGTATCTATGTACTCGGCCTAAGATCATCTTTTTTATTTCATCAAACATTTGGGCAATATAGTGTGTTTTAGTGCATTAAAATTTAAAAAAGTGTGTTTTTTCCCCCAAAAATGCGTTTGAAAAATCGCTGCGCAATTACTGTGTGAAAAAAAAAAATGAAACACCCACCATTTTAATCTGTAGGGCATTTGCTTTAAAAAAATATATAATGTTTGGGGGTTCAAAGTAATTTTTTTGCAAAAAAAAATAACTTTTTCATGTAAACAATAAGTGTCAGAAAGGGCTTTGTCTTCAAGTGGTTAGAAGAGTGGGTGATGTGTGACATAAGCTTCTAAATGTTGTGCATAAAATGCCAGGACAGTTCAAAACCCCCCCAAATGACCCCATTTTGGAAAGTAGACACCCCAAGCTATTTGCTGAGAGGCATGTCGAGTCCATGGAATATTTTATATTGCGACACAAGTTGCGGGAAAGAGACAAATTTTTTTTTTTTTTTTTTTGCACAAAGTTGTCACTAAATGATATATTGCTCAAACATGCCATGGGAATATGTGAAATTACACCCCAAAATACATTCTGCTGCTTCTCCTGAGTATGGGGATACCACATGTGTGAGACTTTTTGGGAGCCTGGCCGCGTACGGAACCCCGAAAACCAAGCACCGCCTTCAGGCTTTCTAAGGGCGTGAATTTTTGATTTCACTCTTCACTGCCTATCACAGTTTCGGAGGCCATGAAATGCCCAGGTGGCACAAAACCCCCCCAAATGACCCCATTTTGGAAAGTAGACACCCCAAGCTATTTGCTGAGAGGTATAGTGAGTATTTTGCAGACCTCACTTTTTGTCACAAAGTTTTGAAAATTGAAAAAAGAAAAAAAAAAATGTTTTTTCTTGTCTTTCTTCATTTTCAAAAACAAATGAGAGCTGCAAAATACTCACCATGCCTCTCAGCAAATAGCTTGGGGTGTCTACTTTCCAAAATGGGAAAATTTTGGCCGGAAATTTTGAAAAACAAAACAATATTTTTTACATTTTGCTATATTAAATATCCCCCCCCCCCAAAAAATGAAAAACAAAAAACCTAATTTCTTAATCAGTTTAGGCCAATATGTATTCTTCTGCATATTTTTGGTAAAAAATGCAATAAGCGTATATTGATTGGTTTGCGCAAGAGTTATAGCGTCTACAAAATAGGGCATAGGGACACGGCTGTACAGCAACCATTAGTGACATCAGACGCAATACCGGAAGTGACGTTCCAGCGGTGACGATCTTGGTGTGGGTGAGATACTACTACACGCTGAGTTCCTTGTCACCATGCTTTGCCAGTCTCACACTGCTGCAGTGGATGTATCACATGCGTAATTTTAATTTATCCTGTGTGAGTGCAATGTTTGAAATCTTTTTTTAATAAATTTTTGATCAAACAATACTGCACGATTGTAGCACCTTGTTCTCTTATATGTGGATCTTTCCATGGGATCAATCACATGGATGGGAGATCAATGGATTTTTTAACCCATATAATGGTTGATGTTTATTTGCTAAGCATGAGAGTGTAAGGCAACTTCCTTTGGTGAGTGGATCCCATAGGGGAGTGAAATCACAGTTTGCACGTGGTGTGGCTGATGAACAATATTGAATTAGGTGTCAACGCATTATGAATCTTTATTTATTAATCACGGTCACATTCAAGGACTTATTCAGTCAATGGACTGTTTGTTTTTGTTAATGTTTTGTTACCTTATCACTTGTCACTGGGTGATTCTTATATTATTCGATGTTAATTTAGTTTAGTCGTTTACAGCACCACCATTCACTTTAGTAGTTTATACAATAGATTAATTACATTTTTTTTTTTTTTTTACTAGTAATGGCGGTGATCAGCTATTTTTAGCGGGACTGCGACTGGGACTGACTGGGAGTAGAGAGAGAGATCGCTGTTCCTGATCACTAGGAACAGATGATCTCTCTCTACTTCCCTGTCAGAACAGGGATCTGCTTTGTTTACACTGGCAGATCCCCGTTCTTGCTCTCTGCGGAGCGATTGTGGGTTGCTGGCAGACATCGCAGTCACTGTCCACGCACATCGGCTCCGGGAGACGCAGGCGCGTGTCTGCTAAAGCTATAGCACGGAGTGCTGTACCAATACAGCGATTTGCGCAAAAGAGCCGCCCTGCCGCAGTATATCTGCAGTGGCTGGTCGGCATGTGGTTAAAGTATGCAGATCGGGAATTAAGACTTCTGTTCGTGCATGCTTATTCCAGGTCAGTGACTCAAAATATTGGAACCAGACAACAAGGCAATCTGCACTTACAGATACAAAAGTTAACTATATATATAGATATATCTATATATAGATATAGATATATCTATATCTATATATAGATATATTTATAGATATAGATATCTATAGATATATCTATAGATATGTATACAGTATATATACTGCATATCATATGATTGTTGCTATTGATAAATTTGTATTTCATCTGACTTATGCATATGTACTATAGCATAATATAAAAATAGCATGAGCATATGAAAGATTCTGCCTGTTCATTATATGCCTGCTAAAATGTGAGGCACAGATCCAGGCTAAAATGCTGCTTGTGAACAGATTGAGTGATACGTGGGAGAGGAAAATGCCTCTGTGGAAAATTTAGCAGATGCCTAAAGGAGCAGGAGCAAAAATATGTGCTTAAAAGTAAATGCTGGCTATATCACTGAGACTAGAATATGAAAAAGTATCTCTCCCACCACACCTTGGGTTTTATTTATTAACATCTTGTAAAGCAGTCCTATCAATGGGTCACTGAGAAATGCAGTCAGAATTTTAAAAAAGCCAATAAACCGAATATCAGGTAATGTCCACTTGCAGTGTTAAAGTGTATGTAAACTCATACGTACATGCATTAATATACGTGTAGTGTATGGTATCATTAAATCTTGGTTCAAATATTTTGGAATTGGAATTCTTTTAAATACTTAGATCTTTATTAGGTTAGTTATGTGACATTTATCCAGGTCTTCTGTAAGGTAATGTGAAATATGTGTGCAGGGCGTATATTTGCATGTACACGTCACTGCAGTGTGTTGTGTCCTTTGCCCTGCTCCGCACAAAACCCATTAATGCGCTGGCGGTTACGTGACCTAGATCTAAATACTATTGTTTAAAGACCACAAAATAACAAACCTGTTATACTTACATGCTCTAAGCAGTGGTTTTGCACAGAGCAGGCCAGATCCTCCTCTTTGGTGCTCCTGGCCCCTCCCTCCTGTTCAGTGCCCCCACAGCAATCAGCTTGCTATGGGGGCACCAGACCAAACTCCAGCTCCCTGTGTCCATTCAGACACAGAGCCGCGACCTGGCCCCACCCCCTTTCTCTCCTTATTGGCTCATTGACTTTGATTGACAGTAGTGGGAGCCAATGGCATCACGCTGCTGTCTCAGCCAATGAGAAGGGGAGTCCCAGACAGCCGAGTCTCTTGTGCAACATCGCTTTATCTAGATGGACCTCAGGTAAGTATTAGGGAGGATGCTGCACACAGAAGGTTTTTTATCTTAATGCATATAATGCATTAAGGTAAAAAACCTTCTGCCTTTACAACCTTCTGCCTTTACAACCACTTAAAAAAAACAATAGCACACATAGTCAAATCAAATACTTTTGGAGCTTAAGAATAAATCAAAAGTTTTGGGTTTTTCAGACACTTTAAATATCACGGTTGAGTAAAGTGGACCACTCAGTATCTGAACAAGTTTGCATGAAAACATTTTTGAGATATCACATATACAAAACAATATAATTTGCCCAAAAATCTGTACCTTTTGCAATTAAATCTTTGGGTCACTGAGCACAACAAGTAACAGCTGCAAACAACAGGAGCAGTGCGTAGCACTGATGAAGGAGGGTCTAGAAACCTGTACTATCAAATCCAATCAAATGTAGCGGCAGCAGTACTGTATTGGGGGGTGGTTGCGATAGTACAACAAGCTGGTGGATGCTCTAGCAGTGTTATTCTAGCTGGGAGAAGAAGACTTCCCCTTTGGTGCTAAGGAGTAGTCTGTTGGCAACATTGTGTTCATGGATCCCATAGGAAGAAGGAGAGTGGAGAGAAAACAGAAATGAGCGACTTTTGGCAAACAATATCCAACATGGCTGATCACTGTTTCTTCCAATATCTGTTGGCCAGGGGTGATTGCTGATGTCTTTACCAGAAGACATTACAATCCTCACCCAAGCTGCCCAATATCCGTTAATTTGTGATTGCAATTGAATGTCTCTACGTACTCTACAGACCCTTTAATTATTTATATAACACCCCACAATACATAACAATTTTAAACACTGATCCCTACTTTACAATAAAATTAAATAGTCATATAATGCAGCCTTTTTGAATCAAGGTGCCTTGAGGTTTCTTCAGGGACGCCTTGGCAAATGCCTAAAAATTTCTCAAAAATTGTATTCAAGCCAGCAGGTGGATCAAGCTTGTGTTTTAGGTACACAAAGGTTTTCATTATGCATCATTATGACTTTCTAGCCACCATCATCCTAACATCCAATGATGTCATCAGTTAATAAGGAGAATGTCAGTCACCTGCACAGCATCATTGTTTGACCCTCCTGTGCCTCTCTCCTTCAGCACTGAGGTCACAGTGACTGATGTAGAGAAATTGAAGGAGAAGAAAAACATTGTAATACTACTCAGTACCAGTGTGCAAAGTGTATTTGCTTTGGAAGAATAAATCCCCTGTAATGTTGGGTGTCATACATGTGTGGATTTTGCTGCATTATGTGAAACTATTAGAATAGTTTTTTTTTAATCAGAAGAAAAAATGTATTTTGTCATTCACAATACAGGATATATGCCATTCAGTATACAATACAAAAAGGAGTATAGCATTGGTATTGAGAAATAACTGAATAAAGTAAAGTTATTTTGCTCAGCAACAGCTGGGGAGCCAGTGTGTATGATGAGGCCACAATATAGTGCACTGAGAACAAGAGTAGAGATTTTTTGGATACATTCTGGTGTCACTTTGACTTTGGATAGAAGTAATGGGTGCATAAAAATTGGTCTTTGGGTGTCAGTGGCGCCTTCCCACCGTAACCCTATAGAGCTACTCTTGATGAAAGCAAGAATTGACCTTGCTGTAACAAATTCCAATGATATGCATCTGTTAAACAGGTGCAGAAAAATTACTCTTTTGGTGTCGGGGGCACCTTCCCAGCGTAACCCTATAGAGGTGCTCTTGATGAAGGCAAAAAAAATTGCAATGATATGCATATGGTTGGTGTTTTTGCCACGTTTGATGTGCCTGAGACACAGTTTGCAGATAGCAACAGTGCGATCTGCTGCAGATGTGCTGAAAAAGGCCCAGACAGCTGAGCTTTGGGAAGTGGGCCAGGAGATAACAGCTGCAGAATGTGATGGAATAGGGTGGCTGCTCTCTACTCTTTCTTGATGTCAGCCTCCTTGGGGTTGTGCCGCCTAACCTTTAGTTTCCTCCCCTGCTCTATCTGGCACCCAAGTCGCATCAGTGACCTCATCATCATCATCATCATCATCTCCATCTCCTCCATCTTCATCATTACCACTGGAGAAAACTTGGCAATATGCTGCGGCTTGGGGAACAAGAATGCCAATTTGTCTACCAGTGTTCCTCCCTCTCTCTAGGCTCATGTTCCTGTCATCGTCAACCTCAGAACCAACATCTGAATCCAGTAATGGCTGGGCATAATCAAGAAGCAAGTGGCTGACGCTGTGGTCAAATAACTCAGCTGAATCCTGAATGGCTGATGTTGGGGCTATGGCAGGAATAGATCTGGACAAGGAGGCAGGTTTATCCACTCTGGCAACTGTAGGGGACTGCACACTTGTCTATGCTTGCATGACAGAGGATGAGGAGGATGAGGAAGGTTTAGTAAGCCAGTCCACCACCTCCTCTGCATGCTGTGGCTGGATAACATGGGCAAACTCACTAAACAGAGGAAATGATGCCCTGCCTGAGGACTGACTACCTTGTCCACCTTTGCCTGTGGACACAATTCTTGCTGCCCCCCTTACAGTGCCAAGGGAACATCTGCCTCTCCTTAAACTGGCAGTAACGCACACAGAACTATATGGCATTAAACTGGCAGTAATGCACACAAAAATATATGGCGTTAAACTGGCAGTAACGCACTCAAATAGACAATGTTCAACCGTCACTACACTGACGCTATCTGAACTGTCCTTACTCTAGCTTTACACTAATGTAAAGATTACTGACACAGTCTCACTACACTAGAGTGAAACTATCTGAGCTGCCCCTACTCTACACTAATGTATGTATGAATGACACGGTCTCACTACACTACAGTGAAACTATCTGAGCTGTCCCCACTCCACATTAATGTATGTATGAATGACACGGTCTCACTACACTACACTGAAACTATCTGAGCTGTCCCTACTCCACATTATTGTATGTATGAATGACACAGTCTCACTACACTATAGTGAAACTATCTGAACTGTCCCTACTCTAGCTGCACACTGTGCAGAGCTGAATGATGGTCCTCCTCACTGCACTCACGCTATCCCTAGAATGACACTAAACTAATATTCTACACTAAAAATTACAGCAAAATAACATAGTATAGCACACTAACTAACTAATAGCACCGAACAGACCCCCTTTCTATCTCTCACCACGCCAAAATCACACTGAAAATGGCTGAAAGAATACTTTTATACTATGGGGCATTAATGAGCCATGATTAGAGAAAGTCACGATGACAGTGTCCAATCATGACTCTGACAGTGCTCTGTGCCCTTAGTTAAAAGGCCTACTACACTGAGGCGCTATGCAAAAAAAAGCAAGTGACGTGGCCATGTGCTTTTTCACACCGTGGGATTCCCAAACCCAAGGCACCCCTACTGGACACGGATAAGAACATATTCTACACTTGATCTTAGCCAAAAGGCCCTGAGTTTTTTCTGTAGTGGATAAGTGTGTTGTCAAATCCTTAATAAAGTCATCATTCCAGTGCCATGCTATTGTTCCCTCCCCCAGGGGGGTTGGTTCACTGAGGTGGAAGTTTCCAATGCTTGATCCATCACTCTAGTTAGGTGGCCTCTGCATTAGTGGACTCTAGAATTTATGAAAATAAAGATATTCGATTTAAAAAACATGTAAACCTGATGTCAATTAAGACTGCATTGATAATGTTGTATTTATTCAATACATGTATTAATTTAAACTAGCATGCTTTTCTTAGGGTTGTTTAAGGTTACAAACAAGAGCAGATTTTACAGAGGACTGAGAGTAAGGCAGGGAAAATCCAGATCTCTTGTGAATTCATTATCTCTGACATATTGAGATCTCTTGAGCCTTCTTTTCCAATACAGAATGTGCACAATTATGAAAAAAATAATCTGAAGGGCACTTCACAGTGACAATATTAAATAATCATTAAGTTAAATATAAAAAGTATGGTAATTCTTAAAGAGCACCGATCTGTAATCTCCAAGTCTGCATTTGTGATACAATGGTGTATCATTCATGTGTGCAGGGTGTTCACTGCACAGGGCCCTGACCCACACTGCACCAATGGATGACTGTTCCTGTTTGACAGTCGGGGATGATCGATGGGGGGGGACAATTGCAAGCACTGATCTCCCTGTATAGCTTTCAGTGAAGCAGCTGACAGCCGCTTCTCCTGCTCTCCCTCCCGCGGCTGTCAGCTAAAAAGCCATACAGGGAGATCAGTGCTTGCAGCTGTCCCTCCAGCTGCACTGATCTTCCCCGACTGTCCCCTGTGTCTTCCTCATCCGGTCCCCTCTGTGTCCTCCTCCGGCCCCCCTTTCCTCCTCCTCTGGCCCCCTGCGTGCTCCTCCTTTGTCCTCCTTCACCCCCCCCGCAGCTGGCTTCCCTCCTCTCCTGCCGGTGTCTTGCTGAGAAAGTTCCCCCGGCGGATAAGGACCCCTCTGTACTGCGCATGCGCTGCACTTGCACAGTACATACTACTACGGTGATGCCGAAAATTGACTAACATGAACACCTGTGAGTAAACTCTACACCGTGCATACGCAAATAACATGACATTCTAGCAAACTATGCCGCACGCTCCCAATACTCATGCTACTCTGCAAGGGGCGGGTCTATTATTACTGTTAGATCATCTAAGCAAGGGGCGGGTCTATTATTACGGTCTATTATTACTGTTAGATCTGTAAGCATCCGCCCCTTACACGATATAACAGTAATAATAGACCCGCCCCTTGCAGAGTGGCACGAGCATTGGGAGCGTGCGGCATCGTCTGCTACAATGTCATGTTAATTCCGCATGCGCGGTGTACAGCTCACTCACAGCTCTTTATGTTCGGCAATTTTCACCAGCTCCGTAGTCCTTCGTACTGCGCAAGCTCTGTGCCTGCGCAGTACAGGGGTGTCCTTATCCGCCGGGCAGAACTTTCTCGGCAGAACACCGGCTGCTGTGAGGGATATGTCAGGATGGAGAGCAGAGGAAGGGGCCGGTAAATATGTCATTTACTAGGCCCTCACTTTTCTGAATTGGACACATTGAGCGATCGTTACCGATCACTCCTGTGTCCTTAGATAAACTATGTTTACTATGCTTCAGTTTATGAATGGACAAGAGCCTCTGTCTTCTGGTTATTCATTTTTATTGCTGAGGCTGCTGATAAAGGGACTGGAGAATCTCTGTCCTTAGTCCCTTTCTCTGTCTCAAAGGGGAGATGTCAGGAGTCTGTTTAGACCCCTGATATCTCAGCAAAGCCCACCAGCAGGGCTGATAAAATAAAAATAAAATTGCAATAAATATAAAAAAATGTAATTGTAAAAAAGTTATAAAAAATAAAATAGTAAAAAAATATAAAATAAAAACTGACCCCCCACCCTACCAACACAGTTCACTGCCCCAACCCCCAAAAAAAGCATTGTATAAAAAATTAAAAACAAATTAAATTGTAAAAAAAATAAATACATAAAAATAAAAAAAAATACTGACACCATCCACTGCTCTAATGACTCTAGAACTCCAAATATAAATAATCATGATAATATTATTTATTTAACTATATTTCCTCCTTAGAGGAAATGGATAACAACATGTTAGCGCCAGCTCCGACAACCATACCATATTTAGGCTGGCCATACATTGTACAAATTTCTTGTTTAATTTTCTTTTAGATTTACCAAAACTATATAATATGGGTTCAAACCTTTACTCTTTCAATTTGTATGCAATAAATTCATCCTGCAGAGATAGAGCCCTAGCATTAGCCAGGTTAACCAATAATGCATAAACTTTACTTTACTGGACTGAACATGTTTAGGTTTCGAGTCTTGAAAAAAAAAAAACATTAACAAACACATTAATCAATACATCTTAGAAAAATGATCCTCCACCCACAACAACATTGTCTAAGCTAAATGCGACTGGAAAGTCCCTGAACCCTATGGCTAAATGTAGGACCGCCTAGTGGCCAGCTCTTGAAGTGCCGTTCTCTTCCAGGTCCCTGGAAATAAGCAGAAAGACACATTCTATGTAATCTACAAACCTGTCTGCAGTACATACTTATAGTGCCTTAAAAAGTATTTATACCCCTTGAAATTTTCCACATTTTGTCATGTTACAACCAAAAAAGTAAATGTACTGTATTGGGATTTTATGTGATAGACCAACACAAAGTGGCACATAATTGTGAAGTGGAAGGAAAAGGATAAGGCCCCTTTCACACGGGACGGATCCGTATTGATCCGCCCCGTGTTTATCCGCTGCTCAGCGGGGATCGCTCCGCTTTCCCCAGCTGAGCAGGCAGATGACAGGGCGGGACCCGCACACTGTGCAGGGACCGCCCTGTCAGATCTCCGCTCTCCCCTATGGGGGATCGGAGGAACACGGACCGTCTGTCCGTGTTCCTCCGATCCGCTCTGCAGACGGATAGAAAAATAGGATTTTCTTCCGTCCGCAGAATCGGACGAGAGCGGAGCCGGACAACATCGGGTGTTAGCGGATGTACATCCGCTGACACCCGCTATCCCATAGGGATGCATGTATGTCCGTATTTCATGCGAAAACGGATGCATGAAATACGGACATACGGTCCGCACGTGTGAAAGGGGCCTAAATGGTTTTCAAATTATTTTTACAAATAAATATGTGAAAAGTGTGGCGTGCATTTGTATTCAGCCCCTCTGAGTCAATACTTTGTAGAACCACCTTTCGCTGCAATCACAGCTGCAAGTCTTTTTGGAGATGTCTCTACCAGCTTTGCACATCTAGAGAGTGACATTTTTACCTATTCTTCTTTGCAAAATAGCTCAAGCTCTGTCAGATTGGATGGAGATTGTGTACAGCAATTTTCAAGTCTTACCACAGATTCTCAATTGGATTTAGGTCTGGACTTTTACTGGGCCATTTTAACACATGAATGTGCTTTGATCTAAACCATTCCATTGTAGCTCTGGTTGTATGTTTAGTGTCGTTGTCCTGCTGGAAGGTGAACCTCCGCCCCAGTCTCAAGTCTTTTGCAGACTCTAACAGGTTTTCTTCTAGGATTGCCCTTTATTTGGCTCCATCCATCTTCCCATCAACTCTGACCAGTTTCCCCGTCTCTGCTGAAGAAAAGTATCCCCGCAACATGATGCTGCCTACCACCATGTTTCACGTTCGGGATGGTGTGTTCAGGGTGATGTGCAATGTTAGTTTTCCCTCACACATTGCGTTTTGCTTTAAGGCCAAAAAGATACATTTTAGTGTCATCTGACCAGAACACCTTCTTCCACATGTTTGCTGTGTCCCCTACATGGCTTCTCGCAAACTGCAAATGGGACCTCTTATGGCCTTCTTTCAACAATGGCGTTCTTCTTGCCACTCTTCCATGAAGGCCAGATTTGTGAAGTGCATGACTAATAGTTGTTCTGTGGACAGATTCTCCCACCTCAGCTGTGGAACTCTGCAGCTCCTCCATGGGCCTCTTGGCTGCTTCTCTGATTAATGCTCTCCTTGCCCGGCCTGTCAGTTTAGGTGGACGGCCATATCTTGGTAGGTTTGCAGTTGTGCCATACTCTTTCCATTTTCGAACTTCTCCACAACTTTATTCCTGACCTGTCTGGTGTGTTCCCTGGCCTTCATGATGCTGTTTGTTCACTAAGGTTCTCTAATAAACCTCTGAGGGCTTCACAGAACAGCTGTATTTATACTGAGATTAAATTACACACAGGTGGACTCTATTTACTAATTAGGTGACTTCTGAAGGCAATTGGTTCCACTAAATTTTAGTTAGAGTTATCAGAGTAAAGGGGGCTGAATACAAATGCATGTCACGCTTTTCAGATATTTAGTTGTAAAAAAATGTGAAAACCATTTATCATTTTTTTTCCGCTTCACAATCATGTGCTATTTTGTGTTGGTCATCACATAAAATCCCAATAAAATACTTTTACGTTTTTGGTTGTAACATGACAAAATGTGGAAAATTTCAACGGGTATGAATACTTTTTTTAGGGCACTGTATGCCATGCACAACAGTGTTTTCCTGCTGTCAAGGGTAACCAGTGCAACTAGTCCATTTTCTTGGATAAAGAGGATTGACTCTACAGGCCCAGAGTCCCAAATCTGGTGAATATATAACAATAATAGTAAAAAAAGACTTGAAGGGCACTAGAGATAAACATATTCCTCCTTTTAGCTATCAACAAGGCCGAAAGGGCCCACATCCTTAATTTGTTAACAATGGAAACTTTCCTCCAATAAAGGGCTGAGCAACAATCCGCCAACTGTCCAAAGAACAAAGCGGAGGGTCACCTCGGCAATAGAGGTAAATCTTCTTTCTCTGAGAAGCTTGTAGGGAGCTGAGAATCCAAATTGATGGCTCCCTCTAACATAAGTTTTGGGGTGTTACCCAGAAGACAAAGCAATGAAGGCATCACAAACCTGGTAGTGAGCCTGACATGAAGAGGAAGGCCTCTGGTACAGCTCCGATGCCACTGGCAGTGAGACAGCAGCCACGTGAGCACCACGGGGTATGAGTGCCTGAGATCAGTCTGATAGTCTGTGTGGGTAGCAGTAGTCAGCAAAACAGGCTGGTGGCCGATAAGCTGGCACAGAACTTTGGCTGGTGGCAGACTGGATGTGCAGCAGAAAGCTAGAGCGAGATGTGAGCTCGCTGGACTGGAGAGCTGTAGCAGGCTGAATGAGCAGGATGCAGGGTCAGACAAGCCAGGTCAGTCGGGCAGATAAGGAACAAAGCACACAGAATCTGTAAGACCAAACAGCAATGAGTCAATGCTGCAGCCTTGTTTAAGCCCATTTGACTCCAGCATTGGTGGGAGGCCCGTGGCTGGTTAAGTGCGTGTGCACGTGCGTGCACTTATGTCCACATGTGTGCATATTTGCTTAGCCTGTTGCCGGCCTGCGCATGCACATATGTATGCGCCTGGAAACTTAATTTGTGCTATGGGCAAGCCTTCCCTGACAGAAGGCAAAAAAAAAGAAGCAATCCAGCTCAACAGTAATAACTTGGGTCCAGAAAGTTGGACCATGCACCCATCAGGCCCCCAAGTGTTAATAGAGTAGTGGCGGTCTTATTTTCCAGCCTTCACCATCACTACTCTGTCCTTATAGATAGCACACCCTAGGCCCCACTCCTCCTCAATGTCCTGGAAGCAGGTGCAAAACCTAGTATAATGAGGCCCTTGCATGCAGGAAATCCCAAATGTGATCCTCTTCCCATTTAGGATGCTTGGCTTCCACCTCGTCCATTATCTGCTGGGTCACATGTGGGTATTCCAACCCATATTCTAAGGCTTCCAACCGAGGAAACTGGGAAAACCTTGATAGCTTCTGAATGTTGATCCTGCATGGTGAGACACAAGATTTGGATGACTTGGTGATCAGCTCTTTATAGGCCAGGTTCTGTGCCATCGCCCCTTTCCAGATGGTGGGTGATCCAGACCAAATCCAAACAACTTCTCTGCTGACCTATCTGCAGCCCAATCATGTGAAAAATTAAGTCAATATTCAACAATGCCAATTAAATTATAGTTCCCTTCATATGCCAAAACTTCCAACTCACCTATTTTGCTTGGCAGACTTCTGGGATTGGTGAACAAACACTCCCCTCACCTCATTAACCCCTTCATTTCCATTCTGCCACTGTATGTGACCTGTATATTAGCCCCCTCCCACCCTCCTCTCTCTGTGTATGACCCGTACAATAATGTATCTAGTGCAACATTACCAAGCTCGATGGTTTATTCCCCCAAATTCCAGTATGTTTCTTCATTTGCAAAAAATAATGGCAAAAATGGGGATTACCATTTTACATTGCTATTTTTTAACAGAAAGTAAATGCAACAGATTATTTTCAACTATTGGGCATTTTTCCTTTTTATAGTCAAATTTAAAAATCCATTGGTTATGATGTCACCAAACTAAAGCTCTGTATTATGTTGCATTAACAAGTACTGTAATTTTCAAACTATCACAGCACAGAAAATGAAAAGATGGCCTGGTAATGAAGGGGTATCACAGGCTAGTACAAAAGCGGTTAAAAAAACTTTAAAATTGTGGAATAAAGTTGGGCCAAAGCCAAAATAATTTGCCTTAAAGTGGAAGTAAATGCCACATTAAGGGCTAGTTTACACTAGGGTTAGCCCTCTAAAAAGCAATTTGTAGTGAGCTGCTTTTCAGAGAGTGTTTGACAAGGTGATATGTTGCCTCCTTACCACCTGTTTTTACCCCTAAAAGTCCCCTCCACTGCACAGCAACTACGTGCGTTCAGTTAAATGGGCTGTTTGTGGCGAGCAGTAACAAAGCCTCAGGGACGCAACATGTGTGCAGCGCAGCGATCGGGGATGAGGCATGTCCCTCGGACACAGCCCATCCAAGATCCATGTAAAAAGCCAATTAAAAAATGGCTCTTTACCACATGACCAGCTGTGTCTAATCACAGCCGGCCACATGCACTGTCCACGTGCGCGGCGCTCGTGCGAGCCCCTAGGGGGCGTGCAGAGCGCCGATCGGCGACGAGGATTGCCACCCTGACACTGCCCAACCCCGATTGCGATAAATCTTTGCCACATGACCGGCTGTGTCCAATCACAACCAGTCACAGGATGTCAACAAACCGCGGTAACAAGATGTTACTGGGTTCTCCTCCTCACACACCGATCGTGTGTGAGAAGGAGATTGCGGTAACAGCTCGTTACCGCTTACAATGCACACCAACACATGCTGATTGCCCCCCTAATAAAGAGGACTTGTCACCAGCCATCAAAGCACCTGTCACCAGCCATCAAAGTACCTGTCACCAAGTACCTGTCACCAGCCATCAAAATACCTGTCACCAGTCTGTACCTGAGTACCAAAGTACCTGAGTACTTGTCACAGCCCATCTGAGTACCCGAGTACCTGTCACAGCCCACCTGAGTACTTGTCACAGTCCATCTGAGTACCTGTCACAGTCCATCTGAGTACCCGAGTACCTGAGTACCTGTCACAGTCCATCTGACTACCCGAGTACCTGAGTATCTGTCACAGTTCATATGAGTACCCCGAGTTCTTGTTATAGTTCATCTGAGTACCCGTGTACCCGAGTACCTGTCACAGTCCATCTGAGTACCTGTCACAGTTCATCTGAGTACCCGAATACCTGTCACAGCCTACCTGAGTACCTGTCACAGTCCATCTGACTACCCGAGTACCTGAGTACCTGTCACAGTTCATCTGAGTACCCAAGTTCTTGTTATAGTTCATCTGAGTACCCGAGTACCCGAGTACCTGTCACAGTCCATCTGAGTGCCTGTCACAGCCAATCTGAGTACCTGAGTACCTGTCACAGTCCATCTGACTGCCCGAGTACCTGAGTACCTGTCACAGTTCATCTAAGTACCTGAGTACCTGTCACATCCCACCTGAGTACCTGTCACAGCCCATCTGAGTACCTGAGTACCTGTCACAACCCATCTGAGTACCTGTCACCGCCCTTCAGAGTACCTGTCACCACCCATCAGAGTACCCGAGTACCAGTCACCAGCCCATCAGAGTACCCAAGTACCTGTCACCAGTCAATCAGAGTACCCGAGTACCTGTCACCAGCCCATCACAGAACACGAGTACCTGTCACCAGCCCATCACAGAACACGAGTACCTGTCACCAGCCCATCAGAGTACCCAAGTACCTGTCACTAACCCATCAGAGTACCAGAGTACCTATCTGCAGCTCATCAGGTTACCCGAGTACCTGTCTCCATCCCATCAGAGTACCCGAGTACCTATCTGCAGCCCATCACAGTACCCGAGTACCTATCTGCAGCCCATGCCTCATAGAATATACCTTGGGGTGTTTACTTTCCAAAATTGGGTCATTTTGTGAGTAATTCCACTATCCTGGTGCTCCAGGATCTTCAAAAGTGTGATAGGAAGGAATGAAATGAGATGTGTAATTTATGCACCTGAAGGTACTATTTCAATATTGGACCTCTCTATATGGCCAGGCTGTGTAAAAGTTTCACACATGTGGTATCGCCATACTCTGGGCAAGTAGCAGAATATATTTTTAGGTGTAATTTTTGCTATACACATGCTATGTGTTAGAAATATCTTAATAATATCTTAATAATTATCTTATAAATTGACAACTTTGTGTAAAAAAAATACGTTTTCATTTTCTTTCTACGTTTTGACTTGTGGAAAAAAATGAACCGTTTAAAAGACTCATAATGCCTCATAGAATATACGCTGGGGTGTTTGCTTTCCAAAATTGGGTAATATTGTGGGTAATTCCATTGTCCTGGTGCTCCAGGGCCTTCAAAATGTATTAGGTCCAGAGGTGTAATTTATGCTCCTAGAACACCTGATGGTGCTCCCTGCATGTTGGACCTCTCTATGTGGCCAGGCTGTGTAAAAGTCACACAAATGTGGTATCGCAATACTAGGGGGGAGTAGCAGAATGTCTTTTGGGGTGTAATTGGAAGTATGCATGAGCTGTGTGTGAGAAATAACTTGTTATTATGACAATTTTGTGAAAAAAAATCTTAATTTTCCCTAGAATTGTGGGAAAAAATTACAACTTCAAAAAGCTCACTATTCTTACTAAATACCTTAGACTACTTTTCAAAAAGAGGTCATTTGGGGGTATTTGTACTGTCCTGACATTTCAGAGGCTCGAGAAATGGTGTGATCAATTTTCAATGATTTGCACCATAGCTTGTAGACTCCATAAGAGCCCATTCACACAGGGGCAACTTTGGATCCGACTTCAAGTCGCCCCAAGTCGCCCCTAGTCGCCTCAAGTCGCGCTACATGAAAAAATCAATGTAAATGAATGGATCTGTCTTAATGCACACTACTGCAGTCGCTCCGACTTCAGAAAAGGTTCCTGTACTACTTCAATCCGACTTGAAGGCAACTTGTACCCATTGATTTCAATGGAAGTTGCCTCCAAGTCTGATCACTGTTCATACTGAGGCAACTTTACAGGAAGCAGAAAGGAAACAGAAAGTAATTTACTCTACTAAACAGCCAGCCCCCTCCTTCTCATAGACAGCTGATACGCTCTGATTGGCCACTTGTAAAGTTCCCTGTCCTGGAGGCGACTTCAAGTTGTGTTGTAAGTTGCTCGTGCTGTGATTCATACTCAGGTCGTGTCCAAGTTGCCTCCCAAAGTCGCGCTGGAAGTCGTGTTGCCCCTGTGTGAATGGGCTCTCACTTTCACACAGACCAAATAATACACACTAATTTGGGTTATTTTTACCAAAGATAAGTAGCAGTATAAATTGTGGCCCAAATTTATGAACAAAAATGATTTATTTGCAAAATTTTATCATAAAAACTAAAAAAAATTGTTTTTTTTTTTTTTTACACTTTTCGCTTTTTTCTCACTTATGTCACAAAAAATAAAAAACCCAATGGTGATTAAATACCACAAAAAGAAAGCTCTATTTGTATGAAAAAAATATAAAAATTTTGTTTGGGTACAGTGTTGCATGACTGAGTAATTGGCATTCAAAGTGTGAGAGCACTGAAAGCTGAAAAGTGGTCTGGGCAGGAAGGGTATATAAGTGCCCTGTATTGAAGTGATTAAACTGCAACTGCCATGTGATCAGTTATGACACCAGCCATTTGATGGTTTGACAGTTTGGTTGAGGACACAAGCAAATGTGACAGTAATCCCGTCGTTCAAGGAATGTAACAGTTTTTTGAAACCGTTACATCAATGGGTTTAGTTCTGCTTTATGATTTATGCTTTATGATTTGCTGCTCTCTGGGTTTCAGCAAAATGTCAGCTTCCAGCTTGAAACAAGTTGTTATGGGCAAACTTCCCCATAAGGGGGGAGCATCCCCCAACTGCAAGTGTAAACGAGGCCCTTAGGCCCCTTTCACACGATCGGACCGTTCAGATCCGCTTGTCAGTTTTGACGGCGGACCTGAACGGGCGATCCATGTTAGCCTATGGACCGTCGGATGTCAGCGGAGACATGTCCGCTGACATCCGACCCCGTCCGATCCGCTAAAAGCAGACGTATTGGCTCTACGTCCAGATCCGTCGCTGGCGGATCGGATCGGGTGAGATCTGACGAAAACGGACACGCTGTCCGTTTTCGTCCGATCCCTCCATAGGCGGCAGCGGCGCCTGACAAGCCCCTCCCCGCTCAGTGAGCAGAGAGGGACCTGTCATCCGCCGGCTCAGCGGAGATCAACGGACAGATCTCCCGCTGAGCCGGCGGACCGAGGCGGGCTCCGTAGAAACGGAGCCCGCCTCGTGTGAAAGGGGCCTTAGACTCCCCCATCAGCAGGCTTATTGTACCTCATTGATGTAGAGAGCAATGGAGTTCTCCTAAGGTTTCTCCTTCTGCAGATATTAGTGTAATAACATCTTATGACATCACTTGTGTATGCACATTGTGAAGTTTATTCTCAGCACCCAAGTCCTGCCCTGAGCTGCAGGTTCCCAACTGTCCCCGATTTTGAGAATCTGTTCCTGATTTGGACCAAAGTCCTTCTGTCCCTTTTTCCTCCTCACTTATTCCTCATTTTGGTCTGATCTATATAGTTGTTTAAAAAATGCATTATTTATCTTTCCCAGTGCTAAACTTTTCATCCATTTTTTTCATTTCTGCATTGGTAAATTTCAAAACACAGTATAAAGGAATAGTAGTGGTAAAAAAGCCTTTGTGGGTTTAACAAATTATTTTTTTTATAATGAAAGTAGGGGGGAACGCAATAGCGCCCCCTACCTATGGGAAAAGGGACAAATCAATAGGCAGTTCGCTGTAAATTTAAAATACAGTTATTAATTGGTCACTTACCTGTCAGCTGACACTTGACTTCTAGAAGATTCTACAGTTGGTCAGGTGATTCAATTAACCTATAAGAAGAAAGAAGAGGTTATAAAAGAAATCAGACCAACAGTTTTCTTCAGAACAACAACTGCAGCAGAAGAAAAGACACCCTTTGTGGTGTTGTTCTCTCACTTGCCATGAATTCTTTGCTGAGTCAGCTGATGGAGAGGGCCTCTGCTCCAGATGGCGATGCCTGGATGAGGTTCTGCTTATCTTCCGACCCTTCTACGGCTTCTCTGCCACCTCTCCCTGCTTCTTTCTTGGCCGTTGTTCCCGGTTTTTCCCCTAATTGTGTCCGTCTTGCCTGCAGTCTCTTCCGTGCCATCTCCTTCTCTCCCCACATGCCTTCCGGTACAGTCTGTTCCTTCTTCCCCTTTGCTTTCAGTCATTCCGGCTCCTCCTCCTGTGCAGCCTACTATTCTGCCCTCCCCTCCTTCTCAATGTGGCCGTTCTTTCGTTCTGCCCGAGCCGCCTGTTTCCTCCCCTCCTCCATCATCTGGACACAGGTTAGAAGCTGAAAGCGATGCTGGAGCATGCGCAATGCCGCCTGGACGCCCGCAGAGGACAAAACAAAAGCCGGTCTGCTGGATCGAATCCAGGGGCCAGCCTGCAACAAAAAAGACAAAAATTGATGGTAAAAATATAAAATCTTTAAGCTCTCACTCTTCAACTAATATGCCATTAGCAAATAAGAATTTGATTAACAATACATTTTCTAGTAAAAAAAAATTTGCAAAAAGATTTTTCTTTTATTAATCCTGTCAATTCTTCTGCTGGTAATCCTTTTATCTATTTGTCATGTCCATCCACATCTTTTTTTTAACAAACTTTTTGCCCGCAGTTTCTTTGCCTCTTGTCAATTTACCAGATGCTGTGTCAAATTCGTCACCAGCGGCTGAAATTTCGCAGGAGTCCTCTGCTCAGACTGCATCTTTATCTCCTAACGCGCAGATCGATAGTAATGGTGATTCTGCACAATTACGTTCATTGTTACTGTCCTTTAATACCTTTACTGAGTATTTCAAACGATGTATTAGCAGCTTGCCTGCTAGTTCTGAAAATTCTTTATTGCAGGCATGGAAAGATGTTGATACATCGGTTTCTCCTGTTACGGCACCAAATGTATTGCCACTTATGCCATCTTTATCTGTAAATGAACATGTTTCGGTTCCTTCGATTCCTGAAAGCTGTTTTAAAGAAGCGTTAGTTTGTGAAGTCTCGCCTCTCAGTTTTCATTTGTCTGCCTCTATTAAAGATAAAATTTGGAGAGGTGAATACATTGACCTTCTTTCTCTCCTTCCTTCCTTTAAGGAGAATCGTCTGGATAGGAAGGATTCTGATAAATTTGATGATGATAGGCGCAAGTCTGTACCACGCTCTTTCAACAATTGGCTTCAAGCCTTCTGCATATATGCTAGCATTATGGGCAAGAAACGCCCTGATTTGTGTTGTGGGATGTTTCAACACATTGAAATTATCCTTGAAGATTTTAAGTTGCAGGCCCCTTTCTTTCGCCGCCATTTCAAAATTTTAGTGTCTCGCCTCTTGGCTTAATACATAAAAAAGAAAAACAATTGTTTTTGTTTAATACACCACCTGTCATATCCTGTAGGTTCATCTCTTAATGATAGTATTGACCCTATTGCAAGTTCTGTTTCTTATGTGTCATTCGATGATGCAATTTCTAAAATTTGTTTGCTTGGACAATCTGCTTTGCTTGCCAAAGCTGACATTAAATCGGCTTTCCATTCATTACCTATTGATCATTCAGCTTTTAGCTCTCTGGGTTTTTACTTTAATGGAGCTTATTATTATTATGATAAATGTCTGCCTATGGGCTGCTCCTTGTCTTGCAATTATTTTAAAGCTTTTGCTTCCTTTCTTGAATGGACAGTTCCATTTCAAGACGATTCTTATGTTACATTACTTGGATGACTTCTTGTTTATGGGTCCAGCTGATTCTTCACGTTGTCTTTATTTGTTTAGTGAATTCCGGGTCATCTGTAGACGTTATGGTGTTCTGCTAGCGGAAGAAAAGTCTGTTTGGCCTACTACTTGCCTTGAGTTTTTGTGCATTACCATTGACACTGTTTTGATGGAGTATCGTCTCCCTTCAGCTAAAATTACTCGTTTGCGCGCTTTGGTTTCTCTTGTTCTTTCTAATGCTAAAGTGACAATTTGAACCTTCCAATCACTATTGGGTTTGCAGCTTTCACAACTCGAATCATCCCTATCGGTCGGGTTTTTTCTAAAAGATTATATAAGGCTTTAGCAGGTTTTAAACCTCCTTTTCATTTTATACGTATTATGTCTGACTTAGTTTCGGATCTTTTGGTTTGGGATGAATTTTTAGCATCTTATAATGGCTGTTCTATTTGGCAAATCCCGTTTTGTGATTCCTCTGCTATTTCGTTATTTACTGATGCAGCAGGTTTGGTCGGTTATGGCGCATTTTGGCAAGGTTGTTGGTCTATGGATTTTTGGCCTACTTCTTGGGTGGAACAAGGTTTCACAAAAAACGTAGTGTTATTTGAAATTTTTCCTATTTTAGTAGCTCTTGAGCTCTGGGGAGAGCAACTTCGGAATTCTCGTATTCTCTTTCATTCCGATAACAAAGGTGTTGCATTTGCTATCAGTTGTATGACATCTAAATCTTTACCAGTTTTAGCTGTATTAAGACGATTGGTTTTCAAATGCCTTGCTTTTAATTTGTGGATTAAAGTTAAATATATTCCGGGCCATGTTAACAATATTGCTGATTCTTTATCCCGATTTCAGCTGGACCGATTCCGCAGTTTGGTGCCGGATGCAGATCTTTTGGGTTATCCATGCCCGGAACAGTTGTGGTCGGTGGTTTGTCCTCGGTGACGTTGGCTATGTCGAATTCTTTGGCCTCTTCTACGTGGGTGCAATACAATGCCACGTGGTCCCTGTGGTGCTCTTTTCTACATTCCGCCCATTTGCCTATACATTAGTTCTCGGAAATATTGGTTTTGGCTTTTCTTGATGATTTAATGAGTAGATCCTATTCTTATTCTCATTTAGTTAAGGTTTTGGCAGGTATTTCCTTTTTTAATAAAATGAGAAGTTTTCCTCCATGTTCGCATTTCTTCTCTGTTACGCAAGCTCTTAAAGGGTACCGTAAAAAAATTTTTTAATTTGACAACAGGGTGCCGATTACTTCTAATGTTTTGTATCGTCTTTTGCTTGCCTCCTCCACCATTTGTTTTTCTGATTACGAAACTCTTCTTTTGCAAGTTTCTTTTTGCATCTGTTTCTGCGGTGCATTTCGTACTTCCGAATTATTACGAAAGTCTTCATCATCTTCCGGAGGACTTTTGATTTCTGATGTCATTATGAACGTTGATTGTGTCAGAATCTTGTTACGTTTTAGCAAAACAGACCAGTTGGGGAAAGATCGTTGGATTGTCATTCATAAAATGAGTGGTTCTCCGATCTGTGTTTTTTCTTTATTATCAAGATACTTGCTATTACGCCCTGAACAGTCAGGCCGTCTATTAATACATAGCTCCGGTCTTATGCTTACTCAATACCAGTTCAAGACGAATTTGAAAAGATGCCTTTGCCATATCGGTTTGGGCCATTTGCATATAACATCACATTCTTTTCGAATCAGGGCGGCTACCGAAGCTTCTAAGTTGGGTTTGTCATCTCATGCTATTTAAAGTCTGCATGGTTGGCAATCTGACTGTTTTCGGTCATATGTTAGTCCTAATTTGTGCTTTTTCTAATTTTTTATAGGGTCCCCCTGTTATATCTGGATTATAGGACATTCTTTCGTTTATTGGGCAAACAGGAGAGCTTCCCTAAGATGTTGCGGACTCAACTTAGGTCTTGACAATACAACTTACAAAATATTTTGGTTCGGCTGCAGAGGCATGTCCTGGTTCAATCTTCGTCCTTCTCTGAATACTTTATTTGCCTCTTGGCCTCCTCCGTCTGTTATTATTTTACATTTATCTGGAAATGATTTAGGTACTTATAAAAAAGTTAGATTTAATTGCTCAGATTAAAATAGATCTTTTGCATCTTCATGTAATTCTGTCATCCACCATTTTAATCTTCTCTAAGATTATTCTGAGGTTTAAATGGTTGATTAGTCCGGAATTTTTATATTGATAGCAAAATTTATGCCATCATTTGATGGACTGTCCTTCCGTCATGTTGATTTGGAAGGTGGTTTGCCTAGTTTTTATTGTTTTGACCAGGTTCATCTATCATACACCGGTTGCGATATTCTCAACCTGGATTTTAATTCTTGCATAGAATTGGCCGTGGCCTGGGTGGGGTGCCAGGCTCGTATAAAATAAAGAGCCTGGCGTGTGGGATAGTGTTTTTTTGTTATTAATTGGTCGGTTTTAGCTTTTAAAGCTGGTATGTTAGTCTATGTAAGGTTATGAAATGTTATATCGTGAAAAAATATCGGTCATTATTGGTTATATATCGTCATATCAGTAATAAAGGGCCGCAGCCATTCATACCACATTTTAAGACTAATTGTTTTTATTATATTTAATATATTTAAAGATTAAGATAATATTGAATTTGGTCTCTAGTCCCATGAAAGTAGGTGGAACGCAATAATGTCCCCTACCTATGGGAATAGGGACAAATCAATAGGCAGTTCGCTGTAAATTTAAAATACAGTTATTAATTGGTCACTTACCTGTCAGCTGACACTTGACTTCTAGAAGATTCTACAGTTGGTCAGGTGATTCAACGAACCTATAAGAAGAAAGAAGAGGTTATAAAGAAATCAGACCAACGGTTTTCTTCAGAACAACGGCTGCAGCAGAAGAAAAGGCACCCCTCCCTCTCTTTGTCGCGGTCCTTTCCCATTTTTGAATATTCCTTCTGTTGAAAGGGATAGTGGTTTTTTTTGTTAATAATTGGTTGGTTCGAGCTTTTAAAGCTGAACCATTGGTATGTTATTCTATGTAAGGTTATGAAATGTTATATCGTCAAAAAATATATTGGTTATTATTGGTTATATATCCTCATACCAGTAATAAAGGGCCAAGGCCATTCATACCACATTTTATGACTAATTGTTTTTTTTATATTTAATATATTTAAAAATTAGAAAAGCAAAAGGAAACTTGTAATCCAAAGCAAGACTTGGCTCACATTGGTATTTTAATGTGCAGTATGTTGTGACGGTGTGCTTTGGGGGGGGGGGGGGGGATTGGGGGTCAAGTGGTGTTAGGGGAAGTCATTGTCACAAAGCAACAAATATGAAGCCAGGTTTAGCTGCAACAGGGGAGAAATTATCATACTAATACTGTATAGACTGTTTAGTAAGATAATATGTATCTTTCAGAATGAGGTTCTGTGTTTTAGTGGGCTGAGAATACTCAATTTAATTCTGTTTTACCTTTTGAAAAATTTGGAAACCTAGTTGCTATATAAGTAACTGTTATTCATTTCATTGTCATTCACCTCTCATTAAAAATTATTAGGTTATTAATTATAATTAAGGTACCAAAATATTATTGTTTATGAGGTTTATGTTTTTTTTGCCATGCATACAGTTTTTTTGTTATCATAAGCAGCACTTACAATTATATGCAAAGCCAAACTTTCTTGCAGGAACATTTGTCGCTGTGTGAGTGCAAAGCCCAGAGGGTGACAACACACATTCTGTTAGAGTTAAAGGGGTTGTAAAGGTTTGTTTTTTTGTCTAAATAGCAAACATGTCATACTTACCTCCTCTGTGCAAGGGTTTTGCACAAAGTGGCCCCGATCCTCCTTTTCTGGGGTCCCCCGGCAGCGCTCCTGGTTCCTCCCCGCATCGATTGCACCCTCAGAGACCCGCTTTCCAAGAGGGCACCCGTGTGGGCGCGCTTCCAAGTCCTGCTGGTGCGTCCATTGACACAGACAGCAGGACTCGGCCCCACCCCCGTGTCACTGCATTTGATTCATAGAGGCGGGAGACAATGGCTCCTGCTGCTATCAATCTGTCCAATGAGGACCCGAGACAGTGGCTGGAGCTACTGGGCTCATTCTCGTTGCTGGAAAAATCGGGTTCAGGTAAGTAAAAGGGGGTGTCTGGGGGAGCTGCTGCACTACAGAAGGTTTTTCAACTAATGCATAGAATGCATTAGGTGAAAAACCTTGAGGGTTTACAACCCCTTTAAAGAATGCTGTGGTGCCAGCTCCCCTCCCACAGCCTGCTGATTGGACAAGAAAGGAGCAGCAGCACACTCAGTGGCGGTCCATAAGGGCAAACGGGTGCCGCCCACTCTCTCCAGCCACCCCCTCTATGACCAATGGATAGATTCATGCATAGCATGCATGCATAGCATGAATCTATCCATGGCCGCTGATGTCACCCCCTATAAGGGCACCCGGCCCCTTTTTGGGCGCCGGGCACCTGATTTACAGCGGCGGGGGGTGTTTTTGAAGCACCTGATTAGAGCCATAGGCTCTAATAGGCGTCAAAAAAGGTGACCTGCAAGCGCCATGCTTGGCACTCGCAGTTCACCCAGGTGTGTTAGAACAGTGAATGAATGTTCGCTTTCCTAATACTGAACCGCCTCTCCGCCAATCAGGTGCTCAGGTCTGTTACCCGTCACCTGATTGGCTGAAACGACAGGCGCTGTGATTGGACACCTGACGGGAGGAGAGGACAGGAGTTAACACATGGAGGACACCGCTCACAGACGTCACCACTGCCCCACCGAGACAGGGCAAGTGCCGGGCAGACGGCGAGCGGGCGGGGGGTCACAGTGGCGGCATTTGATGGCAGAGTGGCAGCATTCGATGCGCACAGTGGCAGCATTCGATGGGCACAGTGGCTGCATTTGATGGCACAGTGGCAGTGTTTCATGGGCACAGTGGCTGCATTTGATGGCCACAGTGGCAGCATTTGATGGGCACAGTGGCAGCATTTGATGGGCACAGTGGCAGCATTTTTTTTCAGTATTTTTCAGTTTGTTTTCATCCCCCCAAAAATTCTGAGCACCAGCCACCACTGAGCATACTGATAAGTCATAAATGGCGCTCTCTCCTACTGCCGATGTTCCCTCTCAGCACATGCACATGCAGCAGAGCCTGATTGGCTTCCAGTGATTTTCCTCCGGCTTCTAGTTTGAGTGCTGATGTGCAGGAATGACAGAAAGACCTAAAGTATAATTGGAGGCAAAACTTAGAAGGGGTGAAAACGGAATAGAACACCGGTCAGGTTTTAAAAGCTGTCTGTGTCCCTGTTAGGTCAATTCACCCTCTCGGTTTGTCTTTGTGATCATTATCACTTGAAGTGATAGTGAAAGTAAATTCCAAATTCTGAGTGGTCCTCAGAACCAAAATAGAAGGGAAATCTTTCAATGGGAACACAAGTTCTGGAGGACCCTTGTGACCACCAGAGTTTATCTCACTTTGTAGGGATTTACTCTCACTTCCTGTTGTGGCTATTGGAAAGGAAGTAAAAGGATATCTCGCCAATGGAACATACTGTAGATAGCAAAAAATAGACAGGGGTTATAATCCTCCCTAGCCAAAATTTAGAAAAAAAAGTTTTGACTACAGTCAACTTAAAATACTGTATACCTGTTCCACCCCCCTATTTTGTCAGTCTTTTGAAGAGCTAAAGCCAGCTATTCAGCATCTGATTCTTCTGGGTGTGTTATATACTCTCCACTCTGTGGTTTGATCTGCCAGTGAATTGAACCACAAGGCTCAGCAGAGGTTTATGCATTCCACATACCCAGAAGTGTAAGTTCTGCAACCCCTTGAGCTCTTCAAGAGAGCAAAGAATGGCAGCATGGGCGGCAGGACTAGTGAGTATTGTATTTTTTTTTAAAGCATTTTTGAAAGTTTTTATTTTAGAGACAAAGTCCCTTTAACTAGGAATGGTAATCAAATTTTATAATATACAGCTGTTCATTTGAGGGAACAGCTACAAATCTGTATGACAATTATAATATTTACAATTGATTTTAAAGGAGAATTTTTGGTAGCATAAAGACATTTTGTTTTGTTTAACCGCTTGCCGACCATCCGCTGCAGTTGCACTGCGGCAGAATGGCACAGGAAGGCGAACGCCCACGACCATCGGATTCGATCAGGAACCGATCAATCCCCAGGCCCAGGCCAATGATATCTGGCCTGGACCTGGTGATCGGTCCTGACGAATGAGATCCTTCCCTCTGTAGTGTTAGTGTAAACACTGACATGTGAAGTGATGTCATCTCTCCTTGTGTTGGTCTTTTCCGTTCCAGACCGAGGAGAGAAGACATCACAGAGTGAGTTGCGCAACACTACACTGACACCAGGTCACGTAGGCACATAATTCACCCCCCGATCACCCCCCCAGTTAACCCCTTCACCACCTGTCACTGTGTCACCCAGTGCAGCTTTCAGATTTTTTTGATCGCTGTACTGGTGTCATTAGTGACAAAAATCAGCGTTAGGGCAATTAGTATTAGCCCCAGATAGGTGTAGGGACCCCCCTAACCCCCCCAATAAAGGTTTAACCCCTTGATTACCCCCTCTAACTTGTGATCACTGTATAAATGTCATGGGTGACGCAGTTTAGCTAGATTTTTTTTTATAGCATCAGGGCACCCGCCGTATTTTACCCAATTAAGGTTTAACCCCCTGATCATCGGGCAGTGAACAAAGTTAGGTTTTAGCATCAGTTAGGGTCTGTGTCGCCCCAGGCAGCATCAGGCCCCCCCAATAAAGGTTTAAAGATGAAGTAAACTCTACCCCTCAGATGCTGTTTTTAAAAATAAATCAGTATAATAAAGTGTTACAACATAATCTACAGTATAATAACCCCCATTAGCGTGTTGCTTACTTTTTTCCAGCAGTTTTAAAATCTGTGCTTCCTGGTATAAACCAGCATCCATTTTAAGTATGGTTTTCCGAGTCTGCACTCCCGCCCTCTCTTCTATTCCTAACTTTAATCTCGCACATGCTCAATGCTTCCTTAATATTGGACTAATATTAATTAGTCCATTAATATTTAACTGTCTCCTTCATTTCCCCTCTCTGCGGCACTGTGCCGAGATACTGCGAGATTTTAGCCCTATTCAGACCTGTCTGATACCCATGTGACCTGGATCGTCAGAACAGGCCTGCTGTGATAGGCGGGACATGGTTGCCATAGCAATCCCGGAGCTAGAACGAGGCTTGGCTAAGGAAGCATTGAGTATAAAAAAAATTGGGGAATGGGGGAAAGGACACAAGGCAAGTTCGGTATTAATTGTTGGTCAGTGCAATGACTGATCGTTATCTGACCAAACACCGAATGTGGTGTTATTGCTGTAACCAAAAAACCAGTACTGAAGCCCAAGGAACAAGGGGAAAGGGGAGAGCAAAAGGGATACTCGGTATAAAGAATATCGAGAGGGAAAGCGGTTACTGCAGCAATTATTGGTCAGAGGATAATTATATCAAAATTGACAGTTTATTCAGTATATGTTAAAATCAACAAAGCATATTGAGGCATTCAATTAGGGACATACACAATATGAAAAATACAAAAACCATGATTATCAAAAGGTGATGCTTAAGACAGGACAACATGTAAGACAAAAGAGTGTGTCTTGCCAGGCATCCATCTCTGGCCATCTCCCCTACAGCCTCTCTCCCCTCCCTGTTCCCCTAGCTATGTGATGCCCAGCAGCACATCAAATTGAACCATTTCATAATTTATCAATATATACCCGTTTGCAACACCACTGTGTGATTGCTCTGCTTTAATTGGATTTATTTGCTGCTGACCATCATATTAAGTCCGGACCGTGTCAGTACTGTTATGTGTGTCTTTTGTCTTACATGTTGTCCTGTCTTAAGCATCACCTTTTGATAATCATGGTTTTTGTATTTTTCATATTGTGTATGTCCCTATTTGAATGCCTCAATATGCTTTGTTGATTTTAACATATACTGAATAAACTGTCATTTTTGATATAATTATCCTCTGACCAATAAGTGCTGCAGTAACCGCTTTCCCTCTCGATATTCTTTATACCGAGTATCCCTTTTCCTCTCCCCTTTCCCCTTGCTCCTTGGGCTTCAGTACTGGTTTTTTGGTTACAGCAATAACACCACATTCGGTGTTTGGTCAGATAACGATCAGTCATTGCACTGACCAACAATTAATACCGAACTTGCCTTGTGTCCTTTCCCCCATTCCCCAATTTTTTTTATACTCAATGCTTCCTTAGCCAAGCCTCGTTCTAGCTCCGGGATTGCTATGCAACCATGTCCCGCCTATCACAGCAGGCCTGTTCTAACGATCCAGGTCACATGGGTATCAGACAGGTCTGAATAGGGCTAAAATCTCGCGGTATCTCGGCACAGTGCCGCAGAGAGGGGAAATGAAGGAGACAGATAAATATTAATGGACTAACGGCACAAAGAGCATACCGTTAATCAGGGACAATATGCGCAAGCACGAGTGACGTCAGTAAATAGAACGGGACCGAATACAAGCAAACGGAGGAGGTATAGTGACATCTACACACAGCGATTTGCAGTTTATTCACTGATGATTAATATGGGATAAAGTTATGTGGAAGGGTTTACAACCACTTTAACCCCTTGATCACCCCCTGTCACCTGTGATCACTGTATAAGTGTCACGAGTGACGCAGTTTAGCTAGATTTTTTTTATAGCGTCAGGGCACCCGCCGTATTCTACCCAATAAAGGTTTAACCCCCTGATCACCCGGCGGGTGATCAAAGTTAGGTTTTAGTGTCAGTGGGTTTAGTGGGTCTGCGTTGCCCCAGGCAGCGTCAGATCAGTGCCAGTAGCGCTAACACCCTTG
The DNA here is from genome assembly GCA_037952925.1 of Lithobates clamitans. Taxonomy (NCBI): domain Eukaryota; kingdom Metazoa; phylum Chordata; class Amphibia; order Anura; family Ranidae; genus Lithobates; species Lithobates clamitans. The sequence continues at coordinate 87,990 of JBBGZY010000262.1, forward strand.
CACGCACCATACACCTCCCTTTAGCAGTATAGTGTCTGAACGGATCGATATACTATCTGATCAGATCTATACTAGCGTCCCCAGCAGTTTAGAGTTCCCAAAAACGCATTGTTAGTGGGATCAGCCCAAATACCTGCTAGCACCTGCATTTAGCCCCTCCGCCCAGCCCAGCCCACCCAAGTGCAGTATCATTCGATCACTGTCACTTTTTTTTTTGCCACGTCAGCGAGGTATTTTTCCGGGAGTCATGTTTCATTCAATTAAAATTCAAACTCGTCCCTTCATTTCATCACATCATAGTGGCAGTTTTTATCTGAGTTTTTACAAAACAAATATGCCACAAGAATACATTTACTACACTATAATACCCTCTTTTTTACCCGACCTAGGGGACACCCCCCTCCGGCCACCTCCCAACCCCCAAACCACCCCTCGCTTATTTCACCCCCCTCTCCCACTCCCGCTCTGTTCTCCTCTTGTCTTCCCTAGTATCCGCTCGTCACACCCTAACACATTTATCACCATCTGACAATGTCCAGATCCCTGAGTTAGATACCCCATACCTCGGCAGCTCTTAGTGAGTCCTTAAACTCCACCCATACTCTCCATTTCTTCTCAAAGATCGCCATTTTCGTCCCTTCACTAAACCTACGATATTCTAGGCTTTGGATTTCCTTGATTTTATTGAACCACTCATCGTGGGTCTTCCTTTCTTTTGCCAATACCTGGGTATAAGACTTTTGGCCGCATCAGTAAGCTGTGGTAGTAGCGTTTTCAGGTATGTTTTTGTGGGCATTTCGCTCTTATGGAATAGAAATTGCAAGGGTCGTCAGAGCTATCAATACTAGTAATTTATTTAATAATTCCCCTTACCTCCCCCCAAATTTTTTTATTTCCGAGCAATACCACCAAATATGGGCCATTGACCCTATTTCTTTGCAACCCCTGTAGCAAAGTTGCGACGTTTCCTTCTGGCATTTATGTGCTCGATCGGGGGTCATGTACATTCTCGCCAAACACTTATAGTTCAGCTCCAGTATTTTGCAGTTAACTGAGGTGGCTTTCGCTCTCCTCAGTATCTGCCACGCTTCTGGGTCTGTAAGCTTGCTTTCCAATTCCTTCTCCCACTTCCTAATATATGGTGGGACGTCCGTGTTCCCCAACTCTATTAGTACTTTATAGATCTTAGAGAACCCCCCCCTCCTATTATTTTCCATACAAATTTTCTCCAATGGAAGTAGGTTGTCTGCAGACCTAATTGGCTGTGGGAGTGAGTCAATGAAATGGTTCAGTTGATTATAGCGCCATGGGTCAATGACTAACAGATTTTCCCTGACTTTAAGTTCCTGAAATGTACATATTTTGTCCTGACATATTACATCTTTTAATTGGGCATTTTCTTCCAAAATCCACTTTCCAAACCACTCCTCCTTCCCTGGTGCAAAGTATTCTGAATCCTTAAGTGGAATTAGAGGTGAATTAAACCCCCAATGCTCGCTTTTGTGCAATGTATCCCAGATTTTAAGTGTGTGTCTTGCAATGTCCTGTGTTTCAGCACTACATTTTCTTAAGTGAGGTGGAATCCATACTATTTTATTCAATGTGGTTTCACTAATTTTATTTTCCATTTTTACCCAGTGTTTTTCTGTATTATTTTTAACCCAGTCTATTACTCGTGCCAAGGCTATAGCCTCGTAATACTTACGAATGTCTGGTGCTCCCCATCCCCCCTTACCCTTATCTTTGAATAATTGTGTGAATTTTAAGCAGGGTTTTTTTCCTCTCCAAATTAATCATCATCGTGTGTATACTTCTGAGGTATTCTTGTGGAAGTATCTGCATTTATATGTAATTTTGGGCAGTATTACCATTTTATATATGTTGATTCTCCCTGCCCAGGATAACTGTCCTCGTGAAATTCTGTTTAGTTCTTGCTTTATCTCATTGAGAAGGGTCATAAAATTTGCCTGGAATAGCGTCTCTTTTGATGTAGTAATTTTGACCCCTAAATAATTAAGTTCTTTTTTCCCCCCAGATAAAGGGGAAATGTTTTTGATATGAAAAATCTCTAAGTTTACTATTATTGATATCTAGCATTTCCGATTTAGTCGGATTAACCTTAAAATTAGAAAGCTTCCCGTATTCTGTTAGTGAGGAAAAAAAATTCGGAAGGGTAATCCTCGGACGTGTGACATAAAGCAGGATAGCATCCGCAAATGCAGCCAGTTTATACTTGTCTTTACCGATCTTTAACCCGCAGATATCCGGATTTAGCCTAATCCTGGAGAGCAGGGGTTCAAGAGCCAACACGAATAGCAACGGGGAAAGTGGGCACCCCTGTCTCGTGCCATTAAACATTTCGAACGGCTCAGAGAGTAAACCATTTACCCTCACTCTTGCAGTAGGTCGGGAGTATAGTGCTTTTATCCATCTGAGGGTTCTATCTTGAATTCCGATCTCCTCCAATGTGCACATCATGAAGCCCCAGTCCACTCTGTCAAATGCTTTTTCAGCGTCAACTGACAGAAGTAGACCAGGGGCTCCACTCTCTTAAATTTTCTGTACTACTAGGAGTGTTTTAATACTACTATCCCGTCCCTCTCTTCCCGGAATAAACCCGACTTGATCTGGATGTATGATCTTATTTATTGTTTGTTTCAGTCTTTCTGCAAGCACTTTGGCAAATAGTTTTGTATCTACATTTAAAAGCGAGATGGGTCTATAACTGGAGCACAATGTACTGTCTTTATCCTCTTTGAGGATTATGGCTATGTTGGCTTCCAAAATTTCTCTCCTCATTTCCCCTTTTTCCCCAATTTCGTTCATGTAAGAGCACATTTTGGGGATTAGGTAATCCTGGTATTTTTTTATAATATAGGACTGTCAACCCATCATGGCCAGGACTTTTACCAACTGGCGTTTCCTTGAAAGCCCTTCTTACTTCTATAGGGGCCTCTAAATTCCTTTGGTGAATATCCGTAATTTTAACCAATTTACTATCTTTTAAGCAGCTTTTAATTTTCTCTCGTTTTTGTTCCCTCCCCTCTTGGGTGTCATTTTTATTGATAGCATACAACCCCCCATAATATTCTTGAAAAGTTGTTGCGATATCTTTATCTTTATATCTAATGTCTCCTGTCCTGGATTGGAGTTTTTCTTTTTTCTCAGAGCCTTTGTCAAAAATCTGCCAGGTCTATTACCCCCTATGTATTTTTCTTTTTTCACAAGTTTATATAGTTTTCGGGTTTCTTGTTCAATTAAGGCCCGCATAGCCTCTCTGCTCCTTAATAGACCCGACAATACCTCCTTATCCCCCGTTTTCTTGTGTAATTGTTCGAGATCATGGATTTCTTTCGTCAGGACTAGTTTGTCTTTCTCCTTTCTTCTCTTTACCTCTGAGCCTACCATCATTAAGATACCTCTGATATATGCTTTATGGGCCTGCCAGACTGAAGCTTCTGATGTCTCGCCCGGAACATTCACTTTAAAATAGAGTTCCAACTCGTCTTTGATTCGCTTGTCAATTACACTGTCGTGAAGGAGATCCTCATCTAATCTCCAACTATTACACCAATTTTTGCGCTTATCTATTATCAGCTGTAGACTAATAGGCGCATGGTCAGAGAAGGTCATTGTACCGATATCTGTACCCACGACCTCCTCGAGGAGGCAATGCTCCACAGAGAAGAAGTCCAATCTAGAGTATGTCGCATGCACGGGGGAGTAGAATGTGTAGTCTCTTAAGTCATAGTGTTGCATCCTCCATACATCCACCAGTTGACATTGGCGCAACTTCTTTTTTAGTTTGTTCAACCACACCCCACCTGTCCCCCGTGCATGGTGACGTACTATCTTTACCTGGTTCCATACACAAGTTAAAATCACCTGCTATTATGGCCCGCCCTTTCCAAAATTTCTCAAACTTTGCGAGGATTCCCAGTAAGTATCTACTACGATTTTTATAAAAATCGGGCCGTATACATTTGCGAATAAACAGTCTGACCCAAAAACGCCCCTCTGGATCAGTCATTCTCTCCTCTAACTTGAACGATACTTGAATGCATACATCCAGCCCCCCTCCCTTTCCTTCCCCACCACACCCACCCACCTCCCTCTCCCTCCCTCACCTTACCCTCCCAGACCCCCCAGCCCCCCCTCGATTGGAGGTAATCGGCCTCCTAGAGACCCAAATAACCATGGCCCCACTAACACCTCTCGGCCTCTCGGTTGTCCCCCTAGAGGTTGAGCTCGAAGTGGTCATATTTGGAAACCATTGCCCCCCCTGGGATTGGAGAATTTCTGTGCCCATCTGCCCCCACCCGATCACTGTCACTTACAAAACACAAAACACATAACTGCAGCCAGGGGCGGACTGACAACTTATGGGGCCCCCGGGCTATACATAATGTTTTATGGTTTATGAGGGAAGAGATAGTTACGTAAAGCCGGAGAACTGCCCTGACTACATAGGGAGCGCTGGTAAGATTGTGTGGGACTTGGTGTCACCCTTATTCGGAAAGGGTACCACTTGTATGTTGACAATTATTACACAAGCGTGCCACTTTTTAGTCACTTGTTTGATCATCAAATTGGCGCATGTGGCACCGTGCGATCTAATCACCGGGGCTTACCCCAGCGGCTTGTAGATTCCCATCTTAAGCTGGGGGAGAAAGCCTGCTTGAGATGTAATAATTTGCTCGCTGTGAAGTGGAGGGATAACAAGAATGTTTTCGTTCTGTCCTCCCTTCACACAGACACGACAGTCCAAATTCCTACTGTGACTGGTGTTGTGGAGAAACCCCTCTGTGTCCACGAATATAACCTTAATATGGGAGGCGTGGACCTCAACGACCAGTTGTTGGCGTTGTACCTAATTGCCCATAAGGCCAGACGCTGGTACAAAAAAGTGTCTGTTTATTTATTTCAATTGGCTTTGCTGAATGCTTTTGTGCTGTACAAAGCTTCAGGACGAATTGGATCCTTCCTTAAATTCCAGGAAGAGATCATCAGAGTCCTTCTGTTTCCGGACGGTGCTTTGGCCCAACTTCCCAATCCAAATGCAGTAAGCCGGCTGCATGAGAGGCATTTTCCGCACGTCATCTCTGGTACCCCTACCCAAAGAAACCCTCAAAGAAGAATGTCATGCCTGTAGAAAGCGTGGATTTAGGCGTGACACCCGCTTTTATTGTCCCTCCTGTCCTGACCAACCTGGTCTTTGCATTGGTGACTGTTTCGAATGCTATCACACACTAGTTGAGTATTAGCGTAGGGTACAGCACCACACAGTCATAGGCACAGGTACACAGGGTCTCGGGGTCTCGAAAGATGTGATGACCATCACATTTTGAGATACCCTAATCTGCAATGTTCAGTTTATAGTTTTTTACAGTTTTTATAAAAGTGAAAAAAAAAAACACACACAAAAACACCAAAAAAATAAAAAAGCCATTATTTTTACTATGCTTTATTGTATTTGCTTTGCAGGTATGGTATGCTATACTGTAATGTTTGTTTTATTGTTAACCATCATTTGCTTAGCAGGTACGCCATTGAGCTGCAGCATGGGTTTATTTATCTTGACAGCAACAGCGTTTGCTGCCACTATACATAAAGCGGTGACTCCAGCGCTGTCAGAGGTGATTTCACCACCACGGTTAAAAAAAGAGGATATATGCCGAAGCATGGGGGCAGGGGTGGAGGAGCGATTTGCTCCTAACATTAGGGGTGGATGCCCCCATGCTTCGGCATATATTTTTTTAGGCACAGATTGCAATGTTTTATTTTTACTATGTTTTATTGTATTTGCTTTGCAGGTATGGTAAGTCTGATGCCTCTTACACACGGTCGGATTTTCCGACAGAAAATGTTCGATCGGAGCTTGTTGACAGAAATTCCGACCACATGTAGGCTCCATCGGACATTTTCCATCAGAATTTCCATCACACAAAATTTGGGATCTGGATCTCAAATTTTCCGACAACAAAATCTATTGTCGTAAATTTCGATTGTGTGTACACAATTCCGACGCACAAAGTTCGACGCATGCTTGGAATCAAGCAGAAGAGCTGCACTGGCTATTGAACTTTGTTTTTCTTGGCTCATCATACGTGTTGTACGTCACCGCGTTCTTGACGTTCGGTCAAGATTTGTGTGACCATGTGTATGCAAGACAAGTTTGAGCCAACATCCGTCGGAAAAAATCCATGGATTTTGTTGTCCGAATGTCCGATCGTGTGTACTAGGCATTACTGTTATACTGTAATGTTACTTTGTTTTATTGTTAACCATCATTTGCTTAGCAGGTACGCCATTCAGCTGCAGCACGGTTTATTTATCTTGACAGCAACAGCGTTTGCTCCCATGATACGTAAAGCCGTGACTCCAGCACTGTCGGAGGTGATTTCACCACCACAGTTAAAAAAAAAAAATGGTGCATGTATGCCCATCATTAGAAGTGGGTGGATAAACAGCGGTATTCTAATGGTGGGCATACCCACCGATCAATCTCTTTTTTTCGTTCAGCCCTTAGGCTGCATTAAAAAAAGAACATTACAATGTATGCCCAACAAGGACCAGCAATGTACTGGTATGTTGCTGGACTTTAAGTGGTTATACCAGAATGATGCCTGCAGGTTTAGGTATCATCTTGGCATCATTCTTTTCGGCCAGCGGTCGGCTTTCATGTAAAAGCAATCCTAGTGGCTAATTAGCCTCTGGACTGCTTTTATAAGCAGTGGAAGGGAACATTCCCCCCCACCGTCTTCCATGGTTTTCTCGGGCTTTCCTGTCCCAACAGGGATCCCGAGAATGCAGCCGGTGGTTCAGCCAGCTGACCATAGAGCTGATCAGAGACCAGAATGGCTCCAACCATCTCCATGGCCTAAGAAACAGGAAGCTACGAGCATTTCGTGACTTCGGTTTCACCGGATATGAACAGTGCCATTGGGAAATTGGCAAAGCATTTTATCACAACGATCTTGGTGTGGTCAGATGCTTTGAGGGCAGAGGAGAGATCTAGGAGCTAATAGACCCCAATTAAAAAAAAAAAAAAAGAGCACCTGTCACTACCTATTGCTATCATAGGGAATATTTATATTCCCTGAGATAACAATAAAAGTGATAAAAAATGAAAGGAACCGTTTAAAAATATAATATAAAAGCAAAATAAATAATTTAAAAAAAAAGCACCCCTGTCCCCCCGTGCTCACGCGCAAAGGTGAATGCAAGCGTCGGTCTGGTGTCATAAGTAAACAGCAATTGCACCATGCATGTGAGGTATCACCCCGAAGGTCAAATGGAGGGCAGTAATTTTAGCAGTAGACCTCCTCTGTAAATCTAAAATGGTAACCTGTAAAGGCTTTTAAAGGTTTTTAAAAATGTATGTAGTTTGTCGCTGCTACACGTTTGTGAGCAATTTTAAAGCATGTCGTATTTGCTAACCATGTACTCGGCATAAGATCATCTTTTTTAGTTCATCAAACATTTGGGCAATATAGTGTGTTTTAGTGCATTAAAATGAAAAAAGTGTGTTTTTTCCAAAAAAAGTAGCGTTAGAAAAATCGCTATTGCTTTAAATTGCTTAAAAAATATATATAATTTTGGGGGGTTCAAAGTAATTTTCTTGCCAAAAAAATATTTTTTCATGTAAACAAAAAGTGTCAGAAAGGGCTTTGTCTTCAAGTGGTTAGTAGAGTGGCTGATGTGTGACATAAGCTTCTAAATGTTGTGCATAAAATGCCAGGACAGTTCAACCCCCCCCCCTCCCCAAATGATCCCTTTTTGGAAAGTAGACACCCCAAGCTATTTGATGATAGGCATGTTGAGTCCATGGAATATTTTATAATTTGTCACAAGTTTTGGGAAAATTACATTTTTTTTTTTTTTTTGCACAAAGTTGTCACTAAATGATATATTACTCAAACATGGCATGGTTATATGTGGAATTACACCCCAAAATGCATTCTGCTTCTTCTCCTGAGTACAGGGATACCTCATGTGTGAGACTTTTTGGGAGCCTAGCCGCGTACAATACCCCAAAAACCAATCACCGCCTTCAGGATTTCTAAGGGTGTAAATTTTCTATTTCACTCCTCACTACCTATAATGCCCTGTACACACAATCGGACATTGATCGGACATTCCGACAACAAAATCCATGGATTTTTTCCGACGGATGTTGGCTCAAACTTGTTTTGCATGCACACGGTTACATAAAGTTGTCGGAATTTCCGATCGCCAAGAACGCGGTCACGTACACCAAGTACGACGAGACTAGAAAAGGGCAGTTCCGAACTCAGTTTGGTGAGAGATGATTCTCTATTTTTTAGACTCGTGGTTTTCAGATCGTTTTCTGCTGTTCAGTTTGTGCTTGTGGGTTTGTATCTGGTCTTCAGTGCGTGCAGCGAGTACAATTGACTTGTCGTTGTGTTCGTGTTCGTTCGTTACTGATTTTCAGGTCGCTCTTCACAGGCCTTGCTGTTCTTCAGTGCGTTCTGTTACTTTGTTCTGAGCAGCCGACCATTTTCTAGCCATGTTGCGTATACGTACTCCTCGTAGAGTTCGTGCTGTGCGGGGGCTTGGTGTTGAGGTCCTTACCTTGACACAAGCCCAGTCCATGAACAGGGTGGGCAGGAGTTCATGGACCAAGAATTGGTTGCTCCAGCGTGACCAGTTCTGTCATATGCCTTTGCTCCGTGAGATCCGTAAGAATAATCCTGCTGATTTCAGGAACTTTCATCAAGTGAAGGACCCCGTCTTTCACCGTTTGTTGGCTTTGCTGACCCCTTATATTAGCATGCAGGATACCTGCATGAGGCAAGCCATCACTCCGGAGCAGAGGCTAGTCACCACCCTGCGGTACTTGGCAATGGGGAGAAGCCTGCAGGACTTGAAGTTCTCGACAGGCATCTCCCCCCAGGCTCTGGGGATCATTATCCCAGAGACCTGTTCTGCCATCATCCAGGTCCTGCAGAAAGAGTATATTAAGGTAGGATTTATCCTTTAACATCACATTTTATTGTATTGAATGTTTGATAATATATTGTATTTCTTCCTCATTCCCTAATTACCATGATTGTAATATGCTGTGAATGTCCCCTTTGTCCTCATACATGCAGTTTTTTTATTTTTTATTTTTTGTCCTTCATACATATTTGCCTTCACTTACCTCCCCATCATGCTCTCCTGGCCCTATATTCACCTCATGTAGTCACCTAACAATGTATTTTGTCAGCTCCATAGTAGTGCTTTACCTCAAACACCCCCTAAAATGTGTAAAAATGTGATTTGTGCTTTAAACCGGGAGTCCGGCGACCAATCCTTTTTTTTTTTTTTTAGGTCATTGAGACACTTTGCTAACCCCAAAATAATACTCACAGTTTGGGTGTAATATTTCCGCCTCTGTCTGTTTTCGTACTGAAGAATAACTTAAAAAATGTGATGCTGGCTGTTTCCATCTTGCTTGTGGGCATGTGAAGCCCACAAGCATTGATTTACTGGATGCGGTGAATGCTGTTCATTCACAGCTTGTTCACGTGCATGATCATTGTTTCCGCACTGAATCTTGGGAAGCCTGACACTAAGCTCCCAGGAGACAGTGCGGCGTCGGGGAAAGGCAATAAACACGCCTACACCCATGGGAGGAGAGACAGGAAGTGCCACAATAAAGTACAATATAAAGGTAATTACAGCGATAAAAAATTTTTTTCGTGCGCCATTTGAACATCTATGCAATTAACTGAAGGGGGTTAGATTAAGTTAAAAATTTGAGTGGAACCCCGCTTTAAATTTAGGCAGAGTGGCAGAGGCTTTTTTTTGGTGTCCCAAAATCATTTGGAACCCTCCCTCCCCCCAACTGCTAACTCAGCTGATAACAATCCTCTATCTGCTGACTTTGCCAAACCCATACACACTATACCCACCTCTTTAGTGGTCAGATTTATGGATAAATTCCCCAAAGCATGTAGTGCAAGGGCCTGCCTGAATACTTTCAAATGGTACTGTTTAAAGTTTTTGTATCCTATTATTAGCTTGATAGGTAATAGCAGAATGTAAAAATGTGCTAAAATGTGTACAGTGTGTATTTATCTCTTTGTATTATGACACTTCTTACCTGTCCAGTGGGCTGCCAATAGTGTAAAGTAAGGAGGGGCTGGCCAAAGTAATACACATTATTTAGGCATTCATCTCTCAATGAAGTGGAGATGGTTACATGTCCAAAACATCTCCCCCCCCATAACATTTTACAAATAGCCCATGAGAGGGTGGGGAGGAGGAATCTGATAGGTGGACCTTATACCTTTGTCTTTAAATACTCCCTAAAATAAATGTTATACTGATGTTGACCAAGAATGTTTCTGTCTAATCTGCTTTCCCTGTTTATGTTAAAAATTATTAATTTATTTTTCTTGTTTGATTCCACAGTTTCCTTCCAACCCACAGGAATGGCAGACTGTGGCCTCCCACTTTGCCCAGAGGTGGGACTTTCCTAACTGCGGAGGGGCAATTGATGGGAAATATGTCCACATCATCCCACCACCCAACTCGGGGTCATACTATTATAATTAGAAGGGGTTCAATAGTATTGTGATGTTGGCAGTGGTGTCGGCTACTTATGAGTTCCTGTATGTGGACGTGGGGAAGAATGGCCGGATGTCCCATGGTGGAGTCATCGCCCAGACGGAGTTCTACAGGCGTCTCCAGAATGGCAGCTTGGACTTGCCACCTCCAGAAGACAATGTGGAAGGACTCCCATTCGTCTTCGTTGCTGATAAAGCAGTTGCGCTGGGGGACCATCTTATGCGGCCATTCCCGATGAGGACCCTCACCCCAGACAAGAGGGTTTTTAATTAGAGTGGTGGAGAACACATTTGAAATCATGGCCAGCCGGTTCCGCCTATTTCTTACACCCATACACATGGCGGAGTATAAACTGTATCATATCATCCTGGCGTGCTGTGTTCTCCACAACTTTTTAAGGTGAAATTCTGCCAACTATGCTGCCTCAGTTGGGCCTGAGGCCGGAATTCAAGTAAATGAACCAACCCTGATGGCGCTTGAAAGTAGCCGTCCTGGCTAGCCCCCCCTGAATGCCCGCGAGGGCTGTCTTAGATACCTTAATTACTTTGCGGGTAGGGGGCCATCAATATGCCAGACAATGTCTGATACATTTTGAAAATAAAAAAATCATTTTAACTCCTAAATTTTTGGTGACATTTACTGCTTGTGTTTCTTTTAGCTGACCCTGACAGAAATGTGGGAGTCCTGAGAATGTCGTGATTGTGTAACCCTAAAAAGCCTTGTTGGGTGTTATTTACTAAAGGAAAATACACTTTGCACTACAAGTGCACTTGAGCCTGCACTGAAACTGCACTTGTAGTGCAAAGTGGATTTGCCCTTAGGAAATAACCCCCATTGTCACTGAAAACACCAATTTTACCTTAACAAAATTTTAGGAGCATTGAAACAATAATCCACACATTCTTGAGTATCAATCTTTTTAATACCAGCACAATCACATGTGCATTTCTAAAAGGTTTTTAAAACAAACCAACATGTTTGTTGTATAACAATTTTTTCGGTCACATTAATAAATATTGAAATGTCCATTTAAGGTAAAACAGGCATGTTTCAAACCAACAAAAAATACACAAATCTGGAACTTACAAAATTCAACTTTTGTAGAAATTTAAGGCAATATCAGACATGAGTATTTAGAAACTCTGTTTGATATTGCGTTCAGATGGGGTGAAGTCACCCCTGGAAAAGCCAAATTTTGAAGATGCACACAAATTGCCGAATGTCAACATGTGCTAGCTGCCATCACGGGAGATCAAGGGACGTATTTTGGGGGTGCAACCCCTTCCTCTGAGCTACTTTATTATTGAGGAAGGGGATGCACCCCCAAACCGCCTACATTGATCTCCCGTGATGGCAGATAGCACATGTTGACACACTGTGTGCATATTCAAAATTTGGCTTATCTATAAAATGGCAAAAAATGCTAAAAATCTTTTCTTTACAAATACCACAAAAGAGGAAGGGATTTGGAGGTGTTTTAAACTCTCCCTAAAACATCAATGATGTTCTTCATTTTGTTTTTAACATCGCTGAGGTTTTTCTGGATGTTTTCCAAGTCCCTATTACACCCCATGATCTCCCCGATCAGGATCTGTGCACTTTCACTGGTGAAATTACCTGGATCCACAACATCACAATCACCTAAAAATAGAGAAACAAAAACACACCATGTATTATAAATATTCTGGCATCCATCTTTTACCTGAGCCTGTGGTCGCAGACACTCACCCGTTGTGGTGACTATTTCCACCACGTCTCCTTCCTCCTCCTCCTCTGCTTGGCTTTGGGGGATTTCACCTTCTTCATGAAGTAGGGGGTCTGTTGTCTCTTCCGCTGAGTGGTGTCCTCCGAGTCTTTTCTCCCCTATGTAAAAAAAAATAGGTATACTTAGCACACAGATATTTGATGACAGAAAGAGGAATATGAAACATTGCTTGGAAGTGGGGTACAATTGTCTATTTTGGCGGAGTTCCAAGATGAAGAAATATTGTTTTCCTTTGTCAACTTGAATACTTACCTGTTTTGTACAAGCTTCACAGATGGAGACACCCCTATAGTATACACTGGAGCACCTGTGTGGGCCCCCTAATAAAAAGGGTGTTCTTGTGTCCCCCACTAGTGCTCCAGTGTCCAGATGTGTAAACAGCTGCTGTGTGTCCTCTCCTTACACACAATCTAGTTTGCATTAAATTCTAGTTACAAACCCATCTAGACTCCAAAATTATTTTAAGAGAAGTAGGCTAGAAAAAATGTATTCAAATGCATATGGCCAAAACAATGGTGTTTTCAATGCCGAATGAACAATGTTTCATACGAACGAACAATGTGCCCATGAACATGAAAGTTGCCATTTTAAACTGTACAACAGTAAAGAAAAGCACACGGAGCAGCACGAACCTAATAAAAATAAAGAAAAGGAACACAGGACAACTACTTACTTTTTGGCAGCACTCTCCTGATCCTTCTGTACTGCTCGTGCTCCCTGATTTTGAGGTCCAACCACCGCTTCCTGAGCTGATCCTTGGATCGTCGTACCCCGAAATTCTTCTGCAGACTTTTGACTAATTTTGCCATGATCTTGATCTTCTGACATTGGGGTTGGGGTAAGGTCCATACTTCCCGTCATAGTCGGCCCTCTTCAAGATGTCGACCATCTCCAACATCTCCCCAAAGGACATATTTGAGGCCTTAAATCGTCTCTTCTGGGATCGGGACGTTTCTGGCTCCGGGCTTTCCTCCTCCTCCTCCTCGTTGCTGTAATTAGCACGCACCTGCTGTGTCTCTGCCATGTGCTCTTCCCCCCACTGCGCCGAACGAGAAGGGGCAGGGAATAGTCTAGAAAGAACGTCAGGGGCGGCCGGAGTTTCATGCATGTGCAGTGTATATAAAGCGTAACACGCGTGTGTATTATGTACGATCTGTGAGCGGAGGAAGGAGTATCGGAGGCGCCGATCATGATAACGAAGGTAAGATCTTGGGCCTATACTGCTTCTAGATTGAGGCCTATATTTTAACAAGATTAGGAGAGTTTCGCCTGACATTAGGGTTTGTCTTGTGTTGTGTCTTGCAGATAAAATGGATGGCTTCAATGACCACAACTTCCTCCCCCTGTTCATAGACAAGTACAGGGAGCTGCCCTGTCTGTGGCAGATCAAACACCCCCAATACAATAATAAACAAAAGAGGCAGGCAGCGCTGGAGAAACTGCTGGAGTTGGTGAAGCCGGTGGTCCCCACAGCAACCATCCCCTATTTAAAAGCCAAAATTGGTGGCCTGGGGAGCACTTATCTTAGGGAACACAAGAAGGTCACGGATTCCCAGAGATCCGGAGCTGCAGCAGATGACGTTTATGTCCCCAGGCTGTGGTACTATGAGAGACTGCGATTTCTGTCAGACCAGACTGAAGTCAGAGAATCCCTCTCAACCCTTTCTTTCCACTCTTCCTTCCACCCTATCTTCCACCCCAGCTGAGGCTTCCGATGTCCAACCTGGGACTTCCAGCCAGGAAGAAGTGGAGGAGCCCAACTGGAGCCAGGTATAGCATTGTTCTACAGATTTATGGTCAATAAATAAATGATGTTTACTAGATGTTATTATTGATCACTAATTGCTGATTTAATAAAGTGTTTTACATATCAATAGACAGTAGTGGGCAAAAATAATTGGGACAAGAATGAAAAATGCTGGGCTCAGAATGATCATCAGTTATATTTGTTAACATTCAATTTGCAACAGTCATGAGGTGAAAATTGTGTGTGATTGATGAATAAAAAACTAAAACTATGTCCCTTTTTCATACACAGGAAGACCTCAGCCAGGAGGAGGCTGTGGAATGTGGCAGCCAGGAGGAGGCGGGGGTTAGTGGCAGCCAGGAGGAGGCGGGGGTAAGTGGCAGCCAGGAGAAGGCGGGGCCCAGTAGGAGCCTGACAGAATCGCAGGTTCCTCCCCTCCGCCTTCCAGCCAAAAGACCCAGGAAGGGGAGTAACGTGCAGGATTCAGCACTCAGGCTGATTCAGAAGGCTTCTGCGTCCCTCAGAGCCTTCCCCACTCCTGAAGAGGCCTTTGCCTGCATGGCTGCCACAAAACTGCAGGGCATGCAGGAGGGTCAACGCCTCATGTGTGAGGACCTTCTCTACAAAACACTAACTAAGGGGTGAGGGGCGAAATCACACACAAAACCCACCTGTGTGAGTTGGACCATCCTCCTCCTGCCACAACTCCACCACCACAGACACAGCATGGAAGGAAGCGTGGAAGGAAGCGTGGAAGGAAGACCAGAGAGTGATGACCTGGGTTCAGTCTGGTCTGACAAAAGATGCAGCCTCTTGTATGACCACAACCTGGGGACATACATGTCATCTGCTGCTGTTCAGGATCTCTTGGACTTCTGGACCAGACTGCACTCCCTTAGATATGGACTCCTCAGGCCACCAATTTTGCAGTAAAATAATTGATGTGTGCCCTGGGGGCCAAAGGCTTCACCAATTTCTGCTGTTTCTCCAGCGTTGCCTCCCTCTTTGTTTGATTCTGATCCCTTAATAAAGGATTTTGTGTTTCAATTATAATTGCCTATGTGTGTTTTTCATTAAAAAGGACAGTTTGTTTGTAAGGAGGCAGGTACATTTCAAAAATACAATGTGAAATTAACAAGAGACACCAACACCAAGCAATCTCCTTGAGATTAAATAATACAAGATAATATTGGTGTGGTGGTGACACACAAAACACACCCAAAAATATTCAGGATGTAAAATCAAAAAATAAAATAAATTAAAAACACGATCAGGCTTGAAAACAATACTAACCAAAAAAAAAACATATATCTTTTTTGTCAGATGTGACAAATCAAAATATATTGATGAAATCACGATAAATAATAAAGAAAGAAGTTTGTGAGAAGTCTGTGTGAATATCAGCAGCAAAACTACTTCATTCTTCTAGCATTATTAAAAAGAAGAAGAGAGTGCGCTGTATTAAACAATTTTAAACATTGCAGCCTGACGAAAGTGCTATATCCGTTCTGAACGCTAATTTTACCAGACCGAGCTGTTCCGTCTCGGAATTTCTTCTGAGCATGCGTGGCACTTTGTGCGTCGGAATTGTCCACACACGGTCGGAATTGACGCGATCGGATTTTGTTGTCGGAAAATTTTTATAGCCTGCTCTCAAACTTTGTGTGTCGGAAAATCCAATGGAAAATGTCCGATGGAGCCCACACACGGTCGGAATTTCCGACAACACGCTCCGAGCGCACATTTTCCATCTGAAAATCCGACCGTGTGTACAGGGCATAACAGTTTTGAAGGCCATAAAATGCCAAGATAGCACAACCCCCCCCAAATGACCCCATTTTGGAAAGTAGACACCCCAAGCTATTTGATGAGAGGCATCTTGAGTCCATGGAATATTTTATATTTTGTCACAAGTTGCGGGAAAATTACAATTTTTTTTCTTTTTTTTTTACACAAAGTTGTCACTAAATTATATATTGTTCAAACATGGCATGGTTATATGTGGAATTACACCCCAAAATACATTCTGCTGCTTCTCCTGTGTATGGAGATACCACATGTGTGGGACTTTTTGGGAGCCTAGCTGCGTACAGGACCCCAAAAACCAATGACCGCCTTCAGGATTTCTAAAGGCGTAAAATTGTGATTTTACTCCTCACTACCTATCACAGTTACAGAGGCTCTGAAATGTCCAGATTGCACAAAACCACCCCAAATGACCCCATTTTGGAAAGTAGACACCCCGAGGTATTTGCTAAGAGGCATTGTGAGTATTTTGCAGATCTCATTTATTTTTGAAAATGAAGAAAGAAAAGAAAAATTTAGTTATTTTTTTTCTTTTTTCAATTTTCAAAACTTTGTGACAGAAAGCCCGATCTGCAAAATCCTCAACATGCCTCTCAGCAGATAGCTTGGGGTGTCTACTTTCCAAAATGGGGTAATTTGGTGGGGTTTTGTGCATTTCATGGCCTCCGAAACTGTGATAGGCAGTGAGGAGTGAAATCACCGTTTTACGCCCTTAGAAGGCCTGAAGGCGGCGATTGGTTTTCGGGGTCCTGTACACGGCTAGGCTCCAAAAAAGTCCCACACTTGTGGTATCCCCATACTCAGGAGAAGCAGCAAAATGTATTTTGGGGTGTCATTCCACATATGCCCATGGCATGTTTGAGCAATATATCATTTAGTGACAACTTTGTGCAAAAAAAAAAAGTTTTAATTTTCCCGCAACTTGTGGCAAAATATAAAATATTCCATGGACTCAACATGCCTATCAGCAAATAGCTTGGGGTGTCTACTTTCCAAAATGGGGTAATTTCGGGGGGGTTTTGTGCTATCTTGGCATTTTATGGCCTTCAAAACTGTGATAGGTAGTGAGGAGTGAAATCATAAATTACGCCTTTAGAAAGCCTGAAGGCGGTGCTTAGTTTTCAGGGTCCTGTATGCGGCTGGGCTCCCAAAAAGTCTCACACATGTGGTGTCCCCG
Organism: Lithobates clamitans; assembly: GCA_037952925.1. Classification (NCBI taxonomy): domain Eukaryota; kingdom Metazoa; phylum Chordata; class Amphibia; order Anura; family Ranidae; genus Lithobates; species Lithobates clamitans. The sequence goes on from JBBGZY010000262.1 coordinate 105,063, forward strand.
TACTCAGGAGAAGCAGCAGAATGCATTTTGGCATGTAATTCCACATATAATCATGCCATGTGTGAGCAATATATCATTTAGTGACAACTTTGTGTAATTTTTTTTTTGTCATTTTTCAATCACTTGCGACAAAAAAATAAAATATTCAATGGGCTCAACATGCCTCTCAGCTTATTCCTTGGGGTGTCTACTTTCCAAAAAGGGGTCATTGGGGGGGGGGGGGGGTTGTACTGCCCTGCCATTTTAGCACCTCAAGGAATGAGATAGGTAGTCATAAACTAAAAGCTGCGTAAATTCCAGAAAATGTACCCTAATTTGTAGACGCTATAACTTTTGCGCAAACCAATAAATATACGCTTATTGACATTTTTTTTTACCAAAGACATGTGGCTGATTACATTTTGGCCTATATGTATGACTAAAATTGAGTTTATTCATTTTTTTTTTTTATAACAAAAAGCAGAAAATATAATTTCTTTTAAAATTTTCAGTCTTTTTCCGTTTATATCGCAAAAAAAAAAAAAATTGCAGAGGCAATCAAATACCATCAAAAGAAAGCTCTATTTGTGGGAAAAAAGGACGCAAATTTCGTTTGGGTACAACATTGCATGACCGTGCAATTACCAGTTAAAGCAGCGCAGTGCCAAATTGTAAAAAGTGCTCCGTTCATTGAGCTGCCAAATCCTCCGGGGCTCAAGTTGTTAAATAGTATTTATCAGTGAGGAACATTTTTAGGGGGCAAATGATGGGTTTGATACTCATTCTGTGTCAAATTTCTTTCACAATATTTTTATTGAATAAAGACAAACTCACAAAACAGCAAACAGACGTTGGGGCCAGTGGCGGAAATTAATTTGAAAATGATAACAAATATATTACACATAAGTAGGCCTCTTATATAATTTAGACAGTAACTACAAAGAAAAAATAAAAAGTAACCAGGTGAGAATGCCCTGGTACCCTCACTGTCTGTAGGGACATAACAAGCCATGGTACTCCCTATAATCAAAGCCTAGAAAGTACACCAAACAAGTGCTTTTTCAAGAATCATCATACCACAAATATTATATGATACCTGAGATTGACCTATATTTGTATATAAAAATAAAGATAAAGTCCCGGGGTCCTCTCAAGGATTTAAAGATAAGAAATTTGTAAATTAGAAATGTAAATGAAAATAAAAAGGAAAAGGGAGGGGGGAACTACCCCATAAAGTTTCCTGATATGCAAGAAGGCTTCGCCCCACCCAGAGGCCAAAAGCCATACTGCAAGATAAGGGGTGGAAAAACTGACCCCAAAAGTATTGCCAGGGAGCTATTACTGGCCTTCAGTTGTAAATGGCCAAAAATAAGAAGTAAAGAGAAAATAGAAAAAGAAGGAAAAAAGGAGGAACAAGGTGGAGAGTAAGAGTAGAAAACAAAAGCAAAAGGAATCACGGAGAAGTTAGTAAGCCCCGCACCTGGGGATTCAGGACCAGCACTGGCAGGCTTGTTAAAATTTCCTTTAAATCCCCGAGAAGGCGGGCTCATTGCTGGAAACTGGTCCAACACAGGGTTGCCCGATGTTACAAAATTTTTCCCTAATGTCTGCGAGTATCGCCGTAAGCTTCTCGTTCGTCAAAGTACTGTGCACCGTCGCTTCACCTCCTCAAAAGAGAAGAGAGGTGTTTTCCATGCCTTTGCGTTGGTTTGTTTAGTTGCCATAAAAAATATATGTTGTCAAGGTGCATTCTTGTTTCGTTAATTCCAAGATGGGCTTATGAAGTTGAGCTTCCCACGGGTCCTTACGTATATTAGAATGAAAGAGCGTATTGACCAAAGCGTAACGCAAATCCACAGCCTTTTAACTCTGGGGAACGTTCACCATATGTGCTTCATGTCGCCCAGATCAGAACAGCCTCTATTCTGTGTCAAATTTCAACCAAATTGTTTGTTGCAGTTCTCATTTGACAACTGCATATTCACTGAATGTGGCCCTGTTTTGCCACACATTTGGATTTCCCATAATATAAAAAAAAAATCAGGTTTTACTAATATTTCAGTACTTATACTACAGTGGAGTGTTACAAGCAAGGCATAATCTGGTACATTTACCGTTTGCGGTTAATAGATTGTTAGGTCATGAACATTTGTACCCACTTATAAAAGAATGCTATCTAACTTTAAAAATCTCATTTGCATTTATATTCTACAATCAGGATGAGTGTAGTGATGTTGGTAAAATTGATTTCACTTCAAAATTACCAATTTTACCATCGACAAATATTAGGAGAGGCAGAAACTTTCAATTTGGCTTCATAAAATATTCAGTGAACTTGTAACTTCCTGTACACTCTGACATTGCTGTTATCAGTTGGCATTGTTATCAGCCCTGCTGAGTACTCTCTATGGACTACAGAACAATCCTCCCCTGCGTTTTGGAGACAAGAAGAGGGAGAGGTGTTCTGTAGCACTAACACACTTCTGCTCTAGGGTGACAAAGCTGTTTCTTCACAGATACAGTACACCTTGTCACCCTAGAACAGGAAGTGTGTTACTGGCAAAGTCACTAGGTGAAAAAACTGTTAAAAAATTATGATATCACACCTAAGGACTGGTAAGCTGCAATATCTTACATTTCTGTTAAATTTAAATACACCTTAAGAACCACCAAAAACACTGTAATGTTATTTTCTCTTTTGGCTCCAATGGCATTTTCACCAAAATCCCCCAATTTTAGCCCAAAAATGTAAGGAATCTAAAACATTTGTAGCCCTAGCTGGTGGTCTTTTTAACTAAAATGTAGGCATGTTGAAATGTGTGAAATGTCTAGCAGCTGGCCCAGGCTGGGGAAGTGGTAAATATTTCTAGCTCAGTTCCTGGGCTTTTGGTCCTAGCCATCCCACAAGTTCCAAGTTGCAGGTTCCGGTGGGTCCGGTGAGTTCCGGCATTACCTATGAGCGCAATCCTTTAGCGCTGCTGAAGGAACAAGTGTTTTTTCGAAAGACATCCAAGCCATGGACAATGCCATAATGGATTCTCACCTCATGAAGGTATGCCTGGGCTTCTACACTATTCTAGTCATCTACTTAGGATTAAGGGAAGGGTGTTGCTCATATTGAACTGTTATGCTGCATTTTTTTAAATTCTGCACTTTATTAGTGCACACAGTGAAGGCTCATCTCTAAGTTGGGGAACTGCCTTAATGTTAGATTCTTCGTATGACTCCAGTCCCCGCCTGGCCTCAGGCATTGATGAACACGATCTGCGTGAAAGGTACCCCCATGCGCACAGGTGCAGATGACCCTGCACACAAATGGAAGTCATACAACTTTATGGTCATGCCACCAGATTTTCTTCCTTTCCTTTTTTGGATTTTGACAGGCAGAACAGGGTGTGATTGGAGGAAAACTATTGGTAGCAATCATGGCTGAGAACTTTTAGACCTGCCCATTTGACCTGGCGGGGGAAGCAGAGCCCAGGGGAAAGAGAGACAGTGCAGGCTGGAAAGCAAGGGAGAGTGGTGGGGAGCTGAGGAAAATACCCTTGAGGTCAGGAGGGGGCCTACTGGCCAATGGGAGATCACTAGGGACACAAGCCAGAAATGAGTGAACAAAGGGGAAAAAGAACAAACAGCAGGGGTAGAGACTGAGCTGCTTGAAGCCCAGAGAGATCCACAAAGTCACCAGGGAAGAGCGTGCTGGCAGGAGAGGGGAGGCCTAGAGTTTCCACTAGAAATATGCTAGCAGCTAAGAAACCACTAGGAATTAGGGGTGCAACGGATCGTCATCGATCCGTGATCCGATCCACAGAGGTTGATCCGTACGGGACACCCGCGATCCGCGGAGCGCTCTGTGGCCTCGGCCATAGGAAAGGCCGCGGCTTTAGCCTAACTCCGGAGCGGCGGCCATCTTAGTACACCCGGCGGCCGTTTAGCATGTGATCGCTCCGTCATGACTCCGGTTCCTCTCTCCCCTCTGTGTACTGATCTGCTGTACAGTGGAGGGGAGAGATCGGATGGCAGCAGTGCCAATACTCTGCAATGCCCTGCCAATACTCTGTAATGCCCTGCTAATACTCTGCAATGCCCTGCCAATACTCTGCAATACCCTGCCAATACTCTGCAATGCCCTGCCAATACTCTGCAATGCCCTGCCAATACTCTGCAATGCCCTGCCAATACTCTGCAATGCCCTGCTGCAATACCCTGCCAATACTCTGCAATACCCTGCTGCAATGCCCTGCCAATACTCTGCAATACCCTGCCAATACTCTGCAATGCCCTGCCAATACTTTGCAATGCCCTGACAATACTCTGCAATGCCCTGACAATACTCTTCCATACCCTGCCAATACTCTGCCATACCCTGCCAATACTCTGCTATACCCTGCCAATACCCTGCCAATAGTCTGCCATACCCTGCCAATACTCTGCCATACCCTGCCAATACTCTGCCAATACTCTGCCAATATACCCGCCAATACTCTGCCAATATACCCAATACCCTGCCAATATACCCGCCAATACCCTGCCAATATACCAGCCAATACCCTGCAATACTCTGCCAATACTCTGCCAATAGGGAGATGGTGGATATTACAGTGGGGGAGATTTTTTTTTTGTTGATGCGAAAATGATCCGAACCGTGACTCCTGATCCGAGGAACGATCCATTGCACCCCTACTAGGAATAGTGCGGCCCGCTTCCCAACCACCATCATTTAGCTAGAATGATGCAGCCTACCTCCCATCTGTCTCCATCCACCCTACAAGTTTGGCAATTAGTGGACTGACTGCTGACCGGAGGACCTCTGCACAGTGTGGTGAGAGGCCTTTGGCCAGCCCTATATGTTTTGAACTTGTTGTTATGTCTGGAGCTTTGCTGCCACCAGCAGAGTTCTGTTTTTGCTCTTTTTTTTATCTGTGAATTACAAGTATCCTCACTTGAGGGTGAAGCTTTAACACAAGTTCAAGGGGCCAACTGCCAGCAGATTTGTTTGTGGCCAGCGGTAAGACAGGGCCTGTAGACAGTTGTTAGGCTGCATTGTTAATTGCATTCTGCTGTATCCTAATTTAGGGATATGTACTGTTGTGGTTATTTCATTGCTTTTAGCAGAGTCGTTCCCCTCTTATCTGCCTAATGCATTTTAGCAAGGTTGTATAAATACTTTGCTGTACCTTTGTTTCTGTGGTTGGTAAAGCCCCGTAGACATGGGCCAAAGAATGCCGGTTGACATCAGCCAGTTCAATATAAACTGGCAGGCATTCAAACAGCCGGCTTCTGTCGGACAAGCATGCTGGAAAACCAGCAGCTGACCAGCTCCCAATCTGTGCTCTCATCCATTGGCTGAGAGTGCTGATCGGAGCGTTCCAGCAGAGGGGCGTTATCACGTACCTGGTGAAGACTGGAATGTGGTAGTAGCCTCTCTTGCACCTCCCGCCTAACACTCCTGAAGGTGGGGACAGAGAGTGTAAAGGCAAGGAGTGGCATGAGTGCCGTAACAGCTGGCCGGTGATGTCCACTCTGTAGGTGGGTAGAGCTGGTAGTCACAGTCCTCGGAACAGGGTGCAAGAGCAGCTTGGCACCAGAGCATGGGACAGAAGCAGAACCAGGGGAGAAACAGCAGTCAGCGGCAACCAGGCAGTAAGGTACCGAATCAGCAGGCAAAGTATGTCCAGAAGATAGGCCAGGGTCGGTAACAGCCGGACAATTCGGTACCAAGTCAGCAGGCAGATCAGATCCAGTAAACAAGCCAAGGTCAGAATATCGAGTAACAGAGCTAGAGCACAAGCAGAGGAAAAAGTCCAAAGGCAAGCTGGGTCATACACAAGCAAACAGGAATAGCAGATCATGTCTTGTGAAGTCAGGAACAAGCTGAAGATCATCCAGCGACTGTTCTCAGTGATAGAGCAGTTTAAATAGGCTACTTGGTGCCAAGTGCTAATTGGTATGTGCGTGTGTGCGCGGACGCGTTCGGAACTAGCACTGCAGAAATTACATTGGTCTTTCGCTAACAAATATTAGCACATGTGCAATGTGCATGAGCATGTATCCGCCCTGACCTTTTAGTGGTGGAGATCCGGTTTACCTTACAGGCGTCCCCCTGTCAGAACACAATAGCTCAGCACACTCCTGATTGGCTTTTGGTAGCAATGGGAGCCACTGGCTCCAGCTGCTGTCAATCACAGCCAGTAAGCCAATCATGAGACGGAGGGGATAGGACCAAACCACAGCTCTGTGTGTGAATGGACACACAGAGCCACGGGTCGGGGCGCACCTGTGGCACCTGGCAGGAGGGAGGAGCCAGGAGCACTGGTGAGGGACCCTGAGGAGGATCCGGGCTGCTCTGTGCAAAACCACTGCACAGAGCAGGTAAGTATAACATATTTGTTATTTTTAGAGAAAAAAAAAGAGACTTTAGTATCACTAAGGGATTTACCCTGTCATTGTTGAGAATGTTCAATTAGCGCTTCCCTCAAGGGTTTATTCACATTTAAAGCGGGGGTCCACCTATCTATCGTTTTTTTTTTTTGGAGTTCATTCACAAACTTTTCTTCTCATGATTATCTACTCACATGTTCTGTGTAATAAGTCCGCCTGTGTCCGATTTCGTTGTAAAGAATAACTTATAAAATTCACTGAAGGCGGTTTCCATCTTCATTGTGGGCATTTGAAGCCCACAAGCATGTATTTCCCGAATGCGGTGAATGCTGTGCTCCCAGCATTCACAGAGATGTTGTGATGACGCTGTTGCACAATGCATGCTGGGAAGCCTGAGACTAGCTCCCAGGGGACCGTGGGAGGTCTGGGAGAGGCTAGAAACACACCTACTCCCATGGGAGGAAAACTAGGAAGTGCTAAGAAGATTAGAAAAAAAAAGGTAATTATGGCGATTTAAATTTTTTTACACAGCATGTCAGCATCTAGGCAAGCCCATCTTATCACTGCTAGTGTGTGCACGAGTTGCTGGGTCCAGTTAGGAGTGGCGCACCACTGGGAAAGGCATACATTTCTACTCTAAATGATTGAATATGCAGGGGAGATGCATGCAATTCTAGGCGAGCCAAATGTGATGAAGCTGACCTGCTTTAAAAATTAAAACTTTTTGCTTGCCAAAAATGAAATAATGCTCTTTCTTATCTGTCAACTCGCCTTTTACAGATAATGCTGCTGGATTCAGCATGAAACCATCCGCCTACTGTCATCAAGTGCTGCAGTTGTGAACAAGCATATAGCTGTGAGCAACTTTTGCTGCAGGTGTCGCTATGACTCACAGTAAAAGAAAAAGAAAACCCAACATACTATATTCTGAAATGGTATATATTTATTTCTGATTTTTATCCTGACTGTAGTTCTGTTTTAATTTCTAGAAGTAAAAAATAATTTCCCTGTTTATGGCTAGGCGTAAAATACAGATTCTGCTAGGGTGTAGAAGATGAATGTTATCTGTGTGTTAATGATTCATAACTGCAGAATGTGATCACAGTCATTTTTCAGAGCACATTATTTTCACTACATAGAACAGGAAGGCTCTTTTACCTACTAGTAATATATAGTTATTTTTATACCTCTACAGAGGTCATAGAAATTGAGACTTCTAAAATATCAGATAATCCTTATCGCTGCAGAGAATGTTTGGAAATACGCACTACAGCAGTCTACCTTGTGCACATATTCCCATATACACATACAGCTCCCTAGAGCTCTATTTTCATTTATCTGAAGGAACAGGCACAGTCAGGAAGGTCTCAGTAGGGTTTTCAATCTGTTTTTTCATCTGCTCGGAGAGAACATACACAGGGCTGTTAATTATGACCTGTTTAGATGTAAACCACAGATGCTATAAATGGAGACAGATAAATGTAGTCAGGTCAATTTAAAGGTACATAACAACACTCAGGGAGCTTAGACAAGTTTGCAATAGTCTTCAAAGGCAATCTTTATCATTTTTATATATTTACTGGCTTGCACTGTATTTTTGTTGCTCAAATTTCAAATACTGAACCATTTTGAATATTACATTGGTTTTTGGTAAAGAAAAACGTGCTCCTAAATTCTCTGAACTCCAACCTTATCCTAACCTTTTAGCTAACCCTTGTACTTAACTTTCCCCCCACTTAAGCCATAAAACCTAAACTAAACCCTAATATTTATGCAGAATCTTACCATTACCCCAAACCTAACCCAAAAATGCAGAGAGACCCTGTTGCTACCTGTATCCTGTAGTGTTGTAGAGGTTAGTGGACAATACCAAAGTAAGCAGAGACTTTATAAAAAAGTGGCAGATAACAGTGGTGGTCATAGCCCTGAAAGGGAGTCAGGATTAAGAGCACCACCCACCAAACAGGTAAGTGTTCTTATTTTACGGGCTGCTGCTAGTTTTATTATTTTCAGTAACCAACCAGGTCACTTAAACTGTTAACCCTAAACTTCAGTACTGACCATTAGCATTTTTCTTTTAAGGAGAAGTCCAGCCAAAGCTTGTTTGGCTGTACTTTTCCTATGGATCACAGGAGTGCAGTTCGTTTTGCACTCCTGTGATCCATTTTCAGCAGAGAACGGGCTGAAGTTCACTCTCTGCTGATGTCACGGATATCAGGCCAGGCACCGTGTCATTGTGACAATAAAGTATGGATCCGCCAGGTCCCTGGACTGACACCCGGCTCAGCCTCTAAGCGAGCTGCTGAGAGCCTGAGCTGGCCACTCCCGCCCCCTACACAGCCCAGCACTCCAGTGAGCGAGGAGGGAGCAGAGCGGAAAGCTGTGACTGACAGTCTACAGCTCTCTTCTCACGGAGCTCTGGAAACTAAGCAATCAGCGGTGTTCGATCGCTCAGTTCTCAATGCAGAAGCACCAATGCTGCATCCACCTAGCTAGGTATGAATCTGAAAAAAATAAATCCTTTGCTTCTCTTTTAACAAAAACTGAATCCATTACTTAACCCCCTAAACCCTAACTTCAATCCTTTGTCCTAAACCTTAACCTTAAAGACCAACTTTAGGATTATTTTTATCTCCTTCCAAAAGCTTCCTCCCCCTCCCTGAACTCCCTTTTTGATGATAGTGAAGACTGATGAACACCAAACTGCATAGAGAGAATGAGGGAGTAGAAGTGAACACTCTGACTCCCTACCGGCAGAACACAATAATGCCCCGTACACACGGTCGGATTTTCCGATGGAAAAAGTCCGATGGGAGCGTGTTGTCGGAAATTCCGACCATGTGTGGGCTCCATCGGACATTTTCCCTCGGATTTTCCGACACACAAAGTTGGAGAGCAGGAGATAAAATTTTCCGACAACAAAATCCGATTGCGTCAATTCCGACCGTGTGTGGCCTGTTCCGATGCACAAAGTGCCACGCATGCTCAGAAGAAATTCTGACACGGAACAGCTCGTTCTGGTAAACTTAGCGTTCGCAATGGATACAGCACTTTCGTCACGCTGCAATGTTAAAAATGGTTTAATACAGCGCAATCTCTTCTTCTTTATAATGTGACAAAAATATAGTAGTTTTGCTGCTCATATTCACACAGACTTCTCACATACTTACAGTATTTCATTACTATTTATCGGGATTCCCTCAATATATTTTGGTTTCTCACATCTGACAACATATTTTTGTTGTATTTTTTTGGCTTTAATGTAGATTCTTTTTTTGTGTTTGTATTTTTTTGAAGGGTGTTATTTTTTTGGGGGGATTTTTATTTGTACTCCCGAAAATGTTTGTGTGTGTTTTTTGTGACAAGTTCCCACAACACCATTGATATGTTGTTCTATTAATCTGTAGGAGATTGTTTGGTGTTGTTGTCCCTTCTTAATTTCACATTTTATGTTAGAAATGTACCTGGATCGTCAGCAACAAACTGTCCTTTTTGGATGAAAACACACACAGGAGAGTATAATTTCCCAAAAAATTTTTTATTAAGGGGTCACAACTAAACAAAGAGGGAGGCAACGCTGGAGAAACTGCAGAAGTGGGTGAAGCCTTGGACCCCCAGGGCAGACATCGATTATTTAAAAGCAAAATTGGTGGCCTGAGGAGTCCTTATCTAAGGGAGGGCAGTCTGGTCCAGAAGTCCCAGAGATCCGGAAAGCAGCAGATGACATCTGTGTCCCCAGGCTGTGGTCATACAAGAGACTGCAGCTTCTGTCAGACCAGACTGAACCCAGGGTCATCACTCTCAGGTCTTCTTTCCACGCTTCCTTCCACGCGGTGGCTGTGGTGGTGGAGTTGTGGCAGCAGGAGGAGGAGGAGGATGGTCCAACTCAATGACGTCGGTCTTGGGTGTTAGTTCCCCACTCACTCCCTTACGTAGGACTTTATACAGAAGGTCCTCACAGAGCCTGCGTTGACCCTCCTGCATGGCCTGCAGTTTTGTGGCAGCCATGCACAGGCAAAGGCCTCTTCAGGAGTGGGTAAGGCTCGTAGGGACGCCGAAGCCTCCTGAATGAGCCTGAACGCAGAATCCTGCATGGGACTCGGAGTCGTCTTTCTGGCTCTTTTATATGGAAGGCGGAGGGGAGGAACCTGAGATTCAGTCAGGCTGCGACTTGTCCTAGGCTTCTCCTGGCTGACACTTAGCCCCGCCTCCTCCTGGCTGCCATTAATCCCCGCCTCCTCCTGACTGCCACATTCCACAACCTCTCCTGGCTGAGGTCTTCCTGTGTATGAAAAAGGGACATAGTTTTAGTATTGTTTTCATCAATCACACACAATTTTCACCTCCTGACTGTTGCAAATTGAATGTTCACAAATATAACAGACTATCCTTCTGAGCCCAGCATTTTTCATTCTTGTCCCAAATTTGGGTGCCCACTACTGTCTATTGATATGTAAAACACTTTTTTCAATCAGCAATTAGTGATTAATAATAACATCTATAGTAAACATCATTTCTTTATTGAGAATGAGGGAGTAGAAGTGAACACTCTGACTCCCTACCGGCAGAACACAATAATGCCCCGTACACACGGTCGGATTTTCCGATGGAAAAAGTCCGATGGGAGCGTGTTGTCGGAAATTCCGACCATGTGTGGGCTCCATCGGACATTTTCCCTCGGATTTTCCGACACACAAAGTTGGAGAGCAGGAGATAAAATTTTCCGACAACAAAATCCGATTGCGTCAATTCCGACCGTGTGTGGCCTGTTCCGATGCACAAAGTGCCACGCATGCTCAGAAGAAATTCTGACACGGAACAGCTCGTTCTGGTAAACTTAGCGTTCGCAATGGATACAGCACTTTCGTCACGCTGCAATGTTAAAAATGGTTTAATACAGCGCAATCTCTTCTTCTTTATAATGTGACAAAAATATAGTAGTTTTGCTGCTCATATTCACACAGACTTCTCACATACTTACAGTATTTCATTACTATTTATCGGGATTCCCTCAATATATTTTGGTTTCTCACATCTGACAACATATTTTTGTTGTATTTTTTTGGCTTTAATGTAGATTCTTTTTTTGTGTTTGTATTTTTTTGAAGGGTGTTATTTTTTTGGGGGGATTTTTATTTGTACTCCCGAAAATGTTTGTGTGTGTTTTTTGTGACAAGTTCCCACAACACCATTGATATGTTGTTCTATTTAATCTGTAGGAGATTGTTTGGTGTTGTTGTCCCTTCTTAATCTCACATTTTATGTTAGAAATGTACCTGGATCGTCAGCAACAAACTGTCCTTTTTGGATGAAAACACACACAGGAGAGTATAATTTCCCAAAAAATTTTTTATTAAGGGGTCACAACTAAACAAAGAGGGAGGCAACGCTGGAGAAACTGCAGAAGTGGGTGAAGCCTTGGACCCCCAGGGCAGACATCAATTATTTAAAAGCAAAATTGGTGGCCTGAGGAGTCCTTATCTAAGGGAGGGCAGTCTGGTCCAGAAGTCCCAGAGATCCGGAAAGCAGCAGATGACATCTGTGTCCCCATCTGTGACCATGCCACTTTCCAAACGACCACCAGATGTCAGTATTACTCTCGGTAGCAGAAATCCAACTAGCATAAGCCTTGATTATGAAAGTGGAGTTCCACACAATAATGGAACTTCCACTTTTCGGAACCCTCCCCCCCTCCGGTGTCACATTTGGCACCTTTCAGGGGGGAGGGGGGTGCAGATACCTGTCTAAGACAGGTATTTGCACCCACTTCCGGCATAGACTCCCATGGGAGTCTATGCCTCTTCCCGTCCCCACCGCGCTGTCTGCTGGGAACACACAGCTCCCAGGAGAAAACATGCGTACCACAAATCTGTATAAAAATTAGCAAAGATATTAAAGTGCACTGTGCCTGTTTGCGTCCTTCAATCGAGAAAACTTGTCAGGAGCGCTCACTGTGTGTAATCACAGGCGCACGCTTCCTGATTCCTCAGTCGATGGAGCGCATACGTCACTTCCGGTGCGTCACGTCCCCGACGTTTCGTCACTTCCTGGACTTCTTCTGAGGGCGTGACACACCAGAAGGAAGGCCGGTATTTATGTATGTGACAGGCGCAAGAGCCAATCACCAGAGCCAAAAGTCCAGGAGGGTTCTCAATCACAGCCCAAGTGCTGAATACTGTCAGCAATGGATGAAGTAACTTACTCCGGACCTTCTGATCCTATGGATCGTGCTGAGCGTGTCTGTACCGGTTTATAGTGGAAGCTGACATCATTCATGTGAAACAAGTGCCAAAAATATCCATACTTAATCAGTGTGTGCGGTGCAAACATTTATCTGCCGCACAACCACTGAAACAGGATACCATAGGTATTTATTTAAAAATCGCTACATATATATATTCGCTAGCAAAGTGCAATAATACGCAATAATAAATTACATCTCAATTTTACATCATAAAATGCCTCTTTCAGCAAAATTACATAATCAATAGTGGAGAAACTTGCATGGTAATTTTTAAAACTCAAAACCCCAATACTGAGTTATATTCAAAATCCCAATGAATGGTAAAAACTCCATGCATCTAAAATAGAGGGTAAAATTCATATAATGATGCATCTATTGTATTCAATAAATTGCACTCAGTGAATATATTTAAAATGACCATACTAGATTAAAAATTATAGAATAAAAATTATCATAATGGATTAAAAATAAAATTATTAAAATTATTAAACACAATTGCTAAAATGAAATCCAGTACATTAAAGAAATTGGAAAATATCCCCCAGAGCGTGTCTATGTATCACTGATAAAACAATTAATATCGAGTTCTATATTGAGGCCCTTGGGAGAAATCACATCCACAGAATAAATCCATTGCGTTTCACGTTTAGATAACTCTCGGATGCGATTTATGCCTCTCCAATGGGGTTGGAGATGTTCAATCCCCCAAAATTCCAATCCCGTCGGATCCATGTTATGTTTTAATTTAAAATGCAGTGAGACGTTGTGATCCTTATATCCTATTTTGATGTTGTGTATGTGTTCAGCTATTCGCACCCGGTGCGCGTGCCCAGCAGCCGCGATGTCCGCCGGGCACCCACGATTGCCCGGTAAAACAGCAGTACCGTGGATCTGTGTGTGTAAACACACAGATCCACGTCTTCTCAGGTGAGAGGAGACCGATGGTGTGTTCCCAGTACAGAGGAACACCGATCGGTCTCCTCCCCTTGTGAGTCCCCTCCCCCTAGAGTTAGAAACACTCCCTAGGAACATAATAACCCCTCGATCACCCCCTAGCGTTAACTCCTTCCCTGCCAGTCACATTTATACAGTAATCAATGCATTTTTGTAGCACGGATCGCTGTATAAATGTGAATGGTCCCAAAAATATGTCAAAAGTCTCCGATATGTCCGCCGCAATATCGCAGTCACGATAAAAATCGCAGATCGCCGCCATTACTAGTAAAAAAAAAAAAATAATAAAAATGCTATAAATCTATCCCCTATTTTGTAGACGCTATAACTTTTGCAAACCAATCAATATACGCTTATTGTGATTTTTTTTTTACCAAAAATATGTAGAAGAATAAGTATCGGCCTAAACTGAGGAAAAAATTTGTTTTAAAGAAAAAAAAAAGCATATTTATTATAGCAAGATGTAAAAAATATTGTGATTTTTTCAAACTTGTCACTCTTCTTTTGTTTATAGCGCAAAAAAAAAAAAAAAAAAAAAAAAAAATCGCAGAGGTGATCAAATACCACCAAAAGAAAGCTCTATTTGTGGGGAAAAAAATAACAATTTCATCTGGGTACAGTGTTGTATGACCGCTCAATTGCCATTCAAAGTGTGACAGCGCTGAAAACTGAAAAATGGCTTGGACAGGAAGGGGGTGAAAATGCACTGTATTGAGGTGGTTAAAGAAATAATGCTACCTCCTTGAAGGATTTTTTACACTAGCAAGTTATACTGACATTATGCAGAGGATGGGACCTGGCCAGCCTATACTGCTACCCTAAGGAGAGAGTGTAGGTCTAGTAACAATAATGTAATGGCCCTTGTATCAGCACTAGCATCAATGTCCCCATTGCAGATCTGATGGTCTTCACCGGTACGTAGGAGCTCATTAACTGTAATCCAATTAGTTGTAGTAGGAAGCAATAGATTTCTTGTAGTGAGGAAGGCTAAAGATGTCTAAGCACAGTGTTCAAGTAGATTCAGTAAAGTATTCCTAGGGTAGAGATGTCTGTGCAAAGTGTTCCAGTGAAACTATGACAAAGGATGGGTAAAGGTTGGGCGACTGCCCTCTCACCAACGCTCAGACCTTTAGGATGTCTTCCGGACGGTAACTCGTGTAGCGACACTCGTGCAGCGGATCTGCCATCTCGATCTCCCGATGTGAAGTTTGGTACACCGACTGGCAGGCGACTGGATCGGTGCTGGATGGATGTCCGACTTCAAACGGCAGTGCTAGGCCCCTCAGGTATGGGTTGGAAGGTGGTGCTCCGCGTAGTAGGCCACGAGCTCTCTCTCCATGCATGGAGAGGTCAGTCTTGCGTCAGGCCTGGGTGGAAGAGAGCTCCGTGCGGGCTTTTGCTTCTTTTATAGCTACTCCCAGCAATCTTCCTAATGGCAGCAAGGATCCCTGGGATATGTAGTCCAGGCAAATAATCATGCAAAACAATTATCGGATTGGAGAACTACTCATCCCAAAATCCCTTTTGTTTGGCACACAAATATGATTCATTAATCACTAGAGGGACAGGCGATGCTTTGAAACACCGGAGGGCACGGTACTTTACAATTGTAGTCCATATTGCTACAGAAACATTTTGTGAATGGCCATATTATGTAGCAAACTTGCATAATACAATATTTAATTTTTGCCCAGAGAAACGCTTTACCCATTAATAACTCTTTATAGAGGCATTTTAGATACAAGCAAGTGTACTTTCAGCAATGTTGCTAATAGTACACCTATTATTTTATTCCAAATCATCTTAATACTGTGCACTCCTGGAAGTAAGTAAATCAACACAATAAAATAAATTATAACTCAAGGCAGTTTCTTATTGATCTCAATTTATACAATTCATACACAGAGTGAAAAATACACAATCTCTAATGTCACGCCAGTAGCGCTTAGCCTAAATGAATTGGACAGAGAAGTTGCTGTGATGGTTATGCAGTAATGTGTGTCTGTCAGCTGACCTCTCTCCATGTGTTCCTTTAGAGGCCAGCCACTCTCACCTGACTGCATATATAATCTTCCCTAAGTATAGCTCCACCTCAGCCTCCAATTGGAAACATGATATTAACCTGTGCATTGCAAGCCACCCTTGCTGATCAACCATTGTGTGTTTGGCTTCCTGTTTCCTGCTTGCTGTGTGCTCTACGTTTGTCTCTGTTACCGACCTTGGCATGTTCTCGACTATTCCTGTTTGCTCGTGACCCTGACCTTTTGGCGTGTACTCTGTTGTCCTTGTCTGCTAGTTGCCCCGATCTTGGCTTATCCCCTTACTATCCTTGTTGTTCCAGCCTGCTGCTTCCTTCCTCTATCTCCTGTAGTCTACTGTGAACGTGAGCTGTGAGACCCTGGGAGCCGCAACCTGGAGCCAGACTGCAGCGCAGTCCATCCTCACCACTAGAGGCTCTGATGAACACCTGCTGGCTCTTAGACTCTGCACCCATGGGAATCTATGCTCTAGCTCCCACTGGGATCTGTGTTAGTGATCTAGTAGACCTGCTTCCTGAACTTCCCAGGGTTCAATCCTCAGCAGTCAGTCCTAGGGTCCACTACCTTAGCAGTGCACTCCTGACTTCTACGGAGTGCATCTGTCACCTGGTCTCAGGTCACCTGACAGTTGCCACCTCCCAGTGATAGAAGTGCATATGGTAGATAAAAACAGTAAATTCCCATTCATTGCTAATTGACAGTCCATAAATCGTTGCTTGTAGTAAACTTCAAATCACCACTAGTGAGATTCCTGGGGATCAGACAAGTCCTGTCTGGGAGAGCTCACAAGTGGCATTCGGGAACTAGTTTTCTGATACTTGATGTGATTGGAGTATAAAGCGTGTTTTGCCAATCAGAAATGAGAAACAATAATTAGCAGTGAGTGGGGTAGCATGCAGGGAGTAAGTCAAGGCGTTTACCTAACTAGTGGTGGTTGCTAATTTGAAGTTTACTACAAGCAACGATTTTTGCACAGTCAATTAGCAATGAATGGGAATTGACAGTTTTATCTGTTATATGCACTTCTATCACAGGGAGGTGGTGGCTTCTCTGTCCAATTAACTTTGGCTAAGCGCTGCTGGAGTGACGCTAGTATTTTTCACCTATTATTGTATTAAAATCTACCAACCACTACATGATTGGTCACTTAAAGCTCATTTGAACCTTTGCTATTTATTATTGTAACTCATACAGTTATAAATATGCGTCTATTTGTTTTTACTGGTCACAACTCTCGATCCCCGTACAGTTTTCAGTGGTGTGTGTCAGACTGCTGGAGATGTGGGCCTCAGCTTGTTTGTAAAAGCAGAGGTTTGAGCCTCACACTGGCTGCCAGCAGTGTATTTTAACCCTTGGCGCAGCAGTTGATGATAAAAAAAATTAACATACATACATGCCAACATACAATATTTATTGCTGTATATGCAGCCTCACTGTGTTACAATAATACAGTGAGGGCTCAATTGGTATTAAAGCCCCCGAGGATGCTTAAATATTAGTACGACTTCAAGTCGTGCCCATTTCAAAGTAGTCCCTGCACTACTTTGGTCTGATTTTGATGCGAGTTACACAGGCATTCCCTGAAATCGCGGCAAAATCAATGCTGCAAAATCGCGCAACTTTGACGTTGCAGTAGTGTGAAAGGGGCCTAATGGCCCACACACACGATCCAAAAACCGGACGACAGATCGTCCGACTTTTTTCGCTTAATATTCCCAAGTATTTTGATGGTCCCCATTCTAATTGGTCGCAGTGACTCCAAAAAAGGTATTTGTACTACTTTGTTCCGACTTCAGTACAACTTTCTCTCCCATTGTTCTCACCAGTCGCATGACATTGCATTAAAAATCACATTGCAAAGTCACCCTGTAAATTGCGCGTCTTTGGGGCGACAATAGTGGAAATCTAGCCTAAATCTGTGTTATGGCCCATACACACGATCCCAATATCGTACGACCGATCGTACGACCGATGGTACGACTAATTTCGCTTAATAGTCGCAAGTAGAAATTGAATAGCTAAATAAAGTCCTGAAAATTCTCGTACGACAGAAAAAAAAAGTGGAAGTGATGTCATGTGTTGTAATGTATTTGTATTGAATTTTCGGACGACAACCATACTGACTAACAGAAAATCGTACGATCTGGAATCCTACGAGGAAAATTTTCGTGCATGCCCGATCGAATAAGATCAGATGAGCGGTCGTGATCGGCTGTCAAAAGTAGTGTACACACGATCCGAAAATCGTACGATCCTTCCTCGGATGACCGTTTTTGTACGATATTCGGATCGTATGTACGGGCCATTAGTAAGCACTTTTCCTTTGCCAAGATAATCCACTTCACAGGTGTGGCATATCAAGATGCTGATTATACAGCATGATTATTGCACAGGTGTGCCTTAGGCTGGCCACAATAAAAGGCCAGGGGGGGAGGGTCTGAAAAACAGTCAGACCCCGTTCACACAGGGACGACTTGTCAGGCGACCTAGTCGCCTGACAAGTCGCCTCCCGTTCTGTGCTATGGAACCGTTCTAAGGGGAGCGACACAAGTCGCTCCGACT
Organism: Lithobates clamitans; assembly: GCA_037952925.1. NCBI lineage: Eukaryota > Metazoa > Chordata > Amphibia > Anura > Ranidae > Lithobates > Lithobates clamitans. The sequence continues at coordinate 123,222 of JBBGZY010000262.1, forward strand.
TAGAAAAAGGTTCCTGTACGACTTCGGGGGCGACTTGGGGCGACTTGCATAGACTTCTATACAGAAGTCGTTTTGCAAGTCGCCCGGGCAGTCGTGTGCAGGTCGCCTCGCTGAGGCGACCTGCAAGTCGTGTTGCCCCTGTGTGAATGGGGTCTAAGTATCTGGTGTGACCACCATTTGCCTCAGGAAGTGCAGCACATCTCCTTCACATAGAGTTGATCAGGTTGTTGATTGTGGCCTGTGGAATGTTGGTCCATTCCTCTTCAATGGCTTTACGAAGTTGCTGGATATTGGCAGGAACTGGAACACGCTGTCGTATACGCCGATCCAGAGTATCCCAAACATGCTCAATGGGTGTCATGTCCGGCGAGTATGCTGGCCATGCAAGAACTGGGATGTTTTCAGCTTCCAGGAATTGTGTACAGATCCTTGCAATATGGGACCTTGCATTACCATGCTGCAACATGAGGTGATGGTCGTGGATGAATGGCACAACAATGGGCCTCAGGATCTCATCACGGTATCTCTGTGCATTCAAAATGCCATCAATAAAATGCACCTGTGTTCGTTGTCCATTTCATATGCCTGCCCATACCATAACCCCACCACCTCCACCATGGGCCACTCGATCCACAACGTTGACATCAGCAAACCGCTCACCCACACGATGCCATACACGCTGTCTGCCATCTACCCTGTACAGTGAAAACCGGGATTCGCCTGTGAAGAGAACACCTCTCCAAAGGGCCAGACACCATAGAATGTGAGCATTTGCCCACTCAAGTCGGTTCCGTTGATGAACTGCAGTCGGGTCCAGACCCCGATGAGGATGACAAGCATGCAGTTGAGTTTCCCTGAGACAGTTTCTGACAGTTTGTGCAGAAATTCTTTGGTTATGCAAACCAATTGTTGCAGCAGCTGTCCGGGTGGCTGGTCTCAGACGATCTTGGAGGTTAGGATGCTGGATGTGGAGGTCCTGAGCTGGTGTGGTTACACATGGTCTGCGGTTGTGAGGGCGGTTGGATGTACTGGCAAATTCTCTGAAATGTCTTTGGAGATGGCTTATGGTAGAGAAATGAACATTCAATTCAAGGGCAACAGCTCTGGTGGACATTCCTGCAGTCAGCATGCCAATTGCACGCTCCCTCAAAATTTGCGACATCTGTGGCATTGTGCTGTGTGATAAAACTGCACATTTTAGAGTGGCCTTTTATTGTGGCCAGCCTAAGACACCTGTGCAATAATCATGCTGTCTAATCAGCATCTTGATATGCCACACCTGTGAGGTGGATGGATTATAATGTCAAAGGAGAAGTGCTCACTAACACAGATTTAGGCCCCTTTCACACTTGTGCGACTTGTCCTGCGACTTGGGACTACAACATGGCATGACAAGTCATACCCCTTGATTTCCAATGAGTACCATCATATCTGTGCGACTCCAAGTCGCACCAACTTCAAAGTAGTCCCTGTACTACTTAGGTCTGACTTTAATGCATTCCCTGAAATCGCGGCTAAATCGTGTCGAAATCGCAGTAAAATCGTGGCAAAATCACGCGAATTTGAAGTCGCGGTAGTGTGAAAGGGGCCTAAGTCCCCTTTCACACTTATATGACTTGTCTAACGATTTTGTACTGCAAAATCGCATGACAAGTCATTCTCCATGATTTTGAATGACAACCATTCATATTGGCATGACTTTAAGTCGTGCCGACTTCATAGTAGTCCGTGCACTACTTTTATCCAACTTCCAAGCGAGTTGATGTCCATAGACCTCAATGTTAAACCCACAAGTAGCATGAAAATTGTACCTGAATAATATAGACACTATTTCAGTACGACTTTGTAAGCACAAGCTAAGAATGGTCAATGCCAAAGTTGTGGCAAAGTCGTACAAAATAGTACTGCTCCCAAATCGTGGCAAAATCATGGTAAAATCGAGGCAAAATCGCGTCCGCGGTAAAATCGTGCGACTTTGAAGTCGCACAAGTGTGAAAGGGGCCGTTTTGTGAACAATATTTGAGAGAAATGGGCTTTTTATGAACATAGAAAAAGTCACAGATCTTTGCGTTCAGCTGCTGATAAGTAGGGGTAAACACAAAAGTGTTGCATTTATAATTTTGCTCAGTGCAGTTGTAATTTTTATGCTGCTAGCTTTAGTAAATAGATAGGATCGTTATGTTTTAACATTCTTTTCAGTTGCTTCCCAAGTCAAAATGATATTATATATACCATGAGTTTTCAGGAGGGGAGGAGGGTCTTTCTCAGTTAGGCACACCCTCCTGCCTGCATGCCCGAGCTAAGGGTAGATGGATTCCAGGAAGTAAATGCTATGTGAATCATCTGCCCTTACTCAAGATAGTGACAGCTAGAAATTCTGGGGGAAAAGGGGGTTCAAAATGATTTCTCAACAAAATAAAACATAGAGACATGGATGGATGGGTAAAATTGCTTTGAACATTAAAATGAATTAAATAGTGCTTTCAGTTTAGGATTCTCTAATATACAGTAGTTAAAGTGTTTGTTACCCCAACATTTCATATTCCTGATATGTGCCTGCTGTACCATGTACTTGTATGGGAAAGTATCCTGTTCTCTTTGTATTGCTTTCTTTGTGTGAAATCCCTGGTGTCCCTGTTAGTCCCTTTTGCTTTCCTATTAAAAACTGACCACACTAAGAAGGAGAGCACACAGTGGTAAGTTCTCTAGCTATGCTGGGAACCAGGACCATCTTAAGAGCATTATAGGCCCCCGGGCAATAAAGTGCACTGGGGCCCTGTCTACACTACACACCACACTGACCACTACACTACACACCACACTGACCACTAAACACCACACTGACCACTACACTACACACCACACCACCACTACACTACACACCACACCACCACTACACTACACACCACACTGACCACTACACTACACTGACCACTACACACCACACTGACCACTACACTACACACCACACTGACCACTACACTACACACCACACTGACCACTACACTACACACCACACGACCACTACACTACACACCACACTAACCACTACACTACACACCACACTGACCACTACACTACACACCACACTGACCACTACACACCACACCGACCACTACACTACATACCACACCACACTGACCACTACACTACACAACACACTGACCACTACACACCACACTACACACCACACCACACTGACCACTACACACCACACTGACCACTACATTACACACCACACCACACTGACCACTACACTACACCGACCACTACACTATACACCACACCGACCACTACACACCACACTGACCACTACACTACACACCACACTGACCACTACACTACACACCACACTGACCACTACACTACACACCACACCACACTGACCACTACACACCACACTGACCACTACACTACACACCACACTGACCACTACACTACACACCACACGACCACTAAACTACACACCACACTGACCACTACACTACACACCGACCACTACACTACATACCACACCACACTGACCACTACACTACACAACACACTGACCACTACACTACACACCACACCACACTGACCACTACACTACACACCACACTGCCCACCACACTACACACCACACCACACTGACCACTACACACCACACTGACCACTACATTACACACCACACCACACTGACCACTACACTACACCGACCACTACACTATACACCACACCGACCACTACACACCACACTGACCACTACACTACACACCACACTGACCACTACACTATACACCACACTGACCACTACACTATACACCACACTGACCACTACACTACACACCACACTGACCACTACACTACACACCACATCGACCACTACACTACACTGACCACTACACTACACACCACACTGACCACTACACTATACACCACACTGACCACTACACTATACACCACACCACACTAACCACTACACTACACACCACACTGACCACTACACTACACACCACACTGACCACTACACTACACACCACACTGACCACTACACACCACACCGACCACTACACTACATACCACACCACACTGACCACTGCACTACACAACACACTGACCACTACACTACACACCACACCACACTGACCACTACACTACACACCACACTGCCCACCACACTACACACCACACCACACTGACCACTACACACCACACTGACCACTACATTACACACCACACCACACTGACCACTACACTACACCGACCATTACACTATACACCACACCGACCACTACACACCACACTGACCACTACACTACACACCACACCACCACTACACTACACACCACACTGACCACTACACTATACACCACACTGACCACTACACTATACACCACACCACACTAACCACTACACTACACCGACCATTACCCTATACACCACACCGACCACTACACACCACACTGACCACTACACTACACACCACACTGACCACTACACACCACACCTACCACTACACACCACACCTACCACTACACTACACACCACACTGACCACTACACTACACACCACACTGACCACTACACTACACACCACACTGACCACTACACTACACACCACATCGACCACTACACTATACACCACACCGACCACTACACTACATTGACCACTACACTACACACCACACTGACCACTACACTACACTCCACACAGACCACTACACTATACACCACACTGACCACTACACTATACACCACACCACACTGACCACTACACTACACACCACACTGGCCACTACACTACACACCACACTGACCACTACACTACACACCACACTGACCACTACACTACACACCACACTGACCACTACACACCACACCTACCACTACACTACACACCACACCTACCACTACACTACACACCACACTGACCACTACACTACACACCACACTGACCACTACACACCACACTGACCACTACACTACACACCACATCGACCACTACACTATACACCACACCGACCACTACACTACATTGACCACTACACTACACACCACACTGACCACTACACTACACACCACACAGACCACTACACTATACACCACACTGACCACTACACTATACACCACACCACACTGACCACTACACTACACACCACACTGACCACTACACTACACACCACACCACACTGACCACTACACTACACACCACACTGACCACTACACTATACACCACACTGACCACTACACTACACACCACACTGACCACTACACACCACACCACACTGACCACTACACACCACACTGACCACTACACTACACACCACACTGACCACTACACTACACACCACACCTACCACTACACTATACACCACACTGAACACTACACTACACTATACACCCCACCGACCACTACACTATACACCACACCGACCACTACACTGACCACTACACTACACACCACACTGACCACTACACTATACACCACACTGACCACTACACACCACACCACAATGACCACTACACTACACACCACACTGCCCACCACACTACACACCACACTGACCACTACACACCACACTGACCACTACATTACACACCACACCACACTGACCACTACATTAAACACCACACTGACCACTACACACCACACCGACCACTACACTATACACCACACCGACCACTACACACCACACTGACCACTACACTACACACCACACTGACCACTACACTACACACCACACTGACCACTACACTACACACTACACCTACCACTACACTATACACCACACTGACCACTACACTACACACCACACTGACCACTACACTACACACCACACTGACCACTACACTACACACCACATCGACCACTACACTATACACCACACCGACCACTACACTACATTGACCACTACACTACACACCACACTGACCACTACACTACACTCCACACAGACCACTACACTATACACCACACTGACCACTACACTATACACCACACCACACTGACCACTACACTACACACCACACTGACCACTACACTACACACCACACTGACCACTACACTACACACCACACTGACCACTACACACCACACCTACCACTACACTACACACCACACCTACCACTACACTACACACCACACTGACCACTACACTACACACCACACTGACCACTACACACCACACTGACCACTACACTACACACCACATCGACCACTACACTATACACCACACCGACCACTACACTACATTGACCACTACACTACACACCACACTGACCACTACACTACACACCACACAGACCACTACACTATACACCACACTGACCACTACACTATACACCACACCACACTGACCACTACACTACACACCACACTGACCACTACACTACACACCACACCACACTGACCACTACACTACACACCACACTGACCACTACACTATACACCACACTGACCACTACACTACACACCACACTGACCACTACACACCACACCACACTGACCACTACACACCACACTGACCACTACACTACACACCACACTGACCACTACACTACACACCACACCTACCACTACACTATACACCACACTGAACACTACACTACACTATACACCCCACCGACCACTACACTATACACCACACCGACCACTACACTGAGCACTACACTACACACCACACTGACCACTACACTATACACCACACTGACCACTACACACCACACCACAATGACCACTACACTACACACCACACTGCCCACCACACTACACACCACACTGACCACTACACACCACACTGACCACTACATTACACACCACACCACACTGACCACTACATTAAACACCACACTGACCACTACACACCACACCGACCACTACACTATACACCACACCGACCACTACACACCACACTGACCACTACACTACACACCACACTGACCACTACACTACACACCACACTGACCACTACACTACACACTACACCTACCACTACACTATACACCACACTGACCACTACACTATACACCACACTGACCACTACACTACACACCACACCGATGACTACACTATACACCACACCGACCACTACACTACACTGACCACTACACTACACACCACACTGACCACTACACTATACACCACACTGACCACTACACTATACACCACACCACACTGACCACTACACTACACACCACACTGACCACTACACTACACACCACACTGACCACTACACACCACACCTACCACTACACTACACACCACACCTACCACTACACTACACACCACACTGACCACTACACTACACACCACACTGACCACTACACTACACACCACACTGACCACTACACTATACACCACACTGACCACTACACTATACACCACACCACACTGACCACTACACTACACACCACACTGACCACTACACTACACACCACACTGACCACTACACACCACACCTACCACTACACTACACACCACACCTACCACTACACTACACACCACACTGACCACTACACTACACACCACACTGACCACTACACTACACACCACACTGACCACTACACTATACACCACACCGACCACTACACTACATTGACCACTACACTACACACCACACAGACCACTACACTATACACCACACTGACCACTACACTATACACCACACTGACCACTACACTACACACCACACTGACCACTACACTACACACCACACCACACTGACCACTACACACCACACCACACTGACCACTACACTACACACCACACTGACCACTACACTACACACCACACCACACTGACCACTACACACCACACCACACTGACCACTACACTACACACCACACTGACCACTACACTACACACCACACCTACCACTACACTATACACCACACTGAACACTACACTACACTATACACCACACCGACCACTACACTATACACCACATCGACCACTACACTGACCACTACACTACACACCACACTGACCACTACACTATACACCACACTGACCACTACACACCACACTGACCACTACATTACACACCACACCACACTGACCACTACATTAAACACCACACTGACCACTACACACCACACCGACCACTACACTATACACCACACCGACCACTACACACCACACTGACCACTACACTACACACCACACTGACCACTACACTACACACCACACTGACCACTACACTACACACCACACTGACCACTACACTACACACCACACCTACCACTACACTATACACCACACTGACCACTACACTATACACCACACTGACCACTACACTACACACCACACCGATGACTACACTATACACCACACCGACCACTACACTACACTGACCACTACACTACACACCACACTGACCACTACACTATACACCACACCACACTGACCACTACACTACACACCACACTGACCACTACACTACACACCACACTGACCACTACACACCACACCGACCACTCCACTACACACCACACCTACCACTACACTATACACCACACTGACCACTACACTACACTATACACCACACCGACCACCACACCGACCACTACACTGACCACTACACTACACACCACACTGACCACTGCATTATACACCACACTGACCACTACACTATACACCACACCACACTAACCACTACACTACACACCACACTGACCACTACACTACACACCACACTGACCACTACACTACACACCACACTGACCACTACACACCACACCACACTGACCACTACACACCACACTAACCTGCCTGATCCCTATACTGACCACTACACTACACACTGACCACTGCACACCACACCACCCTACCTGATTTCTATACTAACCACTACTACACAAACTACACTATCCACTGACCACTACACTACACACCACACTGACCTACCTGATTCCTTTACTGACCACTACACTACACACTGACCCCTACACACCACACCACCCTACCTGATTTCTATACTGACCACTACTACACAAACTACACTATCCACTGACCACTACACAATACATTACATACTGACCGCTACACAATACTCTACCCACAGACCAATACACCACACACACAATACACCACACACAATACACTATACACACACACACAACACATTACACTATACACTGACTTTATTGCTGCTCCCTCTCCCCAGACCATATCTACTCCCCCCCCAGGCCAACAACAAAACTCACGAGTGAGTCTCTTACCTTTTTTTTCTTTCATGATCTGCTCTGCCTCTGCGTCGCTGCCTGTCACACTGCCAGACTGCATGCCCCGGCGGGGACATGACCGGTGACCCGAAGAGGAGAAGACATCGGGCACTATCTGCACGCCCCGGCGGGGACATGACCGGTGACCCGGAGAGGAGAAGACATCGGGCACTATCTGCATGCCCCGGCGGGGACATGATCGGTGACCCGGAGAGGAGGAGGAGGAGGAGAAGACAGCGGCCACAGCTCACAGCGAAGGCCAGCCTCGCTCTCCCAGGATTGAGGACAGGCCAGCCCCACCTGCCGCACATGACCCCTTTCGCCCAATCACAGGGCACCAGGGGCCGGCCTGAGACTGGACATGGCGGCCGGAGCACGGGGTCACAGAAAATTGGAGCGAGGGTGACACATAGATGCTGAGCTGCGGCCGCTGGGCAGGTGGCCCCCCAGGCAAGTGGGGCCCCCAGGCAACTGCCCAGCGTGCCCAATGGAAAAGTCGGCCCTGCTGGGAACTCAGTGTACTCTCCTGCAATGATCAGAATTGTCCTGACATGCCCCGGCTGCACACTGCACATTAACTGGGAAGCTCAGTGTGCTGCTGATTCTCCTCCCCCAGATCTTATGCAGCTGAAACGGAAGGAATGTGATCACTTATAAAAAGGAAAAAAGGTATTTTATAATGTTTTTTTTTATATCTATACAAAAATGTTTTGCCTTTGATTTATTTTTTAAACTGAATGGGTTGTTTTACAAGGTGATCATTTACAATCACTTTAAGTTCCTTTTTTATTTTGTCCAGAAAGTAAAGGTATAAATTTATATGGAACCTTCTGCCATCTTTCATTATTGGTTATCATGATTAATCTATAAAGTATAAAGTCAAAGATCAGGGCTATTTTGGACACAACCTTTTAATGAAATGTTAACAGCCTCAATTTAGATGTCATCTGACATTTAAATAACACATTGGAAAAAAGTGTCTATCAGTCATTTTCACATGCAGTTTACTGCGCATTTCTTACAAAAACACTGTGAACCTTATTAGTAATATAGAACTGGGAATGCCATAAGAGAACATTTCAAAGGACAGAGCAATCTCTGAGGTTAAAAATGGGCAGGATGCAGTATATCTTTGGACATACTAAATAGGAGTGACATTTACAAGAAAGCTAATTGAAGAGGATTGATTTTCATCAGATAATAATTAAATGCAGTAATGGTATTGTGCTCCTAACCTCTCAATGGCACAACAGAGCATGCATCTGTGAAGAAAGTCAAATAACAGAAGATATGGAGCACATGAACTATTACATCTTGTCAGTTTATTACTGACTTTTTAACCACTTCAGCCCCGGAAGAATTTACCCCCTTCCTGACCAGAGCACTTTTTGCGATACGGCACTGCATCGCTTTAACTGACAATTTTGCAGTCGTGCAACGTTGCACCCAAACAAAATTGACGTCCTTTTTTTCCCACAAATAGAGCTTTCTTTTGGTGGTATTTGATCACCTCTGCGGTTTTTATTTTTTGCGCTATAAACAAAAAAAGCGACAGTTTTGAAAAAAAAACAATATATTTTACTTTTTTGCTTTAATAAATATCCCCCAAAAATATATAAAAAAACTAATTTATTTCTCAGTTTAGGCCGATATGTATTCTTCTACATATTTTTGGTGAGAAAAATCACAATAAGCGTATATTGATTTGTTTGCGCAAAAGTTAGAGCGTCTACAAAATAGGGTATAGATTTATGGCATTTTTATTATTGTAAAACAAAATCTATCAGCACAAATAAATATACAAAAAACTATATATATATATATATATATATATATATATATATATATATATATATAGTGAAACAAAATATATATACACAAAAATATATATTAAAAAATTACCTTAAATATCGGTGAGTGATATCACAAAAATACCCCCCCCCCCCCACCTGGCTGTTCACTTCACATAAAAAATATAAATAACAAAACAGTGCTGCGCTGCCTAAATGACCAACTCAAATTACTAAATATTAATGCTCACAAAAATAAGTGATTAACTTGCAAACAAATAGAGAGATACAAAGTGCACAATCAATTATTTATCTAACGAGAATTAAAAGCCCTCCCCCCTACAAATGTTCCCTGAATTGGGATAATTAACAAATAGAAAACATTTATATAATAACAAAAAATTGTGACATGAAAGATCAATGTGATAAAAAGTCCATGACGATCCTCAAAAATTTTCCAAACAAAAACACACCAATAAGTGCAGATTGTTCTAAAGTGCTGGTGCTCTCCTCCACCTTAGTGTCCTAGCAGCTCACCTCAAATTCTGACCCCTGTTTTACCAGTAGGTCAGAAATGGCAGATTCCCTCTCAGTAATAAAAAGGATCAGCCGGGCGTGAAGCTCCTATTTCATCCGTGCAGCCAAAGGCTGATTGCTTGGCTACCAACCAGTGAGATAATCCCTCAATTGGATCCGGTGAACATAGAAATAAAAAGGCAAATCTAATACTCTCTATATACCAAAGGGTTTTATTCCATCAATAAAACATTAAAACATTACTTACAAACGAAGCACTTAAGCAGTGCGGGCTCAGGATGCATAAAACAGCAAGATGACATCACCACTGCGACTCCTCCCCATATACGCGCTACGTCAAATGGGCGTGACTTCTTCAGTAAGGGGCGGAGACTAGATGTCTCACAGCTGTTTAAATATACTAGTATTCCCTGGTCGGGTGCATCGTCTCTTCCCTCTCTACTCCGGTTCATTAGGCATTGCTAGATTGCATGATACGCCCTACTTAACTGACACCAGATGTGGGAAGTAACTTTTCGGCACCATCACACACGGGGACACCCAACAAGGGAAGACCAATTCCTCCCCAATTGGGCTAAAAAATGTGTAAATAAAAATACACCTGATAAAAATAACACTGGTGACTCCATCGTACAAGCATCTTGAATTCAATAAAAGTGACACTAATTAATTGTCCACGGAAATAAATGAATAAAATAAATTAATATTTAAAATATAAAATTAATATTAATTCCTCAACTCATAAATTACTAATAAAACAGTTTAAATCAAAGTCCACATTCAAACCCCTCAGCCAAAGTACCTTACTCTCATAAATCCAGAAGGGTTCCCTTTTGCTGAGTTGTCTGATGTAATGACCCCCCCTCCAGTGTTTGTCTACCTGTTCAATACCCCAAAATTGTAACGAACTAGGGTCCTTATTATGCACTAGTTTAAAATGTTTCAGAACACTGTGGGTGGTTGTACCTTTTTTAATGTTAGAAATATGCTCACCCACTCTAATCTGCAGGGTTCTAGATGTACAGCCTATATATTGTAACCCGCATTCACATTGGAGCGTATAAATAACACCTGTGGATGAACAGGTGACAAAATCACAGATCTCATAACTTTTGCCTGTGCTAGTAGAGCAAAACTCTTTCATCTTTTTAATATTATTCTTTGCATGGCGGCAAGCCTTACATCTGCCACATGCAAAAAAAACTGTAAAAATCCCAAAAAATGAACCCTTCTGCTTTTTGGGGGGATCAATAACTCCTGGCTCTAATAAATCTTTCAGGGTAGGTGCCTTTCTGTAAATAAACCCTGGAAGAGCCGGTAGCTTGGGTCCCAACAACCTATCTCTCCTTAAGATGCCACAATGTTTTTTGACTATTTTTTCCATCTGTCTAAATTGTACATTATAATCCAGAATTAAATAAAATTTGCGACTAAAACACTCATGTTGATAATTCTTTGATAGTAGTGTATCCCTATCCATGTTTAATACCTTCATTTTATCTTCCTCAGCTCTGTTCATATCATACCCTTTCTCTTTAAATGTACTGGTCAGTTCTTCAGATTGACTCAAATAATCTTCCTCTTTAGTACAGTTCCTCCGTATCCTCATATACTGGCCTTTCAGTATATTCACTAGCCAAGGCTTATGATGACAACTATCTACTGATAGATACGAGTTTCTGTATGTGGGCTTAAAATGATTTCTTGTCAGCAGTCTACCACCCTCGTTGAAGATCTCCAAGTCAAGGAAGGTGATACACTCATTGCTGGTCCAAGTTATTTTAATATTTTTGTCATTCCCATCCATTAATTCTTTAAGTGTGTTGAACGATGCTACATCCCCCTTCCAGATGATAATAAGATCATCTATGAATCTTTTATACATAATGAGTTCTTTCGGTCTAGGGTTGAGTATGTCTACATCCTCCCAATGGGCCATAAAGAGGTTCGCGACACTCGGTGCGAACCTCGCTCCCATTGCAATCCCTCTTGTTTGTAAATTATAATCTCCACTATACCAAAAGTAATTATGCTTTAAACAGAAATGTAAATATTTTATTAAAAACTTTTTGTGTCTACTAGGGACATTAGAATTTTCCAAAGCCCATTTAGCAGATAACACAGCTTCTTGGTGTCCAATGATAGTATACAATGACCCTACATCCGCAGTGGCCAAAATACACTGATCCAATTCCATCAGAGAATCAAGATATTGGATCACATGCTTGGTATCCGTAATATATGCATCAGTTTTGACCACCAGCAGCTGCAGAATGTATCTATATATTGCCCTAAACGGGAACACTGAATCTATTCCATTAATATTGGGCCTCCCAGAGGTTCTGTAATGCTTTTATGAATTTTTGGCAAAAAATAAATATAAGGCGTACGGCATGATGTGGGATTAAAATATCTTGCTTCCTTAACAGACAAGATATCTTTCAGTTTACCCTTATTCACCATCACCAACAACGGATTACTAGTAAGTTTGAGGTAGGTGTCTGTGTCCGTGTCACCTAACTGCCTTTCCATTTCTGTTTTGTAATACTGTTTGGTCATAATAACAAGTCCTCCCCCTTTATCTGCGGGTCGTATAACCACGTCTTTACGCTGCTCGATGTCTCCAATTCCCTTTTTGATCCAATGAGGATAGTTAACCTTTCTAACTTTTAATTTCTCCAAATCCTCAACAACTATATTTTTGAAGACATTTAAAAAAAATTTATCAGCATTTTGGGGTTAAAAACAGATTTATTTCTTAATGACGAGTAGTGAGAGCTACTATCACTAAGTGGGGGTCTCGGATTGGATTTAGACAAAAAATATTTTTTCAAATGAAGTTTACGTACGCACTTCTGGATTTGTACATAGGTATCAAACTTGCTTACATTTTTAATCAGTGCGTATTTCAGTCCTTTTGTCTAAAAGAATAATCTCCTCCTTATTTAGATCAACATCACTCAGATTATAAATACCAGTCCCTAATGGTGTTTACTTTTTTTGGGTCCTTCTTCCTGCTCTCCTCCCTCTCTTTCACTTCTTTTCCCCTTCTTACATTTCCAGTGGGGGTTGGATCGTTCATCTGAGATGGGGGTCTCCCTAAAAAAACACCTTGATAACCCTCCGGTGGATTAGCTAGTGTTTAATACTGATTATCAACAGGTACGTTGTATGTATAGTCATTAGAGCTACGGGCTCTTTTCTTGCGTATCTTTATCAAGCGTCTCTAATTTTTTCATTATTATGAGAGTAAGGTACTTTGGCCGAGGGGTTTGAATGTGGACTTTGATTTAAAATGTTTTATTAGTAATTTATGAGTTGAGGTATTAACAATATGAATTTTATATTTTTAATATTTATTTATTTTATTCATTTATTTCCGTGGACAATTAGTTAGTGTCACTTTTATTGCATCAAGATGCTTGTACGATGGAGTCACCAGCGTTATTTTTATCCGTGTATTTTTATTTAGACATTTTTTAGCCTAGTTGGGGAGGAATTGGTCTTCCCTTGTTGGGTGTCCCCGTGTTCGATGGTGCCGAAAAGTTACATCCGATGTCAGTTAAGTAGGGCGTATCATGCAATCTAGCAATGCCTAATGAGCCGGAGTGGAGAGGGAGGAGACGATGCACCTGACCAGGGAATACTAGTATATTTAAACAGCGGTGAGATGTCTAGTCTCCGCCCCTTACTGAAGAAGTCACGCCCATTTGATGTAACATATATAAGGGGAGGATTCGCAGTGGTGATGTCATCCCGTGAGCATCTTGCTGTTTTATGCATCCTGAGCTCGCACTGCTTAAAGCGGGATTCTGGCCTAAAAAAAAAAATAAGTACTTACCTGTCCTGGGTGCCCGCGATGTCGGCCGCCCGAGGCCGACCCGTCCCTCGGCTCTCGGGTCCCGGCACCGCTATCCTAGGTAAGGGAAACAGGCAGTGGAGCCTTGTGGCTTCACTGCCAGTTTCCTACTGCACACGCGCGAGAGGCGCTGCTCTCTGTGAATGGCCCCGTGCTGTTCTGGGAACGGGGCCGCTCACCGAGGAGCAGAAGACGCCGCGGAAAGGGAAGAGGCAGATTAGGAAGACTGCCTAGCAACAAGGGTTTAGGTAAGTTTAAAAAAAAATTTTTTTCAAATGTTTTTTTTAATTTTTTTTTTTAGGATTTTTGGTGTCATTTTTTTTTTTTTCAGGGTGGCCCTCCACTTTAAGTGCTTCATTTGTGAGTAACGTTTTAATGTTTTATTGATGGAATAAAACCCTTTGGTATATAGAGAGCACTAGATTTGCCTTTTTATTTCTTTGTTCACCGGATCCAATTGTGGGATTATCTCACTGGTTGGTAGCCAAGCAATCAGCCTTTGGCTGCACGAATGAAATAGGAGCTTCACGCCCGGCTGATCCTTATTATCCCTGAGAGGGAATCTGCTATTTCTGACCTACTGGTAAAACAGTTGTCAGAATTTGAGGTGAGCGGCTATGACACTAAGGTGGAGGAGAGCACCAGCTCTTTAGAACAATCTGCACTTATTGATGTGTTTTTGTTTAGAAGATTTGTTTAGAAATTGATCTTTCATGTCACGATTTTTTGTTATTATTTGAATGTTTTCTATTTGTTAATTATCCCAATTCAGGGAACATTTGTAGGGGGGAGGGCTTTTAATTCTTGTTAATAATGAATAATTGATTGTGCACTTTGTATCTTGCTCTTTGTTTGCAAGTTAATCACTTATTCTTGTGAGTATTAATATTTAGTAATTTGAGTTGGAGATTTAGGCAGCGCAGCACTGTTTTGTTATTTGCATTTTTATTTTATATTTTTTTTATTAGCAATGGCGATCTGTGATTTTTATCGTGACTGCGACATTGCGACGGACACTTTTGACACTATTTTGGGACCGGTGACATTTATACAACGATCAGTGCTATAAAAATGCACTGATTACTGTGTAAATGACACTGGCAGGGAAGGGGTTAAACACTGGGGTGATCAAGGGGTTAAGTGTGTCCTAGGGAGTGATTCTAACTGTGAGGGGATAGGCTCACTACAACATGACAGAGATCACTCCTACCGATGACGGGGAGCAGTAGATCCCTGTCATGTTGCTAGGCAGAACAGGGAAATGTCTTGCTTACATAGGCATCTCTTCGTTCTGTCTCTCCGTGTCACGATTGTGGGCCCCCGGCAGACAACGTGTTCACGGGACCTGCGGGCACGCTCACTGAGTATGCAGTGGGCGCACCCACCAAGCCGCGTCTTAAAGTGGTTGTAAACCCACTTCCAAGAGAAAAAAAAAACTGCCATCTGCAAGGCAAAGACATAATGAGCTAGTATGCATAGCAGGTCTGGTTTTGGGCTGAATTTGGACCTAAAATGGACCAACAGACGCACAGGACTCCTGTGCAATTCGCACAGGAGCCGCTGCAGAGATGTGCGAACCGGCTCCATAGAGAGCTGGTCACAATATCCTGCTATGCGTATTGGATACGGGTAAACCCGCATCCAATTCGCAATAGTGTGAATCAAGCCTCAAAGTGAAAGTAAAAGAAAATCCCAACTGTTGGGTTGTCCCCAGAAAAGTAATAGCGGGGATATCTTTCAATGGGGACACTGGGGTACCCTGTAGAATTCCTTTAATTTGCAGAGATTTCCTCTTACTTCCTGTTTGGCTATGGGACAGTAATGCCGTGTACACACAAGCGGAATGTCCGACAGAAAAAGTCAGACGGGAGCTTTTTATCATATATTCCGATCATGTGTATGCCCCATTGGACTTTTTACGTCGAAAATTCTGACAGACCTAGAAAGAGAACAATTTCTAAATTTTTCCTATGGAACAAATTCCTATCGGGAAAACCGCTCGTCTGTATGCTGTTCCGATGTACCAAAAACAACGCATGCTCTAAAGCAAGTACGAGATGGAAGCTATTGGCTACTTGCTATTGAACTTCCGTTTTATAGCCCCGTCGTACTTGTTGTACGTCACCGCGTTCTGGACAGTCGGAATTTGGTGTGACCGTGTGTATGCAAGACAGCTTGAGCGGAATTCCGTCGGAACTTCGTCGGAAAAACCTTCATAGTTTATTCCGATGGGAAAACCGGTCGTATGTACAGGGCATAAGTGAAGGGAAATATCCGCAATGGGACACAGGTGGAGAAAAAAAACTGACTGGGGATATAACGCTCCCTTACTTTATCCAAAATAAAAAAAAGTTTTTTCCTATAGTTCCATATAGTATATTTCTATATCCATCAGGGCCAGGGGCTCTGTGGGGAGGAAGGGAGACAATGGCAGTTTGTACTTCATTTAATGTGAAAGGGGCCGATATTTGGTCCAGGCAGTCTCGCGGTTATGAGGGTAGTTGTAGATATTACAGAAATTATTGATTTTCTAAAAGATCCGGGGTGGTTAAAGTATTAGATGCGTTAAGGATATATAGTTTGGAGTTAAAGGTTGCAAACTGCTTTGCAATGTCTTTAGGGTTGGTGAATTTCTTGCCTGTATCACTGAGTGTTTATGAAATTTTAGATTTAATCTGTTGGTTCTTGTATTGTCTGGCTAAAAGGAAGCTGGGTTTGTTGGCTTGGACATACCTGGTAATTTTCATTCGTTTGAGATAGAAGTCAAAGCTGTGGCACAAGGTGTCTCCTAGCTCTTGGCAAAGTTTTTTTAAAGTGACAGCAGTTTGCTGGGAGGGGTTGGACTTGCTGATTTGCTCTAGAGATTTAATCTAGTGTAGGAATTGGGTGATCTTGGCATTCCGTATTTTTTTTTTTCTCGTGATTTACTATTTTTATCAGTGTCCCTCTCAAGAAGGCCTTGTGAGTATTCCATAAAACATAGGCATTGCTCACAGAGCCTTTGCTTTCTTTAAAGAAGGTTTCAAGCCCTGAAGCGATCTGCTCTTTGTATAGGGATCGAGCTCCAAGGGAGGTGTTTAGCCTCCAAATTTTCCCAGTAGGTATAGTGGAGGTAGAAAAAAGTTTTATACTGATTGGTGTGTGATCTGACCAAGTTTTCAAGCCAATTTTGGTGTCCAAGATTGTTTGTAGTGTGGCTGAATCTGTTAAAGATCTTACTCAAGAATAGATCTGTTCTTAAGTGTTGGAGTAAAAGGTATAATATTTTTCCTTGTTGTGATGGCACCTCTATGGGTCATATACATTTTCCCTGTCCTTAAAAGTACACAGTGCAGAGGAGTGTCTTCTAGAGGTGTTGGTATTGTCTAGGGAACTCTCTACAATATCACTGAAATCTCCACAGATAATTAGGTAGGATCTTCTAAGCGGTTACATGTTGTGACTGAGATCTTTGTAAAAATGGTTCTGATGCTTGTTGGGAAAGTAGATGTTGGCTATCGTTATGTAATGATTGTTAACAGTGGCAGATACACTCAGATAGTGCCCGTCAGGGTCAATTTCAATGTGTTCTAGCTTGAAGGCAAGGGAGGCTCTAACAGCTATCATTATTCCAGCTTTCTTTTTAGGGGCATTAGCGAAGAAGTATAGGGTGAATTGTTTATAGGAGCATTTTTGGGGATTTCTGGCTGAGAAATGTGTTTCTTGTACACATAGAATGTCTGTTTGTAGGGATAGGGCCTCTTTCCATAGTATATTGCATTTGTAAGGTGAGTTCCGGCCATTTGCATTGTTTCAAGGTATTGTGTAGGCCATAGTGTGTGTGTAGAGAGATATACTATGTAAGGATATACTATAAGATTATACACTGTGAAACTTCCAGTGTCCAATACACATATAATGAGGAGAGAAAGACAAATAGATGTACAAGGGTTTCCTATAATAAAGAAAAACAAGGAAAATATGAAAAGTGAAAGAAATAAAACTAACAAGTTATTAACCGTGCAAACAGTAACAAATAGTACTATCGTATTAGAACCCATAGGTGTGCGTAGCACCCTATGCAAAACGGAGGTGACGAGTAGTAAGGATAACGATGAACCGCCACTGGGATATTTTTGTGGCTAATTAACAGAGGACAGGCTAGTCCCAGATGTACAGAGCCATTATTTAACAGGACAAACTAGATTGTATTATGATGTACTAGATTGTATTATGATGTACTAGATTGTATTTTGATGTGCTCTGAGTATCGCTGGGGAGGCAGGCTACGTGGAGGAGAGAGTGGTGGAGCATTTATGAGGCCCCAGTTGAGGAGGCATTTTATGCCATGTTTAGGGGAGGTGAACGTGGTAGAGTGATCTTGATATGTTACAATGAGCTTAGCCGGGAAGCCAACTTCCAAGGGAATGTTGTGGTTACAGAGGACAGAGATAATTGAGGCAAATTCTGCCCTGCGTTGAGCAGTAGCTGCAGATATGTCGGCATATAGGGAGATCCCTGGGTAAGGAGCTGGAAGAGATGGTGTGGTTCTGGCTGCTCTGAGGTTCTGATCCTTGATGTGATAAAAATGGACACGTGCCAATACATCATGAGGTACATCGGTAGGTAGGCTGGCTTAGGAAGCCTGTGAGATCAGGTATGTGTCACGTACCTGGTAGGTGGAGCCCGGAATGCAGAGAACGGCCTCTCGTATACCTCTGACTTAAGAACCAGTGAAGGTGTGAACAGGGACTCGAAAGTACAGAGGGGCACAAGTGCCTGACTGGAACACTGAAGCAGAAGGCAGGATCCTGTAGTCAGCAGGGAGGTGCACTGTAGTCCTGTAGCAGGTTGCAGACAGCAGGGAGGTGCACTGTAGTCCTGTAGCAGGTTGCAGACAGCAGGGAGGTGCACTGTAGTTCTGTAGCAGGTTGCAGACAGCAGGGATGTGCACTGTAGTCCTATAACAGGTTGCAGACAGCAGGGAGGTGCACTGTAGTTCTGTAGCAGGTTGCAGACAACAGGGAGGTGCAGACAAGCCGGGTCAAGGTACTGGCGGGCAGATCAGGTACAGAAGGGCAAACCAAGAGAGTAGTCAGAGTCCAAGCCAAGATCGGGGCGGGCAGCAAGCAGGTAAGTCAGGAACAAGCCAAGTCAGTACTGGATACAGGAAAACTGGTAACAAGGTAGCAGGGGTCTCAGGAAACGCTGTAGACTGGACAGCAAGGCAGCATTGAAACAGTCTTCTTTAAATAGCCTATCTTTGGCGCCAAGTGGCACTATTGCGCATGCGCGTACGCACGTTAGCGCTAGTGGCGCTATTGCGCATGCGCGTATATTTGTTGGCACTATTAGAGCTATTGGCGCTATTGCGCATGTGCGTACGTTTGTTAGCACTATTAGCGCCATTGGCGCTATTGCGCGTCCGCGAGCGCCGGATGGCGCTTCTATGCACAGGCATTCGTTTAATCCTCAATCTGCTGGGAAAACTGCAAGAGGGCTTTTCCTGACAGTATGGTAAGATGTGGGAGCAGGTTCAGAAAAAGATGTTGCAGATATATATTCAGGTCAGCAGGTTTATTGCTCTCAGATATAACGCAAAGTTTAATGCTATTACGACGCGACCTGTCTTTAAGGTCTGCCATCTTTACTTGCATGTACCGGAGCTCCTTGGATTGCTTGAATGCAGACACCATATCATTATATGCTTTAGTGTTGTCTGAAATCCGTCTTTCAGCTATATCAGCACGCTCTTCAATGTGGTCTACTCGCATAGTAAGATGAGAAAGAAAGGAGCAGAGCTCCCTTTGGATTTGGAGGGAGGGAGAGGGAGAGCAGCATGAGTTTTAGTGTATGATCAGAGGCAGGTTGGTCACTAGTAGGGAGAGCTGCCAGAGATTCCTGAGCGTCTTTCTCAAATTGGGGTTGTGGGGGAGGAGAACATAGTTGTTTCTTGTAAAGAGGGACGTTATCAGGGAATTAATTTGGTGTAGGTAGAGGTTGCTTACCTCTGTCAGAGGACTGTGGGGGAGAAGAGTCCATAGTGAGTATGTCTGGCTCTGATTCTTCCATTCCCCGGGCTGCGGTGTGTGGGGAGGGAGAGCCTCGTGTCTGCAGCTCTGTGTCTCGGCGCCATCTTGGGAGACCAGTGAAGAAGAGGTGATGGTGTTTCACCCATGACCGATTCCCCTGAGAGCCTCTGTGTGGAACAGAGCTGCATGAATCGGCAGCTATCTCGGTCTGCCATTAGCTACTCCCCTTTTCGTTGCCCACAGAGTCTGGGGTGTCAACACTGCTAGTTGGGGTGTGTTACCTGTTTCCAATGCCGCAGTAAGCCGCCTTGTCCCTGTGTGGAGCGGAGCTGCACGATCAAGCAGCCATCTCAGTCCGCCGCTTGGCCACACCCCCAGCCTGGCTGTTAATATCCCCTCAGCCAATCCACGATCGATATATGCCGGTGACCAGCAGGAGCCTGAGAGAGGTATAAATGGGCTTGGGCCTGTATCGGAGGTCTCTTGGTCCAGGGGAAGTAAGACCAAGCCTCATGTCTGTTTCATCCTTGGGACTTTCACCTTGGACTGCAGCACATTTGCGGGGTTCCAGCAATAGCTTGGCTGGGGGACCTCTGACCTATCCTTCCTGGAGTAATCTCTGAAAGTCCACTACAGATCCAATTTAAGAAACAATTTAGGAAACAGCGATCACAGGTCAATTGGCTTCAGTATAAATCACACAAATAGGAAACATAAGGGGAATACAAAGACACAGAATTTCAAAAGAGCCAACTTCCCTAAACTACAAACCTTGTTAGAAGGCAGGAATTGGGATAAAATCTCAGGAACAAAGAACATGGAGGAGAGATGGGTTTGCTTTAAGAGCAATACCTCCCTGACGGTATTCCCGAGTGTGGCTCGGGGTTAAATTTCAGCACCATTAGCAGTAACCCCGAGCCACACTCAGGATTACATCTCAGGATCCTGGTGCAGGTTACTTACCTTGTCCCCAGAATCCTACGATGTCCCCCCGCGGTGTCTGCGGGCTCCGTCCTCTGCCCGACGCCTCTCTGTGCCAGGCTCCGTTCCCTGCGAGCGTCGCGACACACGGGGCGGAGCCTGGCGGCAAATTCAAGAAATGTAAAAATCATACCATGTGTAATCTTACAGATTACAGTACTGTATGAAATCATTTCACTTCCCTTTTGTCCCCAGTGCTTTGGCCCATGCCCTGCATGCAGTTTTATATTATATATACTGTTCTTTCTGCCTGGAAACTTGAGATTGTCCATAGCAACTAAAAAGTGTCCCTTTACATCAAAAGTGGTTTTAGACCAGCTAGAAAACAGTGATAGTAAATTAGAACACTTGCAGAATTGAGCGATAGTGAATCGTGGGGAAATTTATTTTATTATTGTTAAATAGATATATATTTTTAATTATTTATATTTATTTATTATAATTTATGATTTTGTGTTTTAAACTTCATCATACCCGGGATATCTACTAGACTCTTGGTGGACAGATCTAAGTGTGTTATTGCTAAGAATGACAGACTTACAATATAAAATGCCAAATTTCTATGCAAAATAATTGTACCGCCTTGAGACGCAAAAATCTGAAATAATCATACCCCCAGGGAGGTTAAATAAGGGCATTAGCCAATGCATGCCATTGGGTAATAAATTTAAAAGCGCGAACAAAAGTCCTGGATGGCTTAACTCCAATGTAAGAATGCATTTAAAAGCAAAGGAGGGATCATCATCACCATTTAGACTTTATAAAGAATGCAACAAGAAATGTATGGGTGCAATTAGGGCGGCTAAGATAGAACATGAAAGACACATAGCAGAGGAGAGCAAAAAAAATCCCGAGAAATTCTTTAAGTATGTAAACAGTAAAAAAGGGAGGACAGACCATATTGATCCCATAAAGAATGAGGAAGGACATCTGGTTACAAAGGATAGGAAGATGGTGATGGTATTGAATTTGCTCGTCTCAGTCTGCATGAGAGAATCGGGGGGCTTCAGTAACCAAAACTGCAGTGTTTATTCTTATGACACATCACAGGAAGCACCTCCATGGTTAACAGAGGACAGAATTAAAATTAGACTTGGGAAACTTAACATTAATAAATCACCGGGACCAGATGGCTTGCATCCGAGGGTACTTAGGGAACACAGTCAAGTAATTGCCAGAACATTGTTCCTAATTTTTACTGACAGTCTACTGACTGGAATGGTACCAGGTGATTGGAGAAAAGCCAATGTAGCACCAATATTTAAAAAGGGCCCAAAATACATCCCTGGGAATTATAGACCAGTCAGCAATAGTCATCAATAGTATGCAAGCTCTTGGAGGGGATGATAAGGGACTATATACAAGATTTTAGTAACAAGAACGGTATCATTAGCAGTAATCAGCATGGATTCATGAAGAATCGTTCTTGCCAAACCAATCTATTAACCTTCTATGAGGAGGTGAGTTGCCATCTAGATAAAGGAAGTCCCGTAGACGTGGTGTATCTGGATTTCGTCACAGTTCCCCAAAACGTTTACTGTACAAAATAAGGTCCGTTGGCATGGACAATAGGGTGAGTACCTGGCTACAAGGGCGAGTTCAGAGGGTGGTGATAAATGGTGAGCACTCGGAATCGTCAGAGGTGGGTAGTGTGGTCCCCCAGGGTTCTGTGCTGGGACCATTCCTTTTTGTTTTGTTCATAAATGACCTGGAGGATAGGGTAAGCAGTTCAATATCTGTGTTTGCGGACGATGCTAAGCTAAGCAGGGCAATAACTTCTCTGCAGCATATGGAAACCTTACAAAACAATCTGAAAGAATTAATGGGGTGGACAACTACATGGCAAATGAGGTTTAATGTAGAAAAATGTAAAATAATGCATTTGGATGGCAAAAATATGAATGCAATCTATACACTGGGGGGAGAACCTCTGGGGGAATCTAGGATGGAAAAGGACCTGGGTGTCCTAGTAGATGATAGGCTCAGCAGTGGCATGCAATGTCAAGCTGCTGCTAACAAAGCAAACAGAATATTGGCATGCATTAAAAAGGGGATCAACTTCAGAGATAAAACAATAATTCTCCCGCTCTACAAGACTCTGGTCCGGCCGCACCTGGAGTATGCTGTCCAGTTCTGGGCACCAGTCCTCAGGAAGGATGTACTGGAAATGGAGCAAGTACAAAGAAGGGCAACTAAGCGAAAAAAAGGTCTGGAGGATATCAGTTATGAGGAAAAGTTGCGAGCGCTGAACTTATTCCCTTTGGAGAAGAGACGCTTGGGAGGGGATATGATTTCAATGTATAAATACCATACTGGTGAGTAGGGATGAGCCCCCGGTTCGGTTCGCACCAGAACCTGCAAACGGACCGAAAATTTGCACGAACGTTAGAACCCCATTGACGTCTATGGGACTCGAACGTTCGAAATCAAAAGTGCTCATTTTAAAGGCTAATTTGCATGGTATTGTCCTAAAAAGGGTTTGGGGACCCGGGTCCTGCCCCAGGGGACATGTATCAATGCAAAAAAAACTTTTAAAAACGGCCTTTTTTCAGGAGCAGTGATTTTAATGATGCTTAAAGTAAAAAAAAAAAGTGGGGTGTCTATAGTGTGCCTGTAAAGTGGCACGTGTTTCCCGTGCTTAGAACAGTCCCTGCACAAAATGTCATTTTTAAAGGAAAAAAAGTCATTAAAAAAAGCTTGCGGCATTAATGTAATGTCGGGTCCTGGCAATATGGATGAAAATCAGTGAGACAAACGGCATGGGTACCCCCCCAGTCCATTACCAGGCCCTTTGGGTCTTGGATGGATATTAAGGGGAACCCGGCACCCAAATTAAAAAAGGAAACAGCAGTATACAGGCTCTGTACTCTGAACAGCAGTATACAGGCGGTGCAAACAAGATAGGGACTGTAGGTTTGTTGTTAAGTAGAATCTGTTTGTAATTTTGAACTGGTACATTTTTAACGTGTTTAGCTCCAGCCAGAAAAATCTATTTTAAGCTTTTTGGAAAACATAGGGAAGGGTTATCACCCCTGTGACATTTGTTTTGCTGTCTGTGCTCCTCTTCAGAAGATTTTACCTCACTCTTTGTCCCAATGACAAATGTTTTTTGAAAATGTGTTTTTTTTTTGTGAAACAAGGATTGGTGATAAAGCATCAGTGGAAAGGAGAAATGTTTTTCCCATATTAACTCTTACAGGAGAGAATTTCCCTTCCTAGGGGTAGATTTCATCTCACTTCCTGTTGTCTCCTTCCGTTTGCAAGTAGGAGTCGTTTGTAAGTTGGATGTTTGAAAGTAGGGGCCTGTCCTATATACTCAGCAGAAATTTGGGCCTTAGGTGTTGTTGTGGCCACAACACTGTAAGCCCTCACAGGGCCCTGCTGTGAAATATTAGATCAAGAATTGTAATTACATGCCCCTGTTGAACAGGGGCAGAAAAATTGGGCCTTTGGTGGTGGTGCTGGTGCCACAACACTGTAAGTCCTCACTCGCTCTTGTTGGGCGCAGAAACGGGCCCTGCTGTGAAATATTAGATCAAGAATTGTAATTACATGCCCCTGTTGAACAGGGGCTTAAAAATTGGGCCTTAGGCACTGGTGCTGGTGCCACAACACTGAAACCCCTCACAGATACTCTAGTTGGAACGCAGGAATGAGCCCTGCTGCAAAGTATTGCATCAAAAATTGTAATTACACGCCCCTGTTAAACAGGGGCTTGAAAATTGGGCCTTAGGCAATGGTGGCGGCGCCCAGAACCAAAAATGTTCTTACAAGCTATCAGCGTGATCATTGAGGAGGAAGAGGATAATTACTTTAGGATAGTCACTCAGCATCAGCATAGGCAGTCTTTGAAGGGACTGTTCGAGGGACTCCTCAGGAGGACATGGGCTAGGGAAGGAGACACTGATGCCATTGAGCTGAGGGAAGAGGCCGCGTTGGCAGCTGCTTTGCCAGACAAAGTACCCTGACATGGGTGAGAGAGGATGAGGAGGATGAGGATGGCTTGGTCATCCACTTGACCAAGTCTTCCGCATGTTGCGGCGCAACACGGCCAGCTGCCGAAAAGAAGGCCAAGCATGTCCCACGGCCACGTGCTGATGAGGATGCACCGTCTCCATGACCAGCACTGTTGCCTCTAGACACAGAACCTGCTTGCCCTCTTTTATTGGCTTGTGACTGTCTGCCTCTCCTTGTTGGCCTTCCAGACATACTAACCTGTAGTATGAGAACACCACCAACCTTCTACAGGTAGCTTTAGCTGAACACTGTGCAGAGCTCGCAAAAAACTAACTTGTAGCTTATTTAGCTGCCTGCGGTAGTGATAGGAGCAGGAAAACATCACCAACTGTCTACAGGTAGCTTTAGGTGAACACTGTGCAGAGCTTGCAAAAAACTAACTTGTAGTTTATTTAGCTGCCTGCGGTAGTAATAGGATCATGAAAACACCACCAACCTTCTACAGGTAGCTTTAGTTGAACACTGTGCAGAGCTCGCACTACACTAACTTGTAGTTTTATCTGAACACTGTGCAGCGCTCGCAAAAAACGAACTTGTAACTTATTTAGCTGCCTGCTGTAGTGATAGGATCAGGAAAACACCACCAACCTTCTACAGGTAGCTTTAGGTGAACACTGTGCAGAGCTTGCAAAAAACTAACTTGTAGCTTATTTAGCTGCCTGCGGTAGTGATAGGATCAGGAAAACACCACCAACCTTCTACAGGTAGCTTTAGCTAAACACTGTGCAGAGCTCACAAAAAAATAACTTGTAGCTTTTTTAGCTGCCTGCTGTAGTGATAGGATCAGGAAAACACCACCAACCTTCTACAGGTAGCTTTAGCTGAACACTGTGCAGAGCTCGCACTACACTAACTTGTAGTTTTAGCTGAACACTGTGAGGAGGACGCACTACACTAACTTGTAGCTTTAGCTGAACACTGTTCAGAGGACGCACTACACTAACTTGTAGCTTTAGCTGAACACTGTGCAGAGGTCGCACTACACCAACTTGTAGTTTTAGCTGAACACTGTGAGGAGGACGCACTACACTAACTTGTAGCTTTAGCTGAACACTCTGCAGAGGTCGCACTACACTAACTTGTAGTTTTAGCTGAACACTGTGAGGAGGATGCACTACACTAACTTGTAGCTTTAGCTGAACACTGTGAGGAGGACGCACAACCCTAACTTGTAGCTTTAGCTGAACACTGTGCACTACACTACCTTGTAGTTTTAGCTGAACACTGTGAGGAGGATGCACTACACTAATTTGTAGTTTTAGCTGAACACTGTATAGAGGATGCATTACACTAACTTGTAGCTTTAGCTGAACACTGTGCAGAGGTCGCACTACACTAACTTGTAGTTTTAGCTGAACACTGTGAGGAGGACGCACTACACTAACTTGTAGCTTTAGCTGAACACTGTGCAGAGGTCGCACTACACTAACTTGTAGTTTTAGCTGAACACTGTGAGGAGGACGCACTACACTAACTTGTAGCTTTAGCTGAACACTGTGAGGAGGACGCACTAAAGTAACTTGTAGCTTTAGCTGAACACTGTGCAGAGGTCCCACTAAACTAACTTGTAGCTTTAGCTGAACACTGTGAGGAGGAGGCACTACACTAACTTGTAGTTTTAGCTGAACACTGTGCAGAGGTCACACTAAACTAACTTGTAGCTTTAACTGAACACTGTGAGGAGGACGCACTACACTAACTGTAAATAGTCTAGCTGCCTGACTGTGGTACTAATAGGATCAAAAGCACACCAGCAATTTTCTTCAGGTAGCTGTAAATACTGTAACAAGACAAGCCTGCCTGTCAGTAGGAAGATAACAGGAACGGATCTAGCTAAACTGAATACAGTGCGTATATATATATATATATATATATATATATATATATATATATATATATATATACACACAACACCTGGGATGCATATATATATACACAATACACTGTAAGTGCAGCTAACTCACTGACTGTCCTGCCTAATCTATCTAACTTAAATCAAATCCTTGGCTTTGGCCAATTACGGCTCTCTGTTCAGATGGCGCTATGATTGGCCAAGCATGCGGGTCATAGTGCATGCTTGGCCAATCATCAGCCAGCAATGCACTGCGATGCCGCAGTGAATTATGGGCCGTGACGTGCCACACGAATTTGGCGCGAACGGCCCATATCGTTCGCAATTCGGCGAACGGGCGAACAGACGATGTTCGAGGCGAACATGGGTTCGACTCGAACACGAAGCTCATCCCCATTGGTGACCCCACAATAGGGATAGAACTTTTTTGCAGAAGGGAGTTTAGCAAGACACGTGGCCACTCATTAAAATTAGAAGAAAAGAGGTTTAACCTTAAACTACGTAGAGGGTTCTTTACTGTAAGAGCTGCAAAGATGTGGAATTCCTTTCCACAGGCGGTGGTCTTAGCGGGAGCATCGATAGTTTCAAAAAACTATTAGATAAGCACCTGAACGACCGCAACATAAAGGGACATAACATAAAGGGATATACAATGTAATGCTGACATATAATCACACACATAGGTTGGACTTGATGGACTTTTTTCAATCTCACCTACTATGTAACTATGTAACTATATGTAAGATCCAGAATGCAAGCTGCTGGAATACTATAGTTTGCTGACCCTGCACATGGCTGCCTGGAAATCAAAAACCATAAATACCAGCCTCTGTGGTTTAGAGACTGTCCTAAACTCCTCTGGAAGATCTTTTATCTATTACTTCACCCTGAAGTTCTGGTTCAGATTAGAGTCTTCATTGTTTTTTACTATTGTTTTCTGGAGTATCCCCAGGCTCACCCCTACCCCATCCAAGTTCTACCTCAACAAAAAAAAAACAAAAAAAAAAGAGCTGCACATCCTGTTTACTGTCTCAAAATTTGAAAATGTTGTGTGTCTGGCTGCTGTGTAGAATCTGGGACCAAGCCACCAGACCAATTTGGTCTGTGCGCTACAGTTATAATTATTATGTTTCTGTTTCTTGCGTCTGAGAGCCATTTTCAAATGTAGTGTATGCACCAGATTGTTTTCAGTGTGGTGCTGATTCCTGCATTTTGAAGCAGTAAGAGTTTTGTTTTATCAGTTCTTCTATGCACAACACCAGTTCTTAGGATCTGGAAGCTTGTAACTCACAAGACTTTGCAGCTAAGTTCCTCCAGGTGAATCATGGCCTTATCTTTCTCCTGTAAATCAATTTTTGACCTTGAAAAGCTTTCATGATATTTACCTGACATTTATTAGTGAATTCTGTTTTTGTCTGACTAGGGCAAGTGGAATGATCCATGTATGCAGCTGGTTGCTTGGCACAGGCAGTCTAGAACACAGCTGCCAACACATGAGAGGTAGAGCTGATGGTCCTGTGGCATCAATAGAAATATCTGTACTCCAACATGACAATATATGGGTTTTATTTGCTTTTCTTTTGAGAACAGATGTTTAACAGTTTCAACAGTTTCCTCAATCTGTCTGCTTGACTATGTATAGTCAGGACCGAAAGGTACTGTATATGCAATAAAAATCACAGGCTTTAATAAACCTTAATTATGATGAAGCAAACAGAGGCCCATTGTCCATTAAAAAACACTTTGAGTTCTGTGTCCAAGGAAAAATGCAATAAATTATTCAATAACAGTGGATGTTGGCCTGTTTTTTAATAGTTCAGTTTCCAAACAATCTGCTGTATGTGTGCATTGTCTAACATAAGAAAGATCTAATGCAACTTTTTTTATTTTGGTTGAGAATGTATTACATGAGGGATCATACTGTAGGTTCCCTTGGGTCAGGGACCAGCTTCTGTGAGCAAAATATATATTACAGTATTATTCTTCAATTAGAGCATTTATTCCTGGCCAGAAGAATATTTTCTAATTTCTTCGCAATGTGTATTTGTTGTATCAATTATATCCTTATGAATTTGGGAACAACCAAGCTTTGGCAAAAGTTGAAGGACATTAGATGTGTGGTTACATTTCACTGGGGGTAGATTTACAAAAGGAAAATAGGTTGTTCCCTTTGCAAGGGACGTTGCCCCAGAACCTAGTGAATGAGGTAAAGCTATGCTGACTTCATCATCCAATCATGTGCAAAAAAAAAAAAAATGTATTTTTTTTTCATTTTCCTCGCACGTGATTGGGTATTCTTTGCAAAGTGAAACTTCACCCTATTCACTAAGCTTTGAGGCAAATAACCTTGCAAGGCGCAACTTCCTTGGCAAAGTGAACAGGCTATTTGTCCTAAGTAACTCAACCCCACTGTGTTGTTTCTTTACAGCTTTATTCAGGTCTATATAAGTCCAAGAAACCAGTGTAGCTCATCTGTGCTTGGTTTTCCAATGTATCTATTTTGTGGGCTACACCACTTTGATTATCACATCTAATTTTTACTTTTCGTAAAGCTCAACTGCAAATCTTCATTGAATGCTCCTGCAAAAAATTTGCATAGTCAGCCTAATTGTTTTTTCAACCCCGATTTTATGTTATTTAGGAAATTGCATTAAACACATGCTTATATTTATTATACATTAAAGTTTCTAGTATTATATGGCCTTGCATTTTTAAAAATCCACTGTACGCAATTACAACTACAGAATATTTAGATGTATTTGTATATCTGCAGTGTTTACAATGCAGAAGTAAAATTTTTGTCCAAGTTCTTTTGTAAGTCAAAGTGCAGAGGTCTTTCATGTCCAATGGCTGCCACCATTTCAGCTAAGCTTGGGCTGGTGGCATTCTATTTCTTTGTGAACCTTGGTCCATTTTGAACCTGATTTTCTGGGCTTTTTTTTTACTGCAATTTCTTTGGAACTCAATAAAATTGTTTTTTATTGCATTTATAAAAACAGACTGTTTAATGGTGGTGGCAACCATTTCCATTGATAAGTTATTAAATTAACGTTAGGTGCTCTAAGAATATCATGCACATCTATGGAGCAATGGGGTTATTACATAAACCAGAGAGTGCAAAATCTGGTGCAGCTGTTGCATGGTAGCCAATTAGCTACTTCAGCTTGTTCTAATAAGCTTTAAAAAAAACTGGAAGCTGAATGGTTTCTATGCACAGCTGCACCAGATTTTGCACTCTCCAGTTTTAGTAAATCTACCCCAATGTATTTAAGCAAATAATTTGCTTTTTTTTTCATCTTTAATTTGTGCCCCATAAAACGTTTACTGAACTGTTTTTGCTTTGTAAGTGATCTACAAATGTTTTTTGACAGTTTTTTTATTTTGTCTCTGGATGTGCCTCTCTGAGTAGTAGGTAATAAGCCTACTAAATGTTCTTCATCTGATTGAGCCATCAATTTTAAATGTGCCTGAGTAACCTCATGTGGTCTTGGAATATTGGCCGCTTTGTTTAGAATAAGATCACTGTCCTGAGGCATCATCTTCTCATGTAATTTGGGGTTGTGTGTTCCACATACAGTATTATTCTGTCATAATTATTATGACATATCATTTCATGAGCAAGTAAAAACTCACTCCTAGTAATTGTTTCGAGTCTGTCACAAACTATTTACTTGATTTACTTACAATTTCCAGTCTGTTATGGAATTAGCATCTGGCAAAAACAGATTTTACTTTTGGGGCTACATAATCTTGACATATTTAGTAATAACCACTAGGGATGGGCTGAACACCCCCAGGTTCGGTTTGCACCAGAACACCTTGAACAGGCAAAAAGTTCTAGCGAACATGCAAACCCTATTAAAGTCTATGGGACACGAACATAAAAATAAAAAGTCCTAATTTTAAAGGTTTTTATGCAAGTTATTGCCATAAAAAGTGTATGGGGACCCGGGTACTGCCCTAAGGGACATATATCAATGCAAAAAAAGTTTTTAAAAGGATTTTTTTTTAAAGGAGCAGTAATTTTAATGATGCTTAAAGTGAAACAATAAAAATGAAATATTCCTTTAAATATTGTGCATGGGGGTCCCCTTAGTCTGCCTGTAAAGTAGCGCATCTATACAATGTATAGAACATGCCGCAGCAATGATGACATTTCTAAAAGAAAAAATGTCATTTAAACTTGCTTGCAGCTGTAATGTATTGTCGGCTTCCGGCAATATAGATGAAAAACAAACATGAAAAAAAAACAAAAAAAAAATGGTGTGGGGTCCACCCCCAGTCCATTCTGGTCTGGTATGGTTTTTAAGGGGAACCCCATGCCAAAATGTAAACAAAAATTGGCGTGGGGTCACCCTCAAAATCCATACCAGACCCTTATCTGAGCATGCAGCCAGGCAGGCCAGGAAAGGGGGGGGAGCGAGCGCCCCCCCCCCCCCCCCTGAACCATACTAGGCCGGGTGCCCCCCAAAGCACCTTGTCCCCATGTTGATGTTTCAGATCCAGAAGCATTTAGGTGATGCCCTGGGAACAAAAGTGACCAGTCTAGTCGGCTCCAAATACCACCTTAATAGAACCTTGTAATTCGCCTCTATGATTGAAGTATTCCACCAAATGCCATTCCTCAATTTCCAGGTTCTCCTGGATATCTTTTTCCCATTGGGTCATATATGTCAGTTTTCCTGAGACAAATGTTAAGATAGTGTATATAGCAGATACATGGCCTCGGAGTTTATCAAATTGGCGTAAGGTCACCTTTACGTGATAGGGTCTGCATATAATGATGTATTTGAGTATACCTAAAGTGCTCTGAGTCCGGTAATTGGTATTTTTCTATTAATGTTCTTTTGGATAGCATTGTCTTATTATCGCAGAGGTCTGCGATCCGCAACAAGCCCTTATTGGACCACCATTCGAAAGCAGGGTGGGGGTGAGGCCCGAGGGGGAAATCTCCATTTCGCAGGAGAGGGGCTAATGAATTATGAGGTGATTTGAAGTTTTGAGTCCTAGCTAGTCTGTCCCAAATATCTAAGGATAAGGAGAGGGACGGGCACAAAATTATCAGCCTTTCTTTCATCGGCAACCACATAATATGCGAGATTGGTTTGGGGTAGCAGGAATGTGATTCCATTGCCATCCATAATGTCTGAGGCTGTTGGGAGTGGAATTTGGTGAGTTGTGCCGATTGGGCTGCATAAAAATAGTTTTGTATGTCGGGAAGCCCTAGGCCTCCTTTCTGTTTTTGTGTGAACATTGTGCGCCTGTTCACCCTGGGCCTCTTATCACCCCATATGTACTGAAGTAGTTTTCTTTGGAACGACAGCAAGT
This sequence comes from Lithobates clamitans, assembly GCA_037952925.1. Lineage (NCBI taxonomy): Eukaryota > Metazoa > Chordata > Amphibia > Anura > Ranidae > Lithobates > Lithobates clamitans. The sequence continues at coordinate 156,797 of JBBGZY010000262.1, forward strand.
CCGATCTGTTAAGACAAGCAACATTTTTAAATAAGTTTTGACTTGATATATAAGCAATGTCTTGATATACAAGTAGTGTCATTTCACAACTGAGTATAAAACAGAACAGAGGCGCCTCTAAGTGTAGCAATATAGTTAAATCTAACCAATTGTGGACCGCCCACCGTCATTGTACGTTGGCTGTTTGAAGTGGAATACCATAGCTGCCTAACCCCGGTATCCTCTTCAACGGCGGATGGTCCTCTTTCAGATAACAGTGGTCTCCATGGCGATTCGCAGCAAGATCACTTTTATAGGGGGTGAAATAGGCGCCCCCCCCTACCGCCGTGTCTTCGGAGCTGTCAGTAGCGGCGGTGACAATCGTATCCTTTCCCCGTGAGACTGGATGCCAAGTGAGGGAAAGATGGCCCCCGCTTGGCTCCAGAACATTGGATGACGGAAGCAACGTCAAACGTCACTTCCGCCCAATGGCCTTAAAGGGGAAATTTTAAAAGCCTGCATATGAAAACAGTGTTCAAACCACACATGTGAGGTATTGCCGTGATCGTTTGAGTGATAATTCTCTGTTACTCAAAACTGGTAACCTGTAGACATTTTTAAACGTTGCCTATGGAGATTTTTAAGGCTCAAAGTTTGTCACCATTCCACGAGCGGGCATAATTTTGAAGCGTGACATGTTGGGTATCAATTTACTCAGTGTAACAATATCTTTCACATTATAAAAAAAACATTGGGCTAACTTTACTGCTGCCTTATTTTTAAATTAAAAAAATAGTGTATTTTTTCCCCAAAAAATTGTGCTTGTAAGACCGCTGCGCAAATACAGTGTGACATAAAGTATTGCAACAACCACCATTTTATTCTCTAGGGTATCTTAAAAAAATATATATAATGTTTGGGGGTTCAAAGTCATTTTCTAGCAAAAAGAAAATGATTTTTTTTTCCAAGTCTGAAAAATAGGCTCAGTCCTTAACTAGTTAATGAAGGTACAACATTTAGTAAGTCACATGGTTGATGATTAAAACAGGCACATCTAAGTATGCAGGCATCCGGGGGTAAAGCTATCCACATAAGCCATGCTCCTCACCACCATCAACGTCATCCCTTCCATGAGCGCTTCAAATTGCTCTACTGCAGGGTAGTCTTCCTGGTCATGATTGCAGACTGACAGCGGTGAGAGCCAGCGGTGCGGAGGACAGTCTATGTGGACAGCTTTACCCCGGATGCCTGCATACTTAGATTTGCCTCTTTTATTCATCAACCATGTGAGTTGCTAAATGTTGTACCTTCATTAAATGTAACCATATTGCTACACTTAGAGGCGCCTCTCTTCCCTTTTATACACTGTAGCTCCTGATGGATTTTGCTTCTAATCCCCTTGTGGAGGCTTCCATTTGTGGATAAACATTTTATGGTTACACAACCTATCACATTGCTACAGTATAATCTTTTTATATGGACTATAAATGGAAGGACTTATGAATAAATGGTTGTGGAACGAATCCTTTTAAGTTTGTATTTTTCTTATGGGGAAATTCACTTTGATATACAAGTGCTTTGGATTACAAGCATGCTTCTGGAACAAATTATGCTCGCAATCCAAGATTTTACTGTATATATATATTTATGTAGCGCTAAAATTTCAGAATATTACAAAAAGAATTATGTATATCGAAAGACCAACAGAAAAGGGGCATTAGTGAGTCCTTGACTCAATCTAATGGAAACATTAAGCATATAAGAATATTATAGTATTTGGTTTAAAGGTGAATCCCAGTATGACCATTTTTTCTTGAAAATGTGCATAGTGTCTTAGAGTGTATGTTGAATGCGTTCAGGGAGAACATGCAAACTCCATGAACTAAGCCTCTGGTCATATCTACTTAAACGTAAGTAACAATTTGTAAAAAAAAAAATAGCTAAACTTATATAAGCCCATTGAGGGCTGAATGTGCCATATGTAAAGTGCTGTATAAATTGTCGGTCCTATTTAAACACCTTTAATAAATAATAATAAATCCCCCACAGCTGTTAGCTTTTGTTCCACTTGACACTCCCTTCTAGACTGTATACTCTAACGAGCTGGGCCCTCTGATCCCTCCTGTATTGAATTGTATTGTAACTGCACCGTTTGTCCCCATGTTGTAAAGCGCTGCGCAAACTGTTGCCACTATATTAACCCTGTATAATAATAATAATAATAAATACATACAAGTACACTATAAATCAAATACTATTATAAAAAGAATATGTACATCACCCTTTTGTCCATCAGGTGGCGCTGTGCACTTACTCTTTGCCCAGTGACCCTATTCGGCAGCCTGTCACAGACGCAGAGCATATAGTGTTCCCATTGCCCTCAGTGCTTTAGCTGTAGACAGGAATTGAGGATTAACAACAGCGGATTCTGATAAAGCACAAGATTTTTTTCATGTACTTATTCAATGCAGTTCAGTCATATTCCCTGAAGATCAGTGTAAAGTACAGCAAGGCTTTTACTTGCAGCATATATTTACAAACCTTATACATCACAGCGGTATTATATTCATGGCATTTACTATAGACTATTTGGGAGATGCATCATCTGTAAAGAGTCGGTATGTTGTTGTCATCAGTAATTGTACAATGTTTTATTAATCATGGGATAAGTTAACATCTATTGTGGAGAACTCAGAGCCCTGTGACACATATTAAATATCCTGTTTTTATAGAAATACTTTAAGGCCACTTCTACCTTTTCTGATGGTGACAGAGAGCAATAAACATATATAAAATGTCCTCTATCATTATACAGGTCATTGCTTAGAGATCAGAATGAATAAAAAATGAATTTGTAATGAATAGATGATGTGTGCAGAAATATAATCAGATATGACATTAGTTATGGTTAAAGAACAATTGTACCTTTTGCAAAGTTGTCCTTTATGAATTTCAGCCCCCCCCCCACCCCAAAGTGCCTCCCTTTAGAATAAATACTCCCCCTGTAATTCTTTCTAACCATCTAATCGTTATTCTCTTTCCCTAGGGGTGATGAGCACAGGACCTTATTCTACATTACCCTGCTTTCTTTCTTTTTTCACTATCCTTTTCCTTTATTTGTAGATGTCTTCCTGGGGCTCTTTGCAGAGACTTGGATTTAAACCCAGTGAGATGACCTGTTGCTGGATGCCTCATTGGGCTAGGCTCAAAAGAGGGTGCTTATACAATCGAATTGTCTAGAACCTTAACACATTTTCCTGGTCGTCCTCCCGTCTCCTGGGGTTGGAGGGTCCAGAATGGATAGAGGTAAAACCTCTTATGACACTGGATGCCCTGTGCCAGGCTGTGGGCATTTGTTGTCTAAAGAACACACTCATCTGTGGCGAGCTGAAGAGGAATTTACCTGCATCTTCTCCTCTGGAGCTGAGGTCACCGCCGAATTACCTCACGGGAGCGGGGCTTAGCGGGAGCGGCTGTGCGTTGCCGGGGTAACCAGCACACCATGCAGCGGCGGCAGGTGCCGATCGCTGTGCGTTTCAGGGATTCCGGTAGGTGATTTCATGGTCCTCCTCCCCAAACTCTCTGGAAATGTCTTACACTCTCCTCTTGCTCTTCCTTCCAGCCAGGTTTGGCTGAATTGCTTACTGTTGCTACTATCGGCCCCTCTGTCATCCTGCACTTCTCAGCTTGCTTGCTGCAGGTAAGATGATTGACGTTTTAAAGAGGAAGGACATAATAATACAAAAAAAAAGCGTAAAATAAAGGGAAGGGAAGAGGATGGTTACTAGTATGCGTTCATTACTTAAATTATTGTTTTCTCATTTGTCTGTAGCCATGAGCTCACCACAGCAGGCACGAAGTTCTGCAGAAGGGTAGGAGGGGTCTACGAGGGACAAAAACTGTAAAAGAGTGCTGCACACGCAAGTAACGTGTTGCTTAAACCTTTTTTAGGAGCAAGAGCCCTAAAAGAAGACATTCCCAGAATGAAAAGTCCCACCACCCTTCTAGGTCCCACACCAAATGGAGGGATCGATCTCCTAGTGGTCCAAGCTACAGTAATTTTTCAGAGGTAGAACCACGGCAGATGGCTTATGCTGGGCTTGCGCGGCACCAGCTGTTGTCGGGAAACTTCTATGTGCCGCGGGCATTAAAGATGTGGCCATGGATAAGGAAGCAGAAGCCCAGAAGGTTAAGGATTATATACATGAGGCAGTGACCGAAAGTATGCAGCTAGCCTCCAGCGCATCCTGCTCTAAAAAGGAACCTAAACCAGGCAGCTCCACAGATCAAGGCCAAAGATCGTCAAGGATCTGTGAGATCTTATCAGGCTCCTCATCAGAGATTGAGGACATGCCCAAGCATTTGTTCGACTATCATCTGATTGAGCCATATGTTACTGCCATAAAGGAGGCCATAGAATGGGATCAGGACTCAAAACCTCCAGAGAAGGTTAAGAGATTTTTTCCCAATTTAAGGAAGCAAGGGCCATCCTTCCCATTTAAGGAGGAAATCCAGGAAATAATGGAAGACGAATGGGAGAAACCAGAGGGAAAAGCGAGAATCCAAAATCGCTTTAATAAACTCTTTCCCTTTAACCCATCAGATGCCTCTTTTTGGGAATCAGCACCAGGGATAGATGCAGCCCTGCAATGCCTTGCAAGGCATGTCTCCCTCCCGATGGAGAATTCCACCACATTTAGAGATCCGATGGATAGAAAGACAGACGCTGATCTTAAAAGAGTATATGCTGTTGCAGGAGCAGCCTGTCGCCCATCCTTAGCCCTAACATTAATCTCAAGAGCCCTAAAAATCTGGGTTTCGAATGTGGAAACGGCACTGAGGGCTGGAGTGGAAGCAGCTAAAGTTATTGATGCTCTGGAGGAACTCAACCTGACAGCAGCCTTTCTGGCCGAGTCTTTGATAGATCTGGTAAGAATAATGGCTAGACTGATGGCACATGCAGTGACCGCAAAGAGGGCGCTACGGCTCAGACACTGGACCACAGATGTGGCATCTAAGCAGGCGTTATGTAATCTTCCATACAATGGTAAGATGTTGTTCGGAAAGACCCTGGAGGAGGCAATCAAACGGGTCACAGGTGGAAAGTCAGGCCTGTTACCTCAGACCTTTAAGAAGAGATAGCAACCTTTTCGGTCAGGTCAGTTTGATTCCAGAAGGAGCCACGAGGCCAGGTCATATAGGCCAGGCCGGGAATACAACAGACCGCAATGGAGTGGTACACAGAGCTCTTTTCTGCGCAAGGTGAAGTCGACCGCAGGATAGGCAGTGAAAAAGACTGGGAAGTCCGTCCAAACCCTCCAGGTTGGAGCCAGGTTGGCAAGATACTGGAGGGAATGGGCAACAAATGTGAAGGACTGCTGGACCCAACAGACAGTCAAACATGGATACAAGATAAGATTTTGAAGGAAACCACCAAACATCTTTGTCCAAACACATTATCCACAGGATCTGAAGAAACGCATGTGCTTGCAGGAATACGTTGCCAAATTATCTCAGAAACAGGTAATTATGTCAGAGCCACAGGAGTGCCAGGGGAAAGGAGTATATTCTCTGATATTCCTAGTACCCAAAGCATCCGGAGAGCTCAGACCAGTGTTGGACTTGAGGTCCCTAAATCTTTTCATCATGCCCAAAAAATTCAGGATGGATGAATAGAGGAAAGACATTATCAGTTCAGATGTCTGCCCTTCGGCATCAACACAGTTCCCAGGGTTTTCTCCAAAATCCTTTTGGAAACTATAGCGTTTATCCGATTGCAGGGAATAAAAATTTTCCATTACTTAGATGAAATACTTGTAGTGGCATGTTCAAGCAAACAGCTGGCATTACAGCGCGGCAGGGTGATAGTGATCCTGTCTAACTTCGGATGGCTAATAAACAGTCAAAAAAGCAATCTCCTGCCCAACGAATGGAGCATTTAGGCATGGTGTTCGACACGCAGTCAGGGCGGATTCTTCTACCAGATTGCAAGGTAGCCGAACTGAAAGCCTGTGTCTACAGGGTAATGGAGACACCGACGTTGTCGGCAAGAGATTGCATGACAATGTTGGGGATGTTCACCACAGCTATCCCGGCGTTACCTTTGGCAAGTTCCATATGAGAGCCTTCCAGATGTCCTTCCTTTGACAATGGGACGGCCGGTCATTGGACCAGAAGATCTGGTTACCGGGACGAATCCGACAGTCTGAACTGGTGGACCTTGCCAGAAACCCTGTCACGGGACATGCCTCTCAGCCCGGGAGACTGGGTTGTAATTACCTTGGATGCCAGACTCCAGGGCTGGGGGGCTCAGCAGGTTCAAGGCAGGTGGAGCATGACGGAAACCAGACACTCCAACTTACTGGAGCTTCAAGCAGCATACATGGCCCTTACGGCATTCAAGGGGATGATTCAGGGAGCTCGAGTCAAGCTTCGGTTGGACAACCAGACGGCAGTAGCATATATCACCTGATAGGGGGGAACCACGAGTCTGGCATTACTCCAAGTGACAACCAACATTCTCCACTGGGCCGAGACTCATGTGGAAGATTTAACAGCAGTGTACATTCCAGGCAGTCAAAATCAGATAGCGGACCACTTGAAACAGAGATTTCCCAGCCAGGGAGAATGGGCAATCGGCACTCACTATATTCAACCAATTTTTGCCAAATGGGGGACACCCAATGTAGACCTTATGGCCACACCAGAGAATGTGCAAGAACCAGAATTTGCCGTGAGGTTCAGGTACAACGGGGCAATAGCCCAAGACGCCTTCTCGATCTTGTGGCGGTTCTCCCTAGTGTACCTGTTTCCTCCAATCCCATTAATCATGAGGACCTTACTGAAGATCGCGAAGGAGGCAGTTCATGCCATCTTAATTGTACCCTTCTGGCCCAGGAAGCCATGGTTTCCTCTGCTCCTGCAGATGGCATCAGCCCCACCAGTACACCTTCCCCTCAGGAGGGATCTGTTACAGCAGGAACAATGGATGCACCCTAACCCGGAGAGACTGCGGCTGATGGCCTGGCTGTTGAATCGGCCTGACTGCATGCACAGGGCCTCACAGAGGAAGTAATTGCTACGTTACTAGGGGCAAGGAAGCCTACAAACTACCACATATTCCAGGATCTGTAGGAGATTTGTGGACTTTGCATCACAACATAATTTCTCCCTGGCAAGCAAAAGGGGGAGGAAAGTGATTTTGACGGTGCAAATAGACAAATAGAATTTTTCTAAAAAAGTTCATTTTAATTTAACATTTCACGTTAAAAAACACATATAGATAATACAGGGATTCACATAAAATACAGTTTTTATACAGTTACAATGGTCAAACAAAATTTTGAGTGTATTTAATTTTTGGGAGATGATACAGTTGCAAGCATACTAGCCCAGTATGCTTGCAACTGTATCATCTCCCAAAAATTAAATACACTCAAAATTTTGTTTGACCACTGTAACTGTATAAAAACTGTATTTTATGTGAATCCATGTATTATCTATATGTGTTTTTTAACGTGAAATGTTAAATTAAAATTAACTTTTTTAGAAAAATTCTATTTGTCTATTTGCACCGTCAAAATCCCTTTCCTCCCCCTTTTGCTTGCCATTTATATCTCTTCAGGGATGTGGTGCCTATTTACTTGGGTGTTTCATTCCTAATCTGAACCAACTTTTTTGCCATTTATAATTTCTCCCTGTTAACTCCGGATGTCGCAAACATTTTGGAATTTCTACAAAAAGCATTAACTATAGGCTTGGCATACAACTTGATTAAAGTTCAAGTATCAGCCCTGTCCTGCTTCACCAGACACAGATGGGCTAATGAGCCTTTGATAAAGCAATTCCTCAGAGCCACAATAAGAGTTTGGCCATCAGGGAAAAGCCTCTTCCCAACTTGAGACTTGGGCACGGTCCTAAAAGTGCTGTTGCAGCCCCCTTTCAGTCCGGCGGACTCATGCATACTGGGGTCTCTAACAATCAAGCTGGTCTTCTTGACGGTCATTACAACGGGCACAAGGGTATCGGAATTAGCAGCCTTATCCTGTGAAGAACCATTCTGCATTATTTATCCGGACAGAGTGATCCTGAGACCCTCTTCAGCCCTAGCCTCTAAGGTAGTGTCAAGGTTTCATGTAAACTGGAAGGCAGTGTTAACTTGCTTTACACAACCCCCAGCGCAGACAAACCAGTTGGATTTGAGACCTCTGGATATGGTCGGATTGATAGCAACATATCTTCAAAGGGCACAACAGATACGCAAATCGAAAAGTTTGTTCATCTTCCCTTCATGACCTAAGAAGGGGGAGGCAGCACCATCAAGGGTCTTATCCACCTGGATCACAAGAACTATCTCCTTGGCATACAAGCAACAGGACCTTGCCCCTCCGCAAACTATACGGGCTCATTCTACAAGAGGGATGACCGCTTCTTGGGCATCTGTGGCAAAGATCCCGGTGGAAGACATATGCAGGACTGCTAGCTGGAGTTCCTGTGAGACTTTTGCTCGGCACTACAAACTAGATGTGGTTGCCGCTAGCTCTTTGATGTTTGGAGCGGCGGTAGTGTTGACTCCTTTGACCAATTAATTAATTAAAAGTGTGGTGTAGCATGGAATTGGAAGAGTCTTTGTTGTTTCTTTCCCTCCCTATATTGGCTTTGGTATATCCCATAGAGTGCTGAAGGGAGGACGACCAGGAAAACGGAAAATTGTTATCAATACTCACCGTAAATTTCCTTTCCTGGACTGTCCTCACTTCAGCACAACTTTGCTTCCCTCCCTAAGTGGCCTGTCGCCGCTACAAAAGAACATGAGGGGGAGAGGAGGACAGGGATTTATAACACTGGAAGAAGATGGTCCTGAGGAACAGTTAACCATTAGTGTGCTGACGTGAGGATGGACCAGGAAAAGAAAATTACGGTGAGTATTGATAACAATTTTCCGTTATTTCTATCCTTACTCTGTAAGCCGTTTCTGATGTCATTGATTTGATGCACTTATTCAGTCTTTGTGACAATTTACTCTTTATATGCTGGTCTGTTGTAGGCCTTTTGTAATGTCCATGGTTTGTTACCTTTTTTGTTTCGGAATTTGATTTAAAAAAATATACTAACCTGCTGCTATGACCCATCAATCTTCACCACGCTCAGTGACACATACTCTTTTCCCCAAAACAAAATATTAGTTTGTGAATTCCTTTCTTACTGGAAAGCCGTACTTATGGTGGACTCCATCATTCACTAAAAGTATGGATTTCCTATAAGAATGAATGGGGCCATGACTCGCATTCATAGTGCGAAGATGTATTTTGTGGAGGAAGGCTGAGCAGTACCATGAAGGGCTGCATTGTAAAGATTGCTAGATAGTGGCTGAAGGTATTTGTCTTTGTGGGATGCATCTGGGAGAAGGGGGTGGGGGATTTTTTAAAGTGAGCCTTTAGGCTTTGCACAGTGGGAAGAAAGATTAGACCACCTGTCAAGTTTGCTGTCTGTGTCCTCATTGGGAAGATTCACCATTCTCTTTGTCCTGATGAGTATAGTCACCAAAACAGAAAGTGGAGGGAAGTCCAAAAGATAACCCAAACAAAGGGTGAGGGGAAATTTTCCAATGGTAACACCTGTTCTGGTGTTCTGGGGACAGCTGTCTAAGAGGGGAATTCATCTCACATTGGGAGATTTCCTCTAACTTTCTGTTGCATCTCTGGAACACAAAGTAAAGGAAAATCTCCCCAATGAAACAAAACACGGCAAAAAAAAGAAGAAAACTGTCAGGGGCCTTAACCCTTCCCTACTGTAAGTCTAAAAAACACTTTAAAGGACAATTGTACAAAGGTTCGGTTATCTTTTAAAGGTGGATGGACATATTTTGCACAAAAATCAATGAGAAATCTCCTCTTGCCTTTACTCGTCACAGTGTTGGGACCTACAGCAATATTTACTTGACAATACTAAGCTTTGTAGGAACTGTGAAAGTATTGCTTTCCTATTTATGTAAAATCTTGGCTTTCTGCATTTAAGTGCCAGAAGAGGTCATCCTGGAACAGGGCTGGACTGGGACAAAAATTTGGCCCTGGACTTCATCATGACCGGCCCACTTTAATTTTGAGTGTCCCCAACAGTGTCCCCCTTACATCAGTGTGTCCCCAACAGCATCCCCCTTACATCAGAGAGTCCCAATCAGCAGCCCCCTTCACATCAGTGTGTCCCCGTCAGCAGCCCCCTTCACATCAGTGTGTCCCCATCAGCAGCCCCCTTCACATCAGAGTCCCCACCAGCAGCCCACTTCACATCAGAGACCCCACCAGCAGTCCCCTTTACATCAGAGAGTCCCCATCAGCAGCCCTCTTCCCATCAGTGTGTCCCCATCAGCAGCCCCCCTCACATCAGAGTCCACACCAGCAGCCCCCTTCACATCAGAGTCTCCACCAGCACCCCCTTCACATCAGTGTGTCCCCATCAGAAGCCCCCTTCACATCAGAGAGCCCCAATAAGCAGCCCCCTTCACATCAGAGTGTCCTCCCTCTCCTCCACCTCCCACATGTACTCACAGTTTTGAAGGCAACTTCTTGTTCCTCTCTCCAGTCATGTGATAACAAGTAAAAAAGGGAGAGAGGAAGGAAAGTCTGCCGGCTGTCTATCTCCCCCTGCAGGCTGGAGGGAGCAGAAAGCCTAATGCTTTCAGAGGCATTTGACAGCCAATAAAGAGGTAATATGTTGCCTTTTGACCGCCTGTTTTAACCCCTTAAATGCATCTTCACTATGCTGCAAATGTGAGTTAGGGACCTTAGATTGTAAGCTCCTTGAGGGTAGGGACTGATGTGAATGAACAATGTATATGTAAAGCGCTGCGTAAATTGATGGCGCTATATAAGTACCTGAAATAAATAAATAAATAAATAAATAAACTGTATGCAATGCACACAGTTGCAGTGCAGCCCCATTTCCCTAGGGGTATACTTTAAGGGTGCCCTGACTGGAAAAAGATTGAGAAACACTGGCATAGAGGAACCGATCTCTACATTTTCCTCCTGCAGCCGCTGAATGCCTGCGGGAGGGAGAGGAGAAGCAAGAGGGGAATTGAGAAATTGGATCCTTTATATGCAGCCACTCACTTGCGACCGGCCCTGTTGTTCCACCACCGGGCTCAGAGGAAAGGGCTCTGTCCAGGGGTCAGGGAGGCCCTTCATGGTTTTTTGCATCGGGGCCCTGAAGGTTCTAGTTATGTCACTGCATTTATTCATATAAAAATGATAAAAGTTTGAGCAAAAGCTCATATTAAATACTGTACAATACTGTACCTCTGTGTTGAAAAAAAATAAGAAGAATCACAGTTTTAATGTAAAAAAAAAATTACACTCACAATGTTAAGGAGTCTGGAGCTCGTCCATGTAAAGCCGCTGTGTATATTACAGTAAAGCCGCTGGTGTACAGTATACAGCGCTATATGTGGCCAGAGGTTCAGGGGCGATGGTGGCTCCCAGCGCTTCCTGGAGAACTCAGAGACACTCGGGAACATCACTTCCGGGTGCTCCGAACCCAGCCCACCCCACCCAGCTGGGAATGTCTCTGGGTGTATCCGATGGTTTTACTGTACATATACACAGTAGCCTTACATGGATGAACACCAGACTCCTTAATATTGTGAGTGTAATTCTTTTGTTTTTACAGTAAAGCTATACAAGACAGCGCTTGTTTATCAAAACAAACAAAAAAAATGTTGCTCGTCTTTCAAAATGCTTGTATACCGCGTTACTCGCAAACCAAGGTATTACTGTAACTATGTGTCCGTTGACATCCGCCGCACCATAGCAGAGATCGGAGTGTCCGATCAGGTCCGCCTAAAAAACTGACAGGTGGTCCTGATCTGACAGCCCGTGTGAAAGGGGCCTAACTGGTTTGATATTGCAGTGATTCCAGCTAAACAGTAGAGCTTTAAAGTGATTGTAAAGGTTCATTTTTTGTTGTTGTAAAATAACAAACATGTCATACTTACCTGCTCTGTGCAAGGGTTTTACACAGAAAAGCTCTGATCCTCCTTTTCTTGGTGTCCCGGCGGCGCTCCTGGTTCCTCCTCTACATCAAGTGCCCCCTGCTGAGAGACGCTTTTAATAGGGGCACCCGTGCGGGTGCGCTCCCGAGTGCTGCTGACACAGACAGCAGGACTTGGCCCTGCCCCCGGCTCCCGTGTCACTGGATTTGATTGACAATAGCGGAAGCCAATAGCTCCTGCTGCTATCAATCTATCCAGTGAGGATCCGAGACAGTGGCTGGAGCTGATGGGCTCAAGCTCATCACTGGAACGATCAGGTTCAGGTAAGAAAAAGGGGTGGTCTGGAGCGCCAAAGGTTTTTCACCTTAAGGCATAGAATGCCTTAAGGTAAAAAACTCTGAGGGTTTACAACTCCTTTAAGTGCCTATCTGGTTCAGGTAATGGATATTTAATGCTGTCCATACATCTGCCCCTGTATTGTATTTGAGACTGTTTTACTTTTAACTAAATTTTATAAACTTATTTTTAAATTGTTTGCTCAAAGATCCTTCTTTAATAAATATTTCTGCCCATGCTTTGCCAACACAGCAAACCCATTGGGAATTCTATTCTGAGCTGCTATATCTCCAGTCCAAGGAGTTATCTATTTCAAAGAGTTAACATTCTCACTGAACTGCATTGCACAGACATACGTGCTTTTTGGCAGTGAAAGGAAATCCAGCGATTTGCTGAGCTAGATTTGATTTGATACATTATTCTGGACTTCCTGAGAACTGCAGGGAATATCCTTGTGGAGCTGATAAGAAGCTCAAATAATTTGTGAGATATTTTGTTTTCTAGTTTAAGACTAGCATCCAATCCTTAGGATTTGTGTTTTTTAACCAAAAATGAGCACTCAGCATGTGTTCTTGTTGTGTGTCCAGCACTCTCTGGTGCTCTGGGCATAAAAGGTTATGTTGAAATGATGGTGTACTCCTGCACCTCCTAATTTTTATTTCCTAGGTAGATTTTTTAAACCCTAAAACCCAGCTCTCGGATAGTAATGTCCCCCAACTCCCCCTCTTTGGTCCTCTGCCTCCCTGGAACAGTCCTATCTATACTTCTTTCCCATTTGTCTTTTGTTCTTTCTGTTCATTTGACGTGTAAGCTCAGGGCAGGTATGTGGGCCCACAGTTATGGATACATTAAAAATGATAAGCAAAATATTTCACTAATATACGTATGTAAATTTGTCCATATACAGTATCAACTGTTGGTAATTCCCTGTGCTACAGGATGGCTACCGTCAACCTGTCACTCCAACACCATAAACAGGCTTACATGAAGTAAGAATACATGCAGCTGGCTTCCCGACTTGGAATTTCGTAGAAACCGTCAACTAACATTTTGCAGTCTTTTTTAGTCTAACATTTCTTCTATAGCCTAGCTATTAGGCCTCATGCACGCTGAACGTTTTTGGACGTTTTTACAGCAGCTGTTTTTGGCTTCAGACGTTTTTTTCTACAGTCAATAAACTCCCAATCATGTTATCCTATGTGTCCATGCACACATAGGCTGTTATCAGCAGTTTTTGGCTTTGGGCATTTTTTGGCTTTAAAAAACCCCCAAAACTAGTGGGTTCTGAAAGGAGTTTTTCAGCTGTTTTCAGCTGCAAAAACTCTCTATCGTCAAAAAACGCTGATAAACGCCAATAACCACTCAAAAACGTGGCTCACCAGCATTTTTTTACATCTTTGATCCATTGAAAAAAAAAAAAACCCGCTAAAAAATGCTAAAGTGGGAAAACGCTAAAAACGTTAAGAAAAAAGCTAAAAAAACGCTATTGCAAAAACGTTGAAAAACGTTGAAAAACTCACTGCAAAGCTACTGCATTTTTATAATGTTATTTTAACGTCCAGTGTGCATTAGGCCTCAGAGAGCAAAGGGATTCACCAAATAAATGTGAAACTTCTCAATTTCTTAGGCCTCATACACATGGACGTTTTAAAAAATGGGCTGTAAAGCTAGTACCGACGCCAGGAAAAAAAACGGCGTTAAAAACGTTATTTTATCCGCGTTTTGCATTGGCGTCAATGCGCGTTTAGCCACACTAGCTTTCAGCCGCGTTTCTCTGCTTCTATTCAAAACCAATGATTCCCTATGGGAGCCCATTGATTTGAATAGACGTCGCACCAGAAGTCGGATCAAGATGATCCGACTTGCGATGCGACTTGTGTGCTGAGAATCTTGAAGGGGAACCCCAAAATGTAAAAAAATGTTTGCGTGAGGTTCCCCCCAAGATGATACCAGACCCTTCGGTCTGGTGTGGATTTTAAGGGGAACCCCCGCTGAAATAAATGGCGTGGGGGTCCCCCCAAGATCCAAGCATGCAGCCCGGCAGGCCAGGAAAGGGGGGGGAGCGAGTGCCCCCCTCCTGGACCATACCAGGCTACATGCCCTCAACATGGGCTCTACGACTCCCACGCCAAAGCAACTTGTCCCCATGTTGATGAGGACAAGTACCTCTTCCCGACAACCCTGGCCATTGGTTGTCGGGGTCTGCGGACGGGAGCTTATCGGAATCTGGAAGCCCCCTTTAACAAGGGGGCCACCAGATACCGGCCACCCACCCTTGGTGAATGAGTATGGGGTACATCGTACCCCTAACCATTCACCTAAAAAAAAAGTGCCAAATATAAACACACTACACAGATTTTTAAAGGATTTTATTAAGGCAGCTTGGGCTCTTCTCACTCTTGTGACGAAGTCTTCTCCCTCTGCCGGTCCTTCTCCCCTCTCCGGTTCTTCCCCTCTCTCCGCTGTCTTCTAACGCTCTTTTGCTGGGTCTTCTCCCACTGCTCTTCTTTCGATGTTGACTCGTCGCGATCCCTCGTGTGGAGGTCATGCCCCTTGTGACATCATCGCCCCATCATGCCCCGGGTGATGATGCCACAAGGGGCGTTGCCTCCAAATTATGTCATCGGGTGGCCCCACCCCATGACAATATACGTCATTGCACACGGCAGATCCAGCATTACATCGGGAGATTGCGGCGAGTCAACATCGGAAGAAGGGTCTGGTATCATCTTGGGGGGAACCTCACGCAAAATTTTTTTTACATTTTAGCGGGGTTCCTCTTCAAGATTCTCAGCACACAAGTCGATCATCTTGATCTTTTGGTTCTCCCATAGGGAACCATTGATTTTGAATAGGGGCAGAGAAACGCCGGATGAGGCTTACTGTTGTGTATACAGCGGTAAGCCTCGTTAAACCCTGTTTAACTCCTTTTTTCTGGCATCTGGCATTTTTACAGCTCTAGCGCTGGAGCCTCAGAATGCGCTGGTCCTGGTTTTTTTTTTTGGAACTTAAAAACGCCAATGCCTGTTACAGCTCAAAAATGCCATGGTGTGTATGAGACCATTGAATAGCATGGAGTGGCGTTTTTAAGCTACAAAAAAAGCTCAAAAACGCCACTGTAAAAACATCTGTGTGTATGAGGCCTTACACAGGTGTACAATAACAAATGGGAAGTGATATGTTTCTCATAAAACAGCATAGGTGTGCACAGCCTATTGCATTAGGGTATGCACCACAAAGCTCAAACACACACACATGCCTTTCTCTGCAGCCTCAGCTGCACTGGACAGTGAATGAATATTAAGTGCTGTGGGCTGAGAGGCTTCCTGTTCATTCACAATCACAAAGTGAAGCATAGTAAACAGTTTAGGAAGGAAGGGGCCAGTAAATGACATATTAATTAACCCCTTTCTGCACTCTCCATTCAAAGACAATAAGCGCAGCAGCCAGGGGGGAGAGGGGAAGAAAGGAAGGAAGCCGGCAGTACTGCAAAGGGGAGGGGGCACAACACGGGGGAAGCCGGAGCAGTAGGGAGAATTGGCACCGTACAGCGTGACGAGACGCCTGGCACGCCCCCTGCGCATGCCTATGTAAAACACATGTAGCACTGACCCCCCAAGGAGCTGCTAATATTTGATTGGGCCTGTACTCTGCTAACCTTACCCCCTGTAATTTGCTCAACCCACTTGACACAGCTGTGGTGTAGTGTTGGTGTGAAGCTTTAAATCAATATAAAATATGTTTGTGCGCTTTTTTCACATTGGTGTGAAGCTTAACACTTAAGGACACTGCCACAATATACAATACACAATGATGTACCTTTTATCAGTTCCTGGGTATCCGTAGCTTCACCTGCAGGAGAATTAACAACACCTCCACACACTGAATTTAACCAGAATGTAATTTTACTGAGACTGTTATGAACAGTAATTACAATGGGTGCACTGCCACACAAAGGTAACGTGACAATGCGCTGAACTTTCACAACTTATTAAGATATAAAGATTTCTTAGATAATCCCCTGCAGGTGTGTCTCCAAGTGGGACTAGTGCTCAGAATGAACAATGCCTTTTACGCTCGGCACCTTCCCACTTCCAGCATGCTGTACTAAACACAGTAATGCAAAGTTATAAACAACGCACAATACAATTGCTAATGAGCTCCTCCTGCTTTATAATGCAGTCCTTGTCAGTATGACTGAACACAAGGTCTTACAATGAAAGATGTAGTCTTTGATCTTCTGTCTTCTGCTAGCTATTATACTGCAGTGATTGTAATCTAATGGTTTAACAAGCAAAGCAATAGTGTAGAATAATAAGTGAAACCGTTCTTGCTGTACAGCACACTTGTAACCGCCTCCAATACAGTTGTCTCTGAACCACACAGTATCAATCCTCAGTGAAGTATAGGCTTGAGGCCTGCTTGAACTCGGTCTACTTGAATGAGACCCCTCTGCGGAACTGCAGGTCTCAGCAACACTGTAGTATGATGTCTAAGTGTGTAAAGTGCATTAAAGAACATTGGGCGACAGTCCTCTCACTACACCAGGCCTGGAAAGTTGGAAACCTCCGCTCCGGCTGTCTCAGTCTTGCTGTCAGTCAGTACCATCACAACATTCCGTTCCACAAGATGACCGGGACCCTCAGATGGCTCCGTCAGGCATCTCTGGATCTTTCCCGATCCGATCACACTGTCCCTCCAACACTCAAGTGTAAAACAGAGTCGCTGGTCGTTCCGCTCCGCGCGATACAGGCCTCTCTCTCTGGAACATCTCCTTCAGATCCCTGTAGGCAGGCCACGCGTTCCCCCAAAGAGAAAGAAAATGGCCCCGCTGGGCCTTTTATATTCCACCCAGCATGCAGTTCAGCCACTCTGTGTTTCTGGGTAGGTGAGAGGGCATTCTGGGTAGGTAAGTCCTTTTTCAAAGTAAATAATAAAGTCACTTCCTATATGGGTTCCATGTATAAAATTAACAAGTCTATTCATAAGTACACCAGTAGAGGGAGCCAAATACTAATCTATAACATTGTCCATTGTTTAACATTACATGGCATTAGAAGGCAAAAATACCAGCGTTACACACATATAACATGATTATAGTGATTCCTTAACTATGAGTATATCTACATGATATACTGCAAGTGGTGTTTCCCTGACAGCTCCATGTCATGCCCCTTCCATACCCCCACCTGCAGGACCTAACACATAATTTTGATTTCCTCTCCCAGGCCAGCATTCACCTCATAAAAACAAGCAGCTCCCTTTACCTGTCTGCAATAAACTTGTGGCCGTCCACCTGTTGCATTTTGATCCCCTGCTAAATGCATGGCTGATCCCAAGGTGGAAATCATGGCTGTGCAGTTGTTGAATATAGTGCATTTGTATTTGTTTCTGTTACCATGTTGCATCTTACTTCATTCAGTGATGTTTCTCTAGATTGAATGGATCTCTGCATGGAAGCTTGGATGCTTTTTGACTTCTGAGCTTGGGGTGGAATTAAGGCACCTGCCCTGCATCCATACACACCTTTATTTCTCATTATCGTATAGATCTGTCATTTTTGACAACTGTTAATTTTGGCAAAACGGTTATCTCTTTAGCCGGAGGCCATAACTAACCCCATTTTGTTTCCACATTATCCCACTCTGGTTAGCTAGTTAATTCCCAGTGGTAGGTTGACATGAAGCTGCCAGTAAAACAGAAAATTTTATATCAAATACTTACTGCAATTTTCCTTTCCTAACGTGCTCCATGTCAGCAAAATTCCCACCCAGGTGCGGAAATCTAGCTACATAACACCTGCCTGGGAGAGGGAGTCAAATTTAAGAGTTATGCAGGTCCTGCAGGTGGGGGTATTGGCGGGATATACCCAGTGGTAGGCTTACATGGAGCATGTCAGAAAAAGAAAATTGCGGTAAGTATTTGATATTCAATTTTCCATTTTTCCCATGTTTAATCATTCACAGGGCCTATGAAATCCATCAGACAGTGAAGCATATCTTTATTGGGTAAACATTTTAAGGTATTATTGCATATCTCTCACTTTTCTGTAATGAAAAAGTGGGACAACTATTAGCACAACGTATGTAGGCAAAGGACACACCCCATCTCCAAACCCTCAGTTATGTGTACCACAAATAAGCAAACAATTGGTTAAAGCCACACGTACCTTTTCCATCACTCTGTTTACTTTATGCTGGCTTTACAAAATAGCAAATGCAATAATTTAGTGGTTGGATGAAAAGTCTAGTAAATGATAACACTTTTGTTAAATAGCTAAATAGTAGATGTAGAGTTCCATACATTAGACCAAAAAAAGACAGACAACTAAAGAGGAAAGAGAGACAGAGGAATTTGGTTCCAAAAGGGGGAACCTATGAAATGAGGGATAGTTTATTTACTGTTCACATAAGCTAAAGCTATCAGTAGCACAGGAAGTGTATTGTTTTTAATAAAACAGTCCCATAGACTTGCATTGGAAAAAAAAGTTGTAAAATGCAACCTTTTTATGGCACTGAAAAACAGCAAGCAGGGTTTGTGCATAAATTGTCAAATATGTCTACAAGTACATTTATAAATATATATCATACTTATGAGCAAGGTGCAGAAAATATTTACACATATGGAAACAATTATTTTAATTAAAGTGATTGTAAAGCATTTTTTTTTCATTTAAAATAAAAAAGATGTTATACTTACCTGCTCAATGGAGTCCCTTACTTCATGTGCACCCTCACCAAGCCATGTGCTAGAGGGGGCACCCATCCGGAGCGCTACCGAGCCGGCCTGTGTGTGTCCAAAGGCACACACAGTGCCAGTATGCCACTCCCTCCCTCACAGGAATTTGACTGACATCAGTGGGCACCTATGGCTCCTGCCTTTGTCTCCTGTGAGACCACAAAGGGAAAGGAATGGTGTTGCAGTTGGGAAAGTGCTGGATCAGTAAAATAGCCTGGTGAATGTTTAGGGACAAGTGGCTGGGATTAGGCTTTTTTTTTACCTTGATATATAGGATGCATTACGTAGAAAATGTTTAGACTTTAGAATAACTTTAAGCTCATCTCTCTTACACATTTATTAAAAAAACAAAAAGAAAAAAAAAAACAAAAACTTTCCATTTAAAGTTTCTAAAGATTCTCTCAACAGAAACAAAGAAAAAAATAATGTAATACGTTAATTAAAATGGTTTACAAGTTTACCACATTGTAGCAAGAAAACAAATTAGATTGTGTGCAACTATTATGTAAACTATTATGTTATTATATTTTTACAGGAACATTCCCTTGCAAGAATAAATGGAAACAAAAAAAATTGCCGCAACCAGACTAAAAAAAGTGCAGTAAAAATTGTCTCCAGAAAGGGATGTGCATTTACAAGATTTTTGCACTTGGCATAGAGATTACAATGTTGCATTAAACAATTACAGTCTGTGTCTACATGTATATAATGGTCCATTAAAGTGACTCTTTTATGTGCTTTTGGAGGCACAGCCTTAACATACACATCGGATTGTAGATGGACTAATCGATATATAGATGGACATTTGGTGTGAGCCTAAACTTTCCCTATTCCAGGCTTTGAAAAAAATAAAGCAAAGCTCAACACTTCCCAAGTAGCTCAGTGAATGCTATGGATAACACACTCACTGTGTACATAGGATATTCCTTGAATATTATTTCTAAATGTTATACAAAAGATGGCAACCACCCCAATTTGCAATTAACCTTTGCAGTAATGTGCACATTGAAAGGCAACGCACATAATAAACAGAGAAAAGTACCTGGTTCCTAAGGTAGCCTATTCCATATGCTATTGAAGATACCTAGAAGCATAATGAAGCAAGAGCCATGACATTGCACAATGCGCCCAGCTAGCATGAACAGGGGATTCTATGGAGCGCTATGAAAGTGCGCTGGACCCCAGCACCAAGGGTAAAGAGTAGGCCTTCAATGAGTTTTATGGTTAAAGGATAAGTTCACCAAATTAAAACAAAATAATAAATGTACATTTTTTGCAGATAAAAAGTGCATTTATTTATTCTTTTCTAAGGAGCTTGTAGAGCATTGCACCCGCAATCAGCAGATCACGGGTGGAATGCCAGGCTCCTGCAAACTCTCAACATAGCTGTCTGCCTGTACCTCCGATATGAGGCAGGCAGTTACATGAGAGCAGGGAGATCAATGAACTACGAGAGCGCTCACCAGCACCCTCATGATTTATTGAGATTCACTTGTAGTCTATTAATTCACAGAAAACTATAAATGAATGACGTGGCCATGTGGGCGGAGCCCCGCATGGCCAGGCTGTTTTCATATTGTGACAAAGGGTGCAGGGAGAGGATCCCCCACCTGCCCTCACAGGGAGGAGGGGTGCATGCTGAACATGTTACATCCTAAATACGGGTGTAACATGTTCAGAATGGTGAACTGAGCCTTTAAGATAGAGACATGCCAGGAACACCAACCAGATGGCGCTCAAGTGTGTTTAGAAATGTTGGCTATTAAAATCTTGGCTTGAACCCAGATCGCCCAAACCTGCAGGAAGTTGTCACATGACCACATCCCAGACAGCCTAATGAGCTGCAGGCTGGTGATTCCCTCCACATGCAGCTCATTGGCCCAGCAATACAGCCAACTCCTATGCTCGTCCGTATGGACTACATGTCCCAAGATGCCTTGTTATAGCTTCTCGGCCTTTTGGCTAAGATCAAGTGTAGTATCTGCTTGCTTGTATCTTGGTTGAAAGGTGCCTGGGGTACCCGGCGGTCGGCCTTAGGGGGAGCGTCCCTTTTCGGAGGGCCCCCCTTGTTGCTATTGGCCTTAGGCTTAGTCCCTGGGCAATGAGGAACGATCGCCCTTCTTAAGGCGTTTGGAGTCAGCATTTGGGGCCCCTTCGGGGGTACCCTTAGTCGGAGGAAGAGGCGAGGTACCGTTTGGTGCCAAGATGGCAGTCCGTGGAATGTGGGATTCGATACGGTTCCTGGTGAAGCCGGAATTTAAAGCGGAAATCAACTTAAGGATGATTGTGGTGGATGTCTTGATGGATTTTCTTGGCCTAAGGCTAAGAGATATTGTTTGTCTACAGGATTTTCCTCAGCAGAGGTTATATGACGTAACTTTTCTTTCTGTTGAGATGTGCTGGAATGTCTATCAGAAGATGAGGAATACGGATAACGAATTATTGCAGAAAATTGACATACCCTTGTTTATGCAAGAAGAAAAAGCTATAGTAGTACATATGTACAACCCCTTTGCAGATGTGAACTTGGTTAGGGCGTTTTTGAACAATTACTGTGAGGATTTGCGGGGCGGTGATAAGGTCCTTAAAAAAAATGAGATTTGGTCTGGAAAATACAGATTCTATAGGAAATTCCGGTCTGATTCTGACTGTGTTGGTGGAGTGAAGAGGCCCCCGGCAGTTTTCAATATTGGGGGTGAAAGGGGGTTCCTTTTTACCCTGGACAACCTGTTTACTGCAGGAAGTGCTGTGTTTATGGACATGCAAGTGGGGACTGTGATCGTAGGATCAAGTGCAGGTTTTGTGGTAATGAAGATCACCCTTCCAAAGAATGCAAACAAACCAGGATGTGTGACATTTGTAAGAAATCAGGTCACCTTGCGAGACAATGTGAAGAGTATTTTTCGGCTAAGAGAGAATCTGAGTTCCATGACGTATTAGCAAGGACTCGGATAAGATGTATGCAGCAAAGGCAACGATCTGAGGCTCGGAGGGAAGGTGGCAGTGCTGGGTCTGCTGATGCGGAGCGGCCTGCTGCACCCTCTGAGCACCAGGCCAATGACGCTGTGCCTTCGGAGCAGGTAGAGGCTGTGAACAGGAAGGTTGGCACTGGCCATGCTACTGTTGATACGGTGGCGGGAGTTAGTGCAGACTCTGGGAACCTTGTCACTGCAGTAGGGGAAGAGCACAAAGTAGTAGTTCCAGGTCATCAGGAGATGGGATAAGAGAGGGTAGAAGGATCTCCGGCGAGTCAAGAGGAGGGCGACCCAGAGGAGGAACAGAGGAGTGTGGCGTTGGCAAGTCCGAGACGACTCTCTGAATTAATGAGTGGCTTGTCATCTAGTGCAGAGGTGGAGGAAGAGGCTGATAATGAAGAGATGGAAAGTGACGAAAGTCTAGAATGTGGACAGCAGCTGGTAATTTCTATGGACGAGACTTCTCAGTCCTCTACCAAAAGATTGCGGGAGGAACGGGTTGGAGAAGGGGGGAAGGCATATCCTTTTCTGATAATGGAGGCTAAGGATCTGAGTCTGCCAGTTCACCTTTTACGAGGAAAAGACTGACTTACGCAAACATAGCGAGTAAAGGGATGGAGGAGGCTATGCATCATTTATAAGTTTTCGTTATGGCTGTGCAAACCTTTTTGATATTTTTTGTGATTGCCTTGACTGTGAGCTGTGTGAATGTGAGGATTATATGTTCGGGGTGGAGGAGGGCTGCCGTCTTTGATTATTTGAAAAGGGTGTGCTCTGATGTTATTTGTGTTCAGGAATGTGGTATAGAAAGGGCTTTGTGTGATGAGTGGAAACATGGAGTATCTATGTGGTCCGCTGTGTGTGAGTCCAGAAATGAAGGGGTGGGGATCCTTATCAAACGTCCGTATGTCCAGTATGTGTCACATGAGGTGGTGGTGCCGGGGAGGTTGCAAATTGCTATTCTGGAGGTGGCGGGGTGTAAAGTCAAAGTAGTTAATTGCTATGCACCTGCTGAGAAAAAGGAGCGTGTGAATTTTCTTAATGCACTTAAAGTATGGTTGCCTGGCAGAATCCCAACTATCTTGGTTGGAGATTTTAATTGTGTAAGGAGGAGTGAGGATAGGCAGGGTGCTAGCATGGAGAGTGGTATGGATGTGACATCTAAGGCGCTAAATGAAATAGTAAATGATTTCCATTTTCAGTATACTGCTGTCGTGATGCAGGGGAATTACACTTCTTTTACCTTTTTTTCGGATAAGGGATCAGTTCGATCTAGGATAGATTTTATTTTTGTGTCCTTGGCCCTGAAAATAACTGGTTATCAGACAGATTTAGTATCCTTCTCAGACCATGCCATGATTACAGGCTCCTTTCTTCTTGATGATGCTAGGATGTGTGGGAGGGGTGCATGGAAACTGAACTGCTCTTTTTTAAAGGAGGAAGGTTTTTTTACAAGATTTAAGGATTTTTATAAGTGGCTCACCCTAAAAAAGAGTAGTGTCGAGGATGTCCTGGAGTGGTGGGATTGGGTAAAAATTATGACTGGTGCTTTTTTCAAGAAATTGGGTGTGGAGGCGGCTAGGAGAAAGCGTAATGATGCAAGAGGGTTGGTGGATAGGATGCATTTTTTATTTCAAAGTAAAAGGATAGGGGTGGAGGTGGAAGAAGAGATTAGGGAGGTATGTGAGGCCCGGAATGCAATGCTCAAAGAACGTGGGAAAGGCATTGTTTTCAGAGCCAAAGTTCAAGAGATGGAGGAAGATGAACAGTGCTCCTCATATTTTTTTAAGAAGCCGTTTGGGCCAAAGAAAATGTTCCAGTCTGTGTTGGAAAGTGAGGAGGAGGTGAGCGGTGACAGAATGGTGGAATTCATCAGGTCCTTTTATGCTGATTTGTATGGTGGTGGTGGTGCGAAGGAAGAAGAAATGCATGAATACTGTGAGGTGGTGAGAGGAAATTTGAGTATGGAAGATGCGGAGATCCTTTTGGACCCTGTGGAGGAAGAAGAGGTGGAAAATATGGTGAAGAGGATGAAGAAAAGCAGGACTCCTGGAGGGGATGGATTACCAGTGGATTTCTACGCGGAGTTCTGGCCGGTATTGAAAGACGATCTGTGTGGGGTAATAAGGACCTGTATGAGAGCGAAAAGAGTTTCAGCTTCAATGAGAAAGGGGATAATCACTTTGTTGTATAAGAAGAAAGGGGATCAGCGTGACATCAGGAATTGGCGGCCTATATCACTACTTAATAGTGACTACAACATTTTTGCTAAATTGTTAGCTGATAGGATGAGGAGGGTAGTGGGTAGCATCATCGGAGAATGGCAAGTCTGTGCTGTACCTGGACGGAGGATTTCTGACAACTTAATCCTCCTGAGGGATCTTGTGTTTTATGCCCAATGTAATAACATGCCGTTAGCAGTTGCAAGTATTGATCTTGAGAAAGTGTAGGATCGGGTGGCTCATAAATTAATCTTTACGGTATTGAGACAGATGGGGATTCCTGAAGATTTTGTTAAATTGGTGGAATGTCTGTACCTGGGAATTAGCAGTCAAGTTCTCGTCAATGGGAAGTTGTCTAAGGAGGTTAAAGCTATGTCCGGGGTAAGGCTGGGGTGCCCCTTGTCGCCTGTCACATTTATCTGTGTAATGGAGCCTCTTTTAAGACATGTGGGGAGGGATAAATGCTTCAAAGGAATGTTTGTGCCAGGTTGTGGGAATTAACCCGTTAAAACCCTCTGTTACATGGACGATATTAATTTTCTATGTAACACAACGAGGGACGTGATGAGAGCAGAGCTTCAGCTTGGTATGTTTGGAGCAATGTCTGGATTGTGCGTCAATTGGAGCAAAAGCAGCGTTTGTGTTTTAAGTGGCACGTGTGATGTGTCTAAAAGTAAATTGAAGATTGTGCAGGAGGTGGATGTGCTAGGAGTATATTAAGAGAGAAACTTGGTAAATCAAGTAAATACGGCTAAAGGGGTGGAGAAAATTGAGAAGAAGTTGTGTTTGTGGAAAACTAGGAGGTTATCCCTTTCTGGGAAAACCTTGATTGTCAAGGCAGTGATCCTCCCTCTGTTGCTGAACTTCTCTGTGATTTTTTTTCTCTGAATAAGAGGTGGGTACAGAGATTTACAAGGATGCTCTTTGTATTTTTCTGGGGATCAAAAATGGAGAAGGTCTCAAGGGAGGTGGTTATGAAAAGAGTACAGCTGGGTGGGTTTAATTTTCCCAATGTTGACCGTTTTTTGGAAGTCCAGTGGTGGATGGTGCACCTTAGGACCTTCCTGGCAGGAGGGAAAACAGCAGCTCTAATGCGTTATTTGATTGGATGGCCTTTGTTGAAGTGGGGGTGGTGTGGAAGGGATCCATGTCTATGCTATCGCCAGTGCATTATTTAAAGATGACCACTTTTTTTCAGAGAAATCAGCTACATGAGTTGGGGGAAGGGGCTCATAAAAAAGAGTCTCTGTGGGCATGGTCAAGGAGAGACGAACTGCCAACCAATATTTTTGGGTTAAGTCCAAAAAAAGCTGAGATCTGTTGGAGGAATTTATCGTTTAAAGGAATCACTAATAAGCAGAGGGAGGTGGTGTGGTTATCCTTGCACAATTGCTTATCTACTATGTCTTTTTTAAAACCTAGAGACTTGGTGAGGAGGGAGGTGTGCCCCAAAGAAGGGTGTGCTGGTATTGAGACTGTAAGACACTTATTTTGGGAATGTTTTTTTGCTAAGAATTTTTGGATGTTGCTGTGTGGTTTTGTGGCAAGGGTGGTGGGGATGGATGGTTTGTCATTTGAATCTGGCGTTCTTGGTTTGGTGGGAGGTGACAAAGGAAAACAACGCAAAATGTTTGTCCTGTCTGCTGTTGAAAGAGAAGTGATGTGGGAGACACGGTGTGCCTTGGTGAAGAAGAAAATGGTATTGGCTGAAAAAGATTGCGTTGATTGGGTGATGGCGAGGATGTTTTATGTGTTGGCCGTAGAAAGAAGAAGTATGGGGGTGGATGAGGCGGATGTCTTTTGGAATTTTGCAAGGTGGCGGGTGGGTGCAGGTTAAGGATTAACATTTTTGCTTAATTTGTATGTATATATGGATTTTATTTCATGATTTTATCTTTTTGATACTTTTATGACACAAATGATGTACAGAACACGGCTCAGTGTAATCTTCGAGTGCTTGGTTTAAGCGGAGTTTATGTGATTCAGTCTGAGTGGGAAAAAAAAAAAATCTGTTCTTATCAGTTGCCAGGAGGTGGCGCTTGCTTCTGTATCTGATCTACGGCAAAGTGGTATCAGGGATGGCGGAGGCTATGCAAAACCTGCTGGTGTAAAGGCAACCTGGAGCGGTTCGTTGCCGAAAGGGAAGCCTTCTGATGGGGATGGAGAACCACTGGGTCCGGCTGAAGGGTCGGGTCCCTGGCCTTCTGTCCTAGATTGGGGTAGCTCTAGCTCTGGTCAGTTTTTCTGGAGAGAACACTTACTGGTTAATATTTCCCGAATGTCATTTGGTAAGAGGAATGGGAGCGGCGGTGGGGCCTGATGGTAAAGGGATCTCACCAAGCTTCCTGAACTTCAGGCCTTCCTGGATGTGGTGGGGGCTGCTGTGGTCTGGGTTGGGGGTCAGGGTTGCACAAAAAGCCAGTGGTGAATGTGCCCCTGAAGTGGCAGTTCAGGGGTGCCGTACAGTCACAGTGTTCAGGCACTTAATTTATGGCACCATGGTCACTTCACCACAACACACATTATCCGCACCTGCCTCTAGGGCCGAGCCTTTTGGCTAGGACCAGGGGAAATTTTTTATTCCTGGCCGGAGGGCCGGCCATTGTGTCACACAATGGTCACTTTTCACTCTCCCACTTCCTTCTCCCCACTTTCTTTTTATCTATCCCCGTGTTTGTCACTTTTTTGTATTTTTTTGTTTGATGTGTATACACGTTTGTCACTGTGTGATGAGTAGGGTGTGGGTCCTCGGGCCTACTCTGAAAGTCTTGGGAGGGGGTGGACATAGGCCTTTTGGCTTGGTTCACCCTCTCTCATGGGGTCTCCCTTCAGGGGAGTCCCACCTAGTACTTGGGTGGGTCTGTTTCGGCAGACCTTCCAGAGAACGGGGGTCCGTCTGGTTTCGGCCAGATGGACCCAAGTGAAGTACCTCAGTCCCCGTCTGGAGCCTAACGCCCCAGGGGATCAGGGTAAGGTCCTTCCTTAGTGGAGGATCAGTGTAACACCTGTTGCGCGATTTTGTGTGTCATAAAGTGTGTGCACTTTTTTGGCACCGGGTGGAAGTTTTTGGGTGTGTTTTGCACTCCACTGGCTTTAAAAAAAAAAAAACTATGCTCGTACTGAACCCAAGCTCATCCCTGAAAAAGAGACCAGAATGGTGGTTCTTCCCAGAGGGTCATGGAGTCAGTACTGTGTACATATCTTCAGCAATGTTTTAGCACTACACATGCATTAAATATGTTATTTGCCAAAGGGTTTGTAATTGTGGCTAGTCATTCATCTGACACACACTTCTGGTAGTTAGAGGATACTTTGGCCATGTCCTAATTATGAGCCAAATGTGTGGCTAAATTTGGACCTGAAACGGACCAGAAGACACACAGGACTCCATTGAGCGCCAGTCACAGGCTCCTGACATGGGAATTGGCTGTGGGGAAACCAGCATCCTATTCGCAATAGTGTGAACCCAGCTTTAGCGGTACAGCACGTTACTTATGTGTCTATTTAGCTGTTTTTCTATAGGTCAGCTTTAACATAAAAGGTTGTTATTGTTGGTAGAAGCATTTGGTAGTAAGGGTAAATATTTATTGATCAGAAGTTAGAATTCATCCAAGACTTTTCTGCTTTGGCAAAGAAAAGACAAAAAAAGCCTGAGCTTCCAGCCAGTTGTTTTCATTTCCCTTTTTTTTCCCTTTCTAAAACTGGAGGCAATATAGCTAATTATACCACCTACACTATGCACATCTGACCAATTGAGAGGTTTTGCAGAAAGCAAAGGATGGAACATGTCTCTAAAAAATTGATTATGACCAGAGGTAAAACAAACACCTTGCTTTTCAAAAGAACAAAGCGCTCCTCCAGGCTTTCTCTGCATCGGTTTCATGGTGGTTTGGGAAATCACTGGCAAACAGCTGTGGAAAGTTCCCTGTTCTTTTATTATATAGTAAAAGTGTTATCATCATTGTTTTTACCCTGTTGATCTCTTAACAGCCTTCCTCCTTACAATATTTATTTACAGACATTATTTAAACAGTATAAATTCCTTTTTAACATGTTCTAGTTACAGAGTTTGTTTGCCGACATCGTTACATAGCGTGCATGAGTTGCTGTGTTCCTGTTTCCTGATTCTCTGTTGGATATATTTTATGACTGTCTGTTGATTGTTATCAATGACTTTGACCCACTTCCTCCCATTTGTTCTTCTCTTTGAGTTGGGAAGTTCAGTCTAGGACAATTATTTGGGAATGGGTTGTGAGAGAATCTAAATCTAAAAATTTTCATACTTTTGCTGTGGAAAACAGAGCTTTCAGACAATTTATACATCAATGTAGGGTGTTCACTTTCCTGCCACTTTATTAGGTACATCTTGCTAGTAATGGGTTGGAACCCCTTTTATCTTCAGAACTGCCTTAAATCTTCGTGGCATACTGTAGATTCAACAAGGTGTTGGAAACATTCCTCAGAGATTTTGGACCATATTGACATGTTAGCATCACACAGTTGCAGATTTGTCGGCTGCACATCCATGATGTGAATCTCTCGTTCAACCACATCACAAATGTGCTCTATTGGAATGAGATCTGGTGACTGTGGAGGCCATTGGAGTACAGTGAACTCATTGTCATGTGTAAGAAACAAGTGGTGAGATGATTTGAGCTTTGTGACATGGTGCAATATCCTGATGGAAGTAGCCATCAGAAGATAGGTGCACTGTAGTCATAAAGGGATGGACATGGTCAGTAAAAATACTCAGGTAGGTTGTGTAGTTTAAATGATGCTCAATTGGTACCAAGGGGCCCAGAATGTGCCAAAAATTATTCCCCACACCATTACACCACCACCAGCCTGAACCGTTGATACAAGGCAGGATGGATCCATGCTTTTATGTTGTTTATGCCAAATTCTGATCCTACCATCTGAATGTTGCAGCTTAAATCGAGACTGTTCAGACCAGGTAACTTTTTTCAAATCTTCTATTGTCCAGTTTTGGTGAGCGTGTGCGAATTGTATCCTCAGATTCCTGTCAGGGAAGGGGTTAACACTAGGGGGCGATCAAGGTGTTAACTGTGTTCCCTCAGCATGTCCTAACTGAAGAGAGATGGGCTGCCAGGGACATAACGCAGATCACTGTTTCCGATCACTGGGAACAGGAGATCTCTGACATGTCCCCTGTCAGAATGGGGATCCGACCTGACACAGTATAATGACGGTGGCTGGTCGGCAACTACTTAAAGTTTATCTAAACTCAAAAAAAAAATATTACATTTGGCAGCTTACCAAGTCTTAGATGCGGTGCCTGTGTAAGTTTGTTCTTGTTTTTTAGTCCTTTTTTCCAGGATATCCAGCCAGTAATACATGTCCTACCTTAGGGTGGCTATATTCACTCCTCCACTCTATCTATGAAGAAGCAACTTAGCCACCCCTAGACAGTAGCATTATCAATCTGTGGTGTAACATGGACTAGTAGATCTAGATCGACTTTACATAAGTGACTAACAAACTAAAGCTTAACTCCAGCTAACACTTAAATGGTTACACCAGTTGACCATTGCAAGGACATTCATTGTTAAATAGTATGTCTCAGCCCTTAAACTACTAGGTTTTCTGGACAGCTTTATCTGGTCAGGAAGTTGAAAAATAACAGATGTAAGCCCATAGGTATGCGCATGGGGTGTGCCAGGTGTGCCTGGGCACACCCTAATCTCTATGTGCAGTGAGGATTCCACCTACTGCCCGGGCTTCCCCCCTTGCTCCTGGCTTCCCTCCTCTCCCCCTGGGTGCTGCAGGAGATGTTTCAGGATGGAGAGCAGGGAAAATGGCCCCTTCCTTTTCTTTTTAAATCAATTCATTTTTTATTGCTTTTATACACAAACAATACAAACAACATACAGCCCATGTACATATTGCATAAAGAAATTGCATAACACACAAATAAAAAAAAAAATAAAAAAAGGAAGAAACACAGCGCCTCCACCCAAAATTAACCCCAACCCCCCTCCCTCTCTCCCTACTACTCATAAATTTATCTACTCCCATCTCATCATCCATCCAAAATATCAGACCATCTTCTCCACATCTTTTCAAATTTCCCTCTATGTAGAAAGATATATTTTTCCTTAATTAAGGTTTCCCTTAATTGCGTTTTCCATTCCACTATTGTTGGAGGATATGGGAAAACCCATTTTTGTGCTATAAGCTTACAGGCCTGAAATAGGTTCCTTGTTATTGATACCAGTTCTGGAGACATTTTGGGTCCAAAGAGGTTGTTAATCGTTGATACAACCCCATGCCAAAAGCAATGGAGTTTAAGACATCTCCATAGCATATGTAATAAATTAGCAGGACTCCCTTTACATCTAGGGCATTGGGACGTATCTCTACGCTTCCATTTAAATAATTTCTCTGGTGTGTAATGAGACCTATGCAAAATAAATAGTTGTGTTAAATTTTGCATTGGAGATAGGGAGACCAGGGATATTGCTGATAACGCCACTGCCCACTGTTAGTCTGAGATTGACCCTATATTACAAGTCCAAGCTGCCCTTGCTGGTATATCCACACCTACTTGAAACTTATCAAATATTTCATATAGTTGTGCTATTAGACCCTTTTTCCTTTCTGTCTTATCCGACAAAGCTATTACCGCTGATTTATTAAGTTTCAGTTCATGAGAAGGGCCCTGTGCTATTAAGGCATGCCTAAGCTGTAGATACTGAAAAAAATCTTTGGTTTGGGATACTATATTCGTTTCTTAAATCAATAAAGGTTTTCATCACATCTTCCTGAAATAATTGTACCATATACCTTAATCCCTTAAAGGGGTTGTAAAGGTAAAAATTTTTTCACCTTAATGCATTCTATGCATTAAGGTGAAAGAACTTTTGACAATACCGCCGCCCCCAGCCCCCCCGTTTTACTTACCTGACGCCTCGAATCTCCGCTGCTCGTTCTCGTCATCTCCATTGCAACTCAGCCTGGTCGCTGATTGGCTGCAGTGGATGGATTGAAAGCAGCGCAGCCATTGGCTCGCGCTGCTGTCAATCACATCCGAGGACGCGGCGCGCCAGGGGGCGGGGCCGAGTGATACAGCGGGCGGCTATAGCCGCCGGCTGTATCACGGGAGCGCGCCCGCAAGCACTAACCACCATGCGAGGGAGCTCGCATTAAGGTGGTCAATGCTTGCGGGGAGGAGCTGAAACAGCCGCCGAGGGACCCCAGAAGACCAGGTTCGGGGCCACTCTGTGCAGAACGAGCTGCACAGTGAAGGTAAGTATAACATGTTTGTTATTTAAAAAAAAAAAAAAAATTACCTTTACAACCCCTTTAAGCCTCCATATCTCAAATCCTTCCAATTTCATCAATTCCCCATAACTACTGTTGTTCCATATTGGACTATGTATCGTATAACCTTTTACTTTGGTAATATTTTATATTTTCTGCCATACTTTATCAAATAATTTTCCGGTTATAAAAATTTTATAGGACTATTGATTTCTAGTCTCCAATAAAGAAATGAATGAATATTCGTCCTATTCTGATAGCAACAGACCCTGTATAGGATCAGAATTTGACACTACTGTCCATCCACCAAAATATTGTAGCTGTGAGGCTAAGAAATAATTTTTAGGATGGTGTATCGCCAGCCCCCCAACTACTTTGCTTAACATTAGTGTAGTTAGTTTTATATGGGGTTGTTTTTCCTCCAAATAAATAAATGGGTTTCGATATTTCTAAACCAAAATGTGGTGATCCATACGGGGAAATTATGAAACACGTAGAGTAATTGCAGGGTCCAGATCATTTTGATAAAATTGGCTCTGCCAATCTCTGTCAATGGGAGCTTTAACCAGCTCCGACATTTGTCCCTAAATTTCACTAATAGTGGTTTAAGATTCTATCTCTATCCCTAAGTATTTCACTGTATATTTATTTTGATTTGGGAAGCTTGGTATGGTAAAGGGGTTTTTAACTCATCTAATGGTAATAATATTGACTTATCCCAATTAATCTGAAAGCCCAAAAATAGCCCAAATGTGGAGATGAGGCTCATAAGCTCTTTTAATGACTTTGAGGTATCCCCAGAAAAATAACAGCGTCATCTGCATATAGGGCTATTTTATCCTCTCAACCTGTCCGACGAAACACAATTATTTCCGCTGATTGTCTAATGGCAAGGGGGAGAGGCTCCACAGCTATGGCAAACAATAATGGAGACAGGGGGCAGCCTTGCCTTGTCCCTCTGGACAGAGAGAACAGACCGGATATTGTATTACTAATTCTTACCCTTTCTTTAGGATCTCTGTATAACATTTTACCCATTTTAGAAATCCAGGGCCTATACCAAAAGCCTCCAATACAGCCCATAAGTATTCCCACTCTACCGTATCAAAGGCTTTTTGGGCACCTAAGCACAGTATTGCTCTATATCCCATATTATCCATCGGTAGTTTAATATTTGTTGATGCTGCTCTCATTGGAATAAACACTGTTTGGTCCCCATGAATTAGCGTGTTATTGTATATTGATAACCTATTTGCAAGGGCCCTAGCTAGTATCTTGACATCTGAGGTAAGGAAAGAGATAGGGTGGTAAGAGTCAGGTAACAAAGGGTCCTTAACCTGTTTTAGAATCACTATTATTAATATTATTATTGTTTCCTGCATTGACTCTGGAAGTTTTTCTTTTATAAAAGCATCATTAACTTCCAATAGTTCAGGTAACAGGATCTTACCAATTTTTTTTATAAATTTCCGTCCGTAGTCCTTCCGTCCCTGGCGCTTTTTTATTATGAGTCTGTGCAGCTGTCTGTTGTAGCTGCACAGAAATTGTTGTAGAAATTCTCTTTCTGTTGGTTTAAGTTTTGGTAGATCCAATTTATCACAAAATTGTTTAGCTATATTCCTTACCTTTGACACCTTAGACTCATATAGTGAGGTAGAAAAATTAACAAATATATTGTGAATACTACTTGTATCATACTTCACCACCCCTTTTACATCTTTAACTGCTGCAATAGCTATCGGGCACTCTTGTTGTCATGGCCGGGATACTTAAAAATGTTCATAATTCATGAAACACTCAGGAAAGAGGAAAGGTTGATTGGATTATCCTCTCCAGTGGAGGGTGAAGATCAATATACAAGCCCTTATATTGAAACAGAATAACCTGAACAATGGTGCCACTTTACACGAAAAAATTGGTCTTTGCGTGTCGGTGACGCCTTCCCACCATAACACTTTAAAGGTAATCTTGATGAAAGCAAGAATTGGACTTGCTGTAAAAAATTGCAATGATATGCACCTGTCAAACAAGTGCAGAAAAATTGGTCTTTGGGTATCAGTGGCACCTTTGCACCATAACCCTATAGAGGTACTCTTAATGAAAGCAAGAATTGGCCTTGCTGTAAAAAATTGCAATGATATGTACCTGTCAAACAGGTGCAGAAAAATTGGTCTTTGGGTGTTGGTGGCGCCTTCCCACCGTAACCTTATAGAGGTACTCTTGATGAAAGCAAAAATTGGCCTTGCTGTAAAAAATTGCAATGATATGCACCTATCAAACAGGTGCAGAAAAATTGGTCTTTGGGTGTCGGGGGCACCTTCCCACCGTAACCCTATAGAGGTTCTCCTGATGAATGCAAAAAAAATGGTGCTGAAAAATTGGTCTTTGGGCATTAATTGTGCCCATGAAACTTATACCAAAAACATTCTTCCGGATGAAATGATTGAACACCCTCAAAGACAGAAAGCCTCGAAGTCCTGCAAAGATTCCACATCCCAAAAAGACTTAGTGACATCGGCATCAGGGGCTTCATAGCTGGTAATCCACGACTGATTCATTTTTATAAAAGTCAAACGGTCCACGGAGTCTGTGGACAGATGCGTTCTATGATCAGTAAGGAAACCTCCTGCAGCACTGAATGCCTGTCCTAAAAGCATGCTGGATGCAGGGCAGCCCAACAACTCAATAGCATACTGGGTAAGTTCTGGCCAGTGGTCTATTCACATGACCCAGTAAGTTAGTGGATCGTCAGCTGGAAAGCTCTCCATCTCTGTTTTGGTCCCGAGGTAATCGACCACCATGTGATGCAGACACTGCCGATGGGATGTGGAAGCTGACAGCCCTGGGCAGCGAGGACTAAAAAAATTCCGAAATGCCTCACTTAGGCAGAGGCCTTCTCCAACGCTCCTCTCTTGACCAACAGAAGACTCAAAGCTACTTTTTCCATGACACTGTAACCTATTGGAGTCAGGAAAACATTCAATAAAATCCTCTTTACCGTGTCCTCAAGAGATTTTATCTTCTGCACACTGTGGGGATGGGATGAGTTCTGAAACCTTCCCCTTATAACGGTGGTTAAGGAGGGTTGCCAACCAGTAATCATCCTTCTCCTTTATGCCCCGTATTCTTGGGTCCTTTCGCAGGCTTTGAAGCATGAGGCTGCCCATGCACCTCAAATTTGCCGAGGCTTGAGAAGCAGACTCCTCGGGGTCACTCAGGATGACAGCATCTGGAACTTCCTCCTCCCAGCCACTTACTACTCCCAAGGGTCCTGGGGTTGGAAAGCCATTGCTTACGGATTGACGCATGTCTTTCCTTTCCTCTTTCCTCCTGTGTGTTCTGTGACATAGGAATGATGGTGTCTGGATAAAGTGGGCCTTGAGAGGAAAGCAAGTCCTCCTCTTCCTGAAATTTCGATAAACCTGTATTGCTAACTAATTTGGCTATTGTGGTCCCAGGGAAATTATTTATTGCTCAATCCAATCTGGTAGCCCTGTTAAGTTAAGACTTCTTTCAAATTGATAATATCTATCTGTTGGCTCCTCAAGACAATATTTTCGGCCTTTCTTCCAGCTGGAGAGAGTCAGAAAATTGGCTTCCGAGCGGCAAGAGATATTGTGTTTTTGAATTTCAGGCACGGTTAACCACACTATTTAAACATAGTTGGGGCTACCCCAGGGTTATTTTTCAAATATTAAGAAAAATTGTTTTATTGTTGCATTGTTGTCTTTAGTAATGTGTATGAAATATTAATCACCAGACATTCCAGTTTTGTATGAAGTTGTATAATTATACTTGTATATTAATAAAATGTATTTACTTATTAATTTAATTGGGAGATATATTAAGAATTCCCAATAGATTAACAAACTCAGGAAATTATTGTGGTATATTACTGATTGTCTGAACAAAGTTCATATTTGTTTATTAACCACTTCAGCCCCGGAAGATTTTACCCCCTTCCTGACCAGAGCGTTTTTTGCGATTCAGCACTGCGACGCTTTAACTGACAATTGCGCGGTCGTGCGACGGGGCTTCCAAACAAAACTGACGTCCTTTTTTTCCCACAAATATAGCTTTATTTTGGTGGTATTTGATCACCTCTGCGATTTTTATTTTTTGCGCTATAAACAAAATAAGAGCGACAATTTTGAAAAAAACGCATTATCTTTTACATTTTGCTATAATAAATATCCCCCAAAAATATATAAATAAATATTTTTTTTCCTCGGTTTAGGCCGATCGTATTCTTCTACATATTTTTGGTAAAAAAAAAATCGAAATAAGCGTTTAATAATTGGTTTGCGCAAATGTTATAGCGTTTACTAAATAGGGGATAGTTTTATGGCATTTTTATTAATAATTTTTTTTTTTACTAGTAATGGCGGTGATCAGCGATTTTTATTGTGATGACAACGTTATGGCGGACATGTCGGACATTTTTGACACATTATTGGGACCATTGTCATTTATACAGCGATCAGTGCAATTAAAAATGCACTGATTACTGTGTAAATGGCACTGGCAGTGAAGGGGTTAACCACTAGGGGGCGAGGAGGGGTTAAGTGTGTCCTAGGGAGTGATTACTAACTGTAGGGGGATGGGCTGTATGTGTGACATCACTGATCTCTGCTCCGATGACAGGGAGCAGAGATCGAGTGACACTTGTCACTAGGCAGAACGGGGAGATGCTGTTTACAACAGCACCTCCCCGTTCATCCTCTCTGTGAGGCGATCGCAGGTATCCCCGCGGCGATCGAGTCCGCGGGACCCGCGACCCAACTCACGGAGCTCCTGGCCGGTGCGCGCGCGCAATGGCACGGCGGGGAATTCAAATGGACGTACAGGTACGCCCATTTGCCCAGCCGTGCCATTCTGCCGACGTACATCGGCGTGCACCGGTCGGGAACCGGTTAACCGCCAGAAGTTATTATATGTATATTCAGACATTACCCTTTTATTTATTCCCCATACTTATTATCATTAAAATTAAATACCACACTCACAACATTGTACTTGAGCTATCTCAGCCAGCATAGGTCCCACCTGTTCCCCTATCTGATAATGTTTTTGATTTTGAAAAAATCTGCTATTCTCTGCTTTGGTTAAAGATAAAGTTTTATAATTTTTCTTTTACCATGCTAAACGCCTTTCTTCTATAGGGTCCTTGATATAGTCCTGCTCTGTTTGATTCACCATTTGGATTCCTCCTCTCGCTGTCTTGATGAACTCTTAACTTCTTTAACCACTTACCCACTGGGCACTTAAACCCCCCTCCTAACCAGACCAATTTTCAGCTTTCGGTGCTCTCACCTTTTGAATGACAATTACTCAGTCACGCAACACTGTACCCATATGAGATTTTTGTCCTTTTTTTTGCACAAATAGAGCTTTTTTTTTGGTGGTATTTCTGTTTATTTTTTATTTTTTGCGTTATAAAAGAAAAAAGATTGAAATTTTTCTGTTATAAAATTTAGCAAATCAGTAATTTTTCTTCAAAAATTTTGGCCAAAATTTATACTGCTACATATCTTTGGTAAAAATAACCCAAATTGGTGTATATTATTTTTTTACTCACTCTCATTTCTTGAGACCTTAACAAGCCAAAAAAGTACAAATACCCCACAAATGACCCCTTTTTGGAAAGTAGACATTCCAAGTCATTTAGTAAGAGGCATGGTGAGTTTTTAGAAGTTGTAATTTTTTCCTACAATTCTTTGAAAAATCTAATTTCTTTTCACAAAATTGTTATATTAGCAGGTTATTTCTCACACACAGCATATACATACTACAAATTACACCCCAAATCACATTCTTCTACTCCTCCTTAGTACAGCGATGCCACATGTGTGAGACTTTTAGACAGCGTGGCCACATACAGAGGCCCAACATTAATGCCGCGTACACACGGTCGGACTTTTCGTCTACAAAAGTCCAACGGACGCTGACGGACTAAAGGTGGCTGGTAATCCGATCGTGTGTGGGCTGCTTCGGACTTTCAACGTACTTTTTTAGCCTCAAATCCGACGTACTTTAGATTTGAAACATGCTTCAAATCTTTACGTCGTAACTACGACGGACCCCGAAGTCCGCTCGTCTGTATGCTAGTCCTACGGACAAAAAAACGACGCATGCTCATAAGCAAAAACTAAACGGAAGCACTCGGTCTAGTAAAACTAGTGTTTGTATTGTAGGTAGCACATTCATCACGCTGCAAAATCTGTGATCGTTGAATGCAGCGCATTTTATTTCTTCTTTACGAATGCTCTAAAGAACGAAGGTGTTTTGCTGTTCATAATCAGAGTTCTCCCAAACTGATTTCTGAATTCTTTTTCTCTTTGATCTCATGAATGATATAGTATGCTTTTTATAAACAATGTTTCCATACTAATAATACTTTTTCCCTTTTTTTTTTTTTTTTTTTATGTTTGTAAAGTTACCACAAAGAACCCATTATTCTTTTTTATTTTTTTTCTAGTGATTATTTTTTAATTTTTAGATAAAGTTAACCCAAAGCACCGTTTTTGTTTATGTATATATTTTTTTTTCAAGACTTACCACTTGAACATTCTTAACATTAGTAATGTATTTTTGGTGTGTTTTTTTAAAACTCAATGAGATTGTTGTCCCTTGTTAATTTAACATTGTGTGTAAAATCAATGATTTAAAAGAAAACACATAAAAGTCTTTTGCTAAACTCAAAAAAGATCCATTTATTCATGGTCAAAATAAAATAAAGAGGAAGTCAACGCTGGAAAAAGTTGGTGTACAAGAAAATTGGGATCTTGAGGAGTCCATATAAGAGGGAGCACAATCTGGTCCAAGAATCCCAGAGATCAACAGCACCAGCAGATGATCTAGATGTCCCCAGACTGTGGTCCTACAACAGCCTGCGTCTTCTGTCAGACCAGACTGAACCCAGGTCATCACTTTCTTCTCTTCCCTGCAGCCTTTCCTCCACGCTGCCCTGCAGCCTTCCCTGCAGCCTTCCCTGCAGCCTTCCCTGTAGCCTTCCCTGTAGCCTTCTTTTGAGGCTGTGGCTCTGGTGTTTCAGTTGTGGCAGGAGGAGGAGGAGGAGGAGGAGGAGGAGGAGGAGGAGGGGGGGGGGCTGCCTCATGTAGTTGGGTGTTTTTGGTTAGCGTGCCCTGCAGCCCCTTATGGATTGTTTCCCCAAATAGGCGCTCACAAATGAGGCGCTGCTCCCAATCCATCTGAAGAAGCCTGCTGGCTAAGTAGCAGCCATAGGCTTCTTCCGCTTCGGGGGGGCTTGTTAAAAAACGGGTGGCCTGTTGCATGAGGCGCAGGGACGCGTCCTGTGTGACCATCCCCTTCTTGGCCCTTTTTTTGGGAAGGTGGAGGGGAGGCACTTGGGATTGGGTGAGGCTCCTACTGGGCCCAGCCACCTCACTTGGCCCAGCCACCTCACTTGGCCCAGCCACCTCACTTGGCCCAGCCACCTCACTGGGAGCAGCCACCTCCTGCCTGACACTGGGCCCAGCCTCCTCCAGGATGATGGTGAATCCGGCCTCCTCCAGGCTGTCCATGGGCCCGGTCTCCTCCTGCCTGCCACTTTCCCCACATTCCTCCTGGATGGACTCATCCTGTGTATAAAAAAAGGACAATAGTTTTAGTTTCTTTTTTTGGGTTCATCAATGACACACAGTTTGCTTCTCATGACTAGCAAATTCAATGTGAATACATCTCTTTAATAAAAGAGTCTAATCAGACACCCTAATTATTTCAAGCAGGTGCCAAACATATTTAGTCACTACTATCATTTGATATGTATACACAATTTGGAGTGCTAAATTATTTGAGACAATTATAACATCCAGTTAACATCATTAATATTAGTACAGTAAATATTTGTTAAAATAATTTACCTGACTCCAGATGGTCATATCCGGTTCATCCAGGATGGAAGACCCAGCTTGCTCCTCATCAGCCTCTGCTGGGGTGGAGGGAAGGGTGGAGGGAAGGGTGGAGGGAAGGGTTGAAAGTGATGCCCTGGCTTCATTCTGGTCATCAAGAAAACGGAGTTGATTGTAGTACCACAGCCTGGGTACATAAACATCATCTGCTGATGCTCCTGATCTCCTTGATTCCTGGATCTTCCTATGCTCCCTTTTATACATGTTCCTCAAGACCCCAATTTTCTTGTGCACTGTCTCCATTGTTGCTCCCGGGATGGTCTCCTGGACAAAGGACAGAAGTCTCTCCAGCGTTGACTTCCTCACATGCTTGTTATAATACTGAGGGTGTTTCACCTCCCACAAATTCCTCATCTCTCGATACTTTGAAATAAAAGAAGTAAGGAACTCTGGATCCTTCAATAGGGGATTCATTATATCTGGAAAAGAGAAAGTCACAAGACCAAAAAAACTTATTATATGTTTCTGCTAACCCCTCATCATCTTCTCCCTATGTAGGCCTCATCAATCTATCAAGCCATATAGGCCGCTTGCTACAAAGTCATGACCATAAACCCCCCCCAAAAAAATATATATATATCTCAAATTACCTTCGTTTTGGAACGTCCTGGTCCACTATCACCTACGCACAGAACGTACGTACGACACGCGCGAAAGGCCCTCCTTTATACACTACGCATGTGTGAAACTCCGCCTGCGTCGCCCGCCCCTGACGTTCGAAATGAACTCATGTTCTCCGCCCCCTAATTTGACGCACAGAACGTACGTACGACACGCGCGAAAGGCCCTCCTTTATACACTACGCATGTGTGAAACTCCGCCTGCGTCGCCTGCCCCTGACGTTCGAAATGAACTCATGTTCTCCGCCCCCTAATTTGACGCACAGAACGTACGTACGACACGCGCGAAAGGCCCTCCTTTATACACTACGCATGTGTGAAACTCCGCCTGCGTCGCCCGCCCCTGACGTTCGAAATGAACTCATGTTCTCCGCCCCTTTTTTGTTACGGCGCGTAGTGGAGTTAAAGAATGGCGGAGACACCTGAAATGTTGACGACCTCAGGTAGTGGAGACAGCCCGCAGGCTGGAACGTCTGGAACGTCAACCAAATCTGTGAGGCCTAGATTTAAGGCCTCTAATATGAGTTTCAAAGAGATGGTGGAGATGGTGGCCATTCTTCGCAAAGACGACTATGATGGCAATTATGGGCCGTACGCACGGCCAAATTTGCGCAAGGCCAAAATAATGGCGAAGGTCGTGGAGACTTTGCAGGCATCATTTGGGGTCCAGCGCTCCAAAGATCAATTGCGCAAAAGATGGTCTGACCTGAAACTCAGGGAGCCGGATCAATACCGACGTATCCGGAAAGTTCTTAAAAAAAGTAAGTACTTGTCGTGTTTTTCTC
The DNA here is from genome assembly GCA_037952925.1 of Lithobates clamitans. NCBI lineage: Eukaryota > Metazoa > Chordata > Amphibia > Anura > Ranidae > Lithobates > Lithobates clamitans. Next base: position 197,653 of record JBBGZY010000262.1, read on the forward strand.
TTGTGTTTATTACCTTGTATACTGCTCCATGTGCTTTTCCTTCCTATACGATTTTTGTTCATCGTTTTAAACGATCTTTGAAGAAACCTCGTTACATATCCATATCTATCTATATATATCTATATATATCTATATATGTATATATATATATATATATATATGTATATATATATATGTATATATATATATATATGTATATATATATATATATGTATATATATATATATATATATATGTATATATATATATATATATATATATATGTATATATATATATATATATATGTATATATATATATATATGTATATATATATATATATATATATATATATGTATGTATATATATATATATATATATATATATATATATGTATATATATATATATATATATGTATATATATATATGTATATATATATATATATATGTATATATGTATATATATATATATATATATGTATATATGTATATATATATATATATATATATATATATATATGTATATGGCACAGATTTACATTTAGTTAGATATTTAGAGATTTTGTTACAGATATAGAGAGAGATCAAAAGATTATTAACTATATTTTGAGATATTGATATCTATCTATCCGGTATGTCTTTATAATTTTAAATATTGAACTAAAATAGGAACTCTACACAAACCACTTCACTACAAATGTTGGAAAATTATTATGTCCTAAAATATCTGTGTGCTAATTAGATTACTAATTTTTTGTTTCACATAGGGGAAAAATCACTCAGCCAACCACAAGAACACAGTCCACCCCAAGCAAAACAGGATTGGGCAATCAGCCCAAGTCCCATTGACGATGTGGAGGAAGGAGAGGTGGGCGACATGGGCACCCCACCAGGTGAGTGTCTGACACACCAGCTTACGTTAATCTATGCATGGCTGCCTTTTGTTTAATTGAATTTGTCTACTCTATTTTAGGGGATCTGGTTGTGCTTCATTCAAGCAACAGTGACACCCCCGAGGATGTGGAGGAATTAGGCTACATGGCCACCCCACCAGGTCAGTGTCTGAGACAACAGCTTTATTTCTGGTAAGGTAAACTATGTATGTGTGCATATTTCTAAAGACATTTTTTGGTTTCATTCCACTTTAGGAACAACAAGAAGTGACTATTTCACCTCGGAAAGTGCCCAACGTCTAATTGGTCAAATAATGGCCTGGAATCAAGACATGGATCAAATGCGTAATAGGCTGGATCGTATGCAGCAGGAAATGAAGGACATGATTGATGTTTTGGGTCGAATCTAAATGCCCTTTTTTAAACCCCAAAACATCAATCATGTCCTTCATTTCCTGTTTTGCTGACCCCATTCTGGGCCTTCTCTTTGTTTTTTTGGCATAACATAAATGGCTGTTTAACCTAATGTCAAAAAGGAGGGCTGTCAAAAATCCACAAAAAAATAAAAATTGATTTTCTAAAAAACACCAAAAAAAAAAAAAAAAAAAGTGATTTTAAAAAACCACAAAAAAAAAAAAAAAGTGATTTTAAAAAACCACAAAAAAAAAAAAAAAGTGATTTTAAAAAACCCCAAAAAAATTAAAAAAATTAATGTTAAAAAACCAAAAAAAATTAAAAAATTGATTTTAAAACACAAAAAAATCGAATAAATAATTAATGTTAAAAAACCAAAAAAAGTAAAAAAAATTGATTTTAAAACACCAAAAAAATTAAAAAAATTAATGTTAAAAAACCAAAAAAAATTTAAAAATTGATTTTAAAAAACAAAAAAATCGAATAAATAATTAATGTTAAAAAACCAAAAAAAGTAAAAAAAATTGATTTTAAAACACCAAAAAAATTAAAAAAATTAATGTTAAAAAACCAAAAAAAATTAAAAAATTGATTTTAAAACACAAAAAAATCGAATAAATAATTAATGTTAAAAAACCAAAAAAAGTAAAAAAAATTGATTTTAAAACACCAAAAAAATTAAAAAAATTAATGTTAAAAAACAAAAAAAAATTAAAAAATTGATTTTAAAAAACAAAAAAATCGAATAAATAATTAATGTTAAAAAACCAAAAAAAGTAAAAAAAATTGATTTTAAAACACCAAAAAAATTAAAAAAATTAATGTTAAAAAACCAAAAAAAATTAAAAAATTGATTTTAAAAAACAAAAAATAAAAAATAAAAAACTTGCTTTTAAAAAAAAACAAAACTTGATTTTCCAAAAACAAAGCCTGTTTTTGAAAATCCAAAAGCCCAAAATATTTTTTTGTGGATTAGGTAGAAATATTTAAATATAATTATATTTTGCTACATCATTAAGATACCATTATATTTTTGTCTATGAACATTTTATACTAAATGCAGAACTGAATGCATACCAACCATTAATAAAAACATCTCCTTTTATAGGATTTTAACAAATGTGTGGTTTGTTATTTCAAGGCTCAGTATCAGTTTGGTTATAATTGTCAAAAAGTTGTTTACAGTGGCAATGGAGCTTATTTAGACATTTTTAAAATTCTAATACAGTTGGCACTACAACTGCTCGACCATAACCTAGGAGACAGCCCAAAAGAAAGGCAAGCAATAAATATAATGCCAGATTTCAGCAATATTTTTTTTATTGTCAAAAAATTATATATCCTGGCCCATTGCAATGGCCCCCCTACCCATAAAATAATCAACATATTGCTGTCTAACCTGACGGGAACTTTGGGGGGCCAAGCCAGTACGGACAGTATCCAGGCCTGTAAGGTTGGCTTCTATTTGTCCGGCCTCAGGCCCAACTGTGCCTATATAATTGGCAGAATGCTTATTTAAAAAGTTGTGCAGAATGCAGCATGATAAAATTATAAAATTAAGTTTGTATTCCGCCAAATTAATGGCTGTTTGAAACAGGCGGAACCGGCTGGCCAGAATTCCAAACGCATTCTCAACCACTCTTCTAGCTCTGGCCAGCCGGTAATTAAAAACCCTCCTCTCCGGGGTGAGGGTTCTTTGGGGGAATGGCCTCATGAGGTGCTTGCTCAGAGCGAAGGCTTCATCGGCAATGAAGACAAAGGGGAGTCCTTCCACGTTATCCTCATCAGGTGGCAATCCCAGGCCACCACTCTGGAGACGCTGGCAGAACTCCGTCTGGGCAAATACTCCTCCATCCGACATCCGGCCATTCTTCCCCACGTCCACATATAAAAAATCATAGTGTGCCGACACCACCGCCATTAAAACAATACTGTGGAACCCCTTATAATTAAAATAATATGACCCCGAATGGGGTGGTGGCACAATGTGGACATGTTTCCCATCTATAGCCCCTCCACAATTGGGAAAGTCCCAACGGCTGGCAAAATGGGATGCCACAGTCTGCCATTCCTGTGGCGTTGAAGGAAACTGGGGAATCAAACAAGAAAACCAAAATCAATTAATTTGGAAGCTAACATTGCAAGAAAATTAGACAATTAAAAACATTATTCCCCAGCATCAGTATAACATTCAATAATTTAATTCTTCTGGAATAACTAATATGGAAAAAGGCACACTTATCAGATTGCTCACCCCCTCTGATAGAACATTGATTACATTTTAGGGGGTTGTGAAATCCCAAAAAAAAATTACTTTAACAACACGCAGGAATTTAGGGATAACAAAGGCTACAAGACTGCAGTTGTCGCACTCTGCAGGTGCAGTTGCTAACCAGCTTACAGTAAATGAGGTAATGTCAAAAGGCATTCATGTTGCAAACAGTACACAATCACATGCAAGGGCAATTAATGAAAACACTTTGAGGCTTGCATATGATTTGATGATGGAAATCAGCAGAGCTTCTGCTCATTTACTAAAGCACTGGAACAAATGCACTTGTAGAGTGCACATGCATTTTGCAAAGTGCAACATAGATTTGCTTTAGACAAATCAACACCACAGAACATTCAAGCAAATTTTAACGAGGGTGGGGGTGGGGGGGTTGTGAAATCTAGCTAATTGCTAATTAGCAGCACACTATTTGGAGTGAGTTCAGGTGGGGGGGGGGGGGTTGTGAAATCTAGCTAATTGCTAATTAGCAGCACACTATTTGGAGTGAGTTCAGGTGGGGGGGGGGGGGGTTGTGAAATCTAGCTAATTGCTAATTAGCAGCACACTATTTGGAGTGAGTTCAGGTGGGGGGGGGGGGGTTGTGAAATCTAGCTAATTGCTAATTAGCAGCACACTATTTGGAGTGAGTTCAGGTGGGGGGGGGGGTTGTGAAATCTAGCTAATTGCTAATTATAAGCACACTAAATACACTCCAACAAAATACATTCAAAATGAGTAGACTAGGTGGATATGTTCCCATCACTTCATGCTGGGAAGGTTATTGAAGGAAACTATACATGCATGACAAAAAATAACAGGAAAAAATCCCAGCATGTGTGAGGATAAAAAGGGGACATTCACACTATATTGCAATGATGGGAAGTAGTGTTTGAAGCAAGAAATACATTACATTATCAAAGATTACATAAAAGAACATGTGATGCTAATAAAATAAAAATAGCTTAACTTAATATAGTCCTTCTGCAGGACCTGTATGATGGCAGAACAGGTCTCTGGGATAATGATCCCCAGAGCCTGGGGGGAGATGCCTGTCGAGAACTTAAGGTCCTGCAGGCTTCTCCCTGTGGCCAAATACCGCAAGGTAGCGACCAGCCTCTGCTCCGGAGTGATGGCTTGCCTCATGCAGGTATCCTGCCTGCTGATATAGGGGGTCAGCAAAGCCACCAAACGATCAAAAACGGGGTCCGTCATCCGGAGAAAGTTCCTGAAATCCTCAGGATTATTCTCACGGATCTCACGGAGCAAAGGCATGTGACAGAACTGGTCACGCTGCAGCAACCAATTCTTGGTCCATGAACTCCTCCTCGCCCTGTTCATGGACTGGTCTTGGGCTGAAGAATAAACTACAGCACCAAGCACATACAATGCACGAGCTCTACGACGAGTACGTACAGGTAACATGGCTTCAAAACGGTCGGCTGGTCAGAACGCACTAAACAGAACGCACTGAAGAACAGCAAGGCCTGTGAAGAACGACCTGAAAATCAGGAACGAGCGGCCAATAAAACAAAGATTTCTCAATGCCAACTGACCAAACGCACTGAAAAGCAGATACAAACCTCACAAGCACAGACTGAACAACAGTTAAAACGAACTGAAAAATACGAGTCTCACAAGCGCGAATCGTCTCTCACCAAACTTCTACTAACACGAGATAAACACGAGATTAGCAGAAGGAGCCCAAAGGGTGTCGTACGGGCTATTGAACTTCCGTTTTATAGTCTCGTCGGACTTGGTGTACGTCACAGCGTACTAAACTGGCGTACTTTTGTGTGGTCGTGTGTGGGCAAGTCCGTTCGTAAGAAAGTCTGCCCCAAGTCCGCCGAAGGTACGCCGGAAGTATGTCGGACAGACTGTCCGACTTTTGTAGCTGCAAAGTCCGACCGTGTGTACGCGGCATTAGGGAGCATCAGGCATTCTGGAAGCATAAATTACACATATAATTTCTTGACTACCTCTTACACTTTTAAAGGCCCTGGAGCGCCAGGACAATGGAAATGCCCCAAAAATGACCCCATTTTGGAAATAAAACCCCAGCGTATAATCTATGAGGCATAATGTGTCTTTTGAACACATCATTTTTTTTAATTTGTAATTTTTTTCTACAAGTTTTTGGAAAATGTAGAAAGAAAATGAAAACGCATTTTTTTTTTTTACACAATATTTCTAACACATAGCATATACATACCAAAAATGACACCCCAAAATAGATTCTCCTACTTCTCCTGAGTACTGCAATACCACATGTGGGAGACTTTTCCACAGCCAGGCCACATACAGAAGCCCAACATGCAGGGGGTGCGTCAGGTGTTCTAGGGGCATAAATGTCAAATCTAATTTGACTACCTAATACAATTTTGTGAGGCACTGCAGTGGCATGGATGTGGCATGGATGAGAACTGATGTGGCATGGATGAGCATGAACGGGGATGGATGAGCCGTGGATTGGGATAGCTGAGCATAGTTGAGCCATGAATGTGGATGGCTGAGTATAGATGGGATGACTGAGCATGAATGAGTATGGCTGAGTACGGATGGGATAGCTGAGTACAGATGGAATGGCTGAGTATGGCTGGGTATGGATCTGGGTGGATGGATGGATGAGTATTCCTGAGTATGGATGGCTGAGCATGAATGGATGGATGGAGGAGTATTGCTGAGTATGGATGGCTGAGCATGGATGGATGGATGAGTATTACTGAGTATAAATGGCTGAGCATGGATGGATGGATGGATGAGTATTGCTGAGTATGGATGACTGGATGAGTATGCCAGAGGGATGGCTGAGCATGGATGGTTGGCTGAATGAGTATGACAGAGGGATGGCTGAGCATGGATGGCTGGTTGAATGAGTATGACAGAGGGATGGCTGAGCATGGATGGATGGCTGGATGAGTATGATCGAGGGATGGTTGGCTGGATTAGTATGACAGAGGGATGGCTAAGCATGGATGGATGGCTGGATGAGTATGACAGAGGGATGGCTGAGCATGGATGGATGGATGCCTGAATGAGGCTGCAATGGGCACAGATCAGCACTGTGGGCATTACAGATCCAGCCCACAGCGCCGCTGCACCTGATCTCTCTGCTCTCACACTGTACCGATCGGTACAGAGAGGGGAGAGAGGAACCGGACATGACGCTGGTTTGTTTACAAGTGATCACTCCATCTTTTGACGGAGCGATCACATGGTAAATGGCCACTGTCAGCGGCCATTTACCGTAATCCGTGATGCCCGGCGGTCACAGATACTCCCGCGTGCGCGCCCCAGGGGGGCGCACGGGAGCGCAATTCTGGGAGGACGTCAATGTATGCCTTCCCAGAGTTATCGAGCTGTGCTGTAGCTGTCATTCGGCTATGGTGCGGTTGTTAAGTGGTTAATCATTACTCCGTGTAGGTAAGTCTTCATAGTGTCCCAAACTACTAATGGGGATGTCGAGACCTTATTTCTTTTTAAAAAATTTCTCAGCTGTTATTCTATCAAATCCTCCTCTGACATCAATGACAGCCACTGTGGATTAATTTTCCATGGTGGAGAGGATAATTGTCCCTCAATCTGTATTGTCAGTATAAGTTAGCAGTGATCTGAAAGCCCCCTAGGGCCATTTTGAATTGATTCTAACCATGGAAGAAAGTGATCTGAAAGCCCCCTAGGGCCAGATCTATTCTTGAGAAAGATCTATATGTGCTCGAACAGCATGAGTATTCTCTTGTTAATAGATGTCTAATTCTCCACATATCTATTAACCCCATCTCTTGTATATGGCCGGCAAACACCCCCCTTCCTTTTCTAAATGAACACACTCGCTCACTGTCCATTCGTAACTGAAGCATAGTAAACGGTGTCTACCACGCTTCAGTTTGTGAATCAACAGGAAGCCACTCGGCATACATTATAAATGTTTTGGGAAACATATATGATGTTACACCGTGTAGATAGATACCTAACATGTCATGCTTTAAAATTGCGCACACTCGTGGATTGGCGTCAAACTACGGTACCTAAAATTCTCCATAGGCAATGCTTTAAACATTTCTACAGGTTACCATTTTGGAGTTACAGATGAGGTCTTGTGCTAGAATTATTGCCCTCACTCCAATGATCATGGCGATACCTCACATGTGTGGTTTGAACACTGTTTACATTTGTGGGCACAACTTATGTATGTGGTCACTTCTGCGCACGAGCACAGAGGGATGATGCGCTTTAAAAAACAAAAACAAAAAATTTGCTTATTTATTTATTTTTATTAACTTTTTTACGCTGTCCCTTTAAAAAAAAAATTCTGATCACTTTTATTGCTGTCACAAGGAATGTAAACATCCCTCCTTAGCAACATTAATAGGCAGTGACAGGTACTCTTTATGGAGAGATCTGGGGCCTTTAGTAAACTGGAAGTGATGTCATGACATCACTTCTGGATCACTACATCCGAGCAGGGGTGGCCCGTCCATTAAGGGCCGCCCCCCCATCCATTCGCTATTTTAACACTGATCCTCCTCCCGGCCAATCAGGAAGTAGACCCATCACCCGACTGGCTGAAAGGACAGGCGATCCTGTTGGACGCCTAGGAGGAGAGGAGGCGTCGTACGGCTGCAGCTATGAAGGAAAGGACACAGGAGCCGTTACCAGATGCCCACCGCCTTATGCCCGCCACCTGGATGGGGTAAGACCAGGGCTTTTTTTCAGCAGGAACTAGGGCGAACTCGGTTCCACCACCTCTGGCTCAGGTCTTCTGCTCCCTGCTCACCACTATCACTTGGTAACACTGAAGTCCAGCTTCTGCCTTTACAAGTGATAGCTTATCTCCCAGTAGCTCCCACAGGTCAGATCCCCTGCGCAGATCCCACTGAGTGCCGGACAGGGACAAGAGAGATACAGAACAGGTGCCCAGGGTTCAGTGCAGTCATGGGCAGGAGAGGGTGCATGGTAGGCTGCACCCTCTGTGGTCTCCATTTTTTCCCTGGTGACCAGTTGTTGATGCTCCTACTGCATGATCTCCCTTGCAAGTGACTAGTATAGTATAGTATAATATAGTATGCTGGGCGGTACTACATCCGGATAGGTGCTTCAGCTTACTATTGCAACAAAGGTAAGAAATATGACAGATGGTGGAGCTTTTAAGGAGGGGGGAGAAGATGAGGGCAGTGGAGGGAGGGGTTGTATGCAAAGGGAAGAGCTACTATTTGATGCCATTTGGCAGGTATGTGTGTATGGCAGGCATGGTTGAGTTCCAATCCCATGAGTAAGTCCTTCGTGACGAAACATGTCGGGGCGTGGCTGTACCGCAATCGAACGTGCATGACATAGGATGCTGTGACAGGGAGCGCCATACGAGGAAGAGGGGAAGTGGCTCCAGGAGGCTCCAGGGAACGGGTGAGAGTGTCACCAGCTATCGAGCTGCCTGGGTCCGCCGTGACCACCATACGTTTATCTCATTGATTGGAGTGTTTTGTGGTGATGACCATGGTTGCTGTGCCTCTTTGCTTGATTTAACTTGTGAAATGTGAGTTCAATGGTGGAGGAGAGTGTTTTTTTAATAAAATTTTTATTGCGTTACTGCACTATTGGATCACTTTCCTTTTTTACATGTGGAGAGAGCTTTGCTTATATACTCTGGATATTTAATGGAGATTTATTGGAGGTCACCATCTTGCCCCCTTCTGTGTGGGAAAAAGCCTTAAAGCCAAGCACGAGAGTGTAAGGCAAGAGGAGCTGGTGAGTTTATTCGCCTAAGGGGAGTGGAATCACAAGTCACAGAGGTGTGGTGGAAGATTGAATTATTGAAGATCTGCACTATATTATGTTATGGATTACCACTAATATCACTACGTTTCACTGAATATTAGACTTTATATGTTTGCAGAATTTTATGTTTTCTCAAGTTTTTTTCAAAACACTTTTTTACACGGAGATTTCATACGTATTTAATGTACTTTGATTTTGGACACAGGTCACATTGTGTTGATATAGGGTGGTGTAAATTATTAGTCACATTTAATTTTTACACATATCTTTAGGTTAATTGATTTAGCGCTGCTATTTGATTTCACTATTGGTTGGGGCTAGTGTATAGTGAATCATTTATTGTTTTGCACTGTTTTGAATATTTAGGCGGCTGCTCAAAGTTAGGCTTTGACTCCACGAGCACAGAGCTTGGCACATAGGAGGGGGCGGATACCCTGTGTACCATATTAGTGACATGGTTGAGTTCCTGCACCTATTCTCTGAAAAAAAAAAGCCCTGGGTAAGACAGTGAGTGGGCGGGGGGGCTAGGGAGTTTGAGGAGCCGCCCCCCCCCAAGAAAAACCCCACCAGCTGCCACTGCATACGAGATCCGGCTTTGTTCGGGTCTCCGGCCAGCTGGTGAATGTGCCGGCTGGTCGCTCGGGCCTTCCCGATGGGACGGGAGAACCTAGGTGAGCCACGGAAGGGGGGATGTCCTCTCCCCCTGCTTGGGATAATAGCCGAGCAGCTGCTTAGCTGCATTGGTTGTTATCACAAGAAAGTTGAATGTCGGCTCTAAAAAACGGTACCCGGGTGATGCATGCAGCTGCATGCATCGACTCGGTACAACCCCTTCAAGCTGAAAGACGTGTATTTGCGTTACGTCGGCGTGAAGAGGTTAAGGTTAAAGCAACTTGTGGAGGATATTGTAAAATAATTTTCTTGGCAATTGTAGACAGAAGATCTTTGGCCATCTTGCAAAGTAATAATATGATCACTGTATGTAGTTGATTGGCCATTGTACAAAGAGAAACTGGAACAAAGAAGAGGCACTCACAAACCACAAAAGGTTAATCCAAGATGGTTATTGACTATTCACCTTAATGTTTCACTCTGAACTTGTGAATAACATTTTAGAGAAAGTATTCTTTGAGCTGTCAACCAGCTGGATATTTTAAGGTTGCCTTTATCTTTGCAGGAACAAATGTCAGATAATGCCCTTTGAAAAAACTAGAATGCATCATAGCAAAGGACACAGTTGTTGACGTCTGGTTTGTTGCTTGCTGAAAGTGAAAAAGGCACACAGTGTACATACACATAAAGACGTAGTATTTACAGTTCACAGATATGACCTATGTTCATCCTTAGGACAGGCTTCTATCAACAATAAAGGCTTTCAAAGTTTTGTACAGATGGGAAAAAGGACACACACCTGGATTACACAAAAATATCCATATTATACTAATTTTACAGTCTTTATAGAAGGAAGAGACCTTCCACTAACCTACACTTATTAGCTAGTTTATTAGGTAAACCTGTCCGGTACTGAAAAGAAACCCCTTTTTCCTTCATAAGGAAAACAACAAGTAGAGAGGCGCCTCTGGGTGCAGTCGTTTTTACAAGTATAAAATGCTTTAATCAATCATAGAAAACTCTGCGGTGGATGTATAAACAGCTGTTCTGGATGTAAAAAGCCGGCTTCAGACACGGAGGAGCGGCCTCAGAACGAGGCTTGTAACACACAAGACCGCTGGCTGCAGGGGGATGACGTCATCAACAGTGGACGCGTTTCTTGGGCATGCGCACTTGGATAGTTAGCAAGCCGCGCCCCTTTATCAACAGACAAAGCTGAACAAAGTAAACCTCTGCATGGTATTCTGTTGCTGCACACCAGCCTCCTTAGGGCTTGTTCATACCAGGTGCACTGCTGCTTTTCTGGGCAAGACTTGTGCAAGACAAGGCAAAAAAACATGTTCCTTATAAGGGCAGTTTATACCACTGCGTTGCAACAGTGTGCACTGACCACAAATGACTGCATGCATTGGCACTCTTTATTACTAGTGCACACCAGCTGCTGTAAGATCAGATGTGATCAGATTCAGAATATTGCCTCTAGAGATACTGTTTTGCACAATATCATTAACATATATAATTACACACACACACTCTTTGAAATAAATGGAAACAAACATTTTAAAATGTATTACATGGATGCTGTCTATAGGGCAGTGGATGGTGTCAGTAGAGCAGAGTTTGGTGTCAGTCAGCAGGGCAGTGGACTTTAGCAGTAAGACAGAGAACAGTGTCAGTATAGAGTAGTGGATGGTGTCAGTAGTTTTTTACTTTTATTATTTTTACAGTTTTATTATTTTTATTACAAAAAACAAAAAATGTGTCACAGCATGTGGCCAAAAACACAGTTGTAAGTCTCGATTAATAAACAGGATTACGCTATGTGGATCTTGCTGATGATGAGGACTCAGTATTGAAGTGGATGTTGATTACCTTTACTCAATGCTTTTTTATTAGCAGCTTCTGGGGAGTTTGACCCCCTGGGGAGTGTGCATCACGTGGTGAAATACGTTTATTTTCTGGAGAAAGGTGCACGCTTGGACATCAGTGATTCTACACCTGTAAAAGCCTTTGAACTGTCTTCATTATCACCTTCTACATAGAGACTTACAACTGTGTTTCTGGCCACACGCTGTGACACATTTTTTGTTTTTTATTCCAGCGCTGTTTTGGGTATTTAATGATTCAGCGTTTGACTGCTAGACTTTTATACTACTGTATTTATGCCATTTTCTTTTTTAAACAGCTGCTTATTACTTTTTAATATTTTGAGTATTATATTTTAAAGTGTTATATTTATTTTCTTCAGTTTAAAAACTGCACATAGAACTGTGGGATTGATCTGGCGCTGAGCGGGTGTGTTGCAGGCCATATTATACACCTTTTCTTCCGCATTTTATTATTTGTAATGTTCTTTATGATAATATTTTAGATTATTTTCTTAAATGTTTTTTAGGATCACCGTTGGGGGTCTTTGGCGAAATAGCAAGGGTCTAAATGATGATCACTTTTGAGACATAGAAGGGTATTGAGGACAGAGATTCCCCAGTCCCATCAGATAACCCCCTAGAAGAAGCGCTCTCCAAGGGGGTTACCGTGCGGGCGCGCTCCTGAGTCCAGCATTGGCGTTCATAGACATGAATGCCGGACTCTGCCCCACCCCCCAGTGCCCGTATAATTGGATTTGATTGACAGCAGCGGGAGCCAATGGCTGCGCTGCTATCAATCTATCCAATCAAAAGCCAGGACCCCGTGCAGAGAGGGAAAGCGCGTCTCCGCCGAGGGAATTACAGGGCTCAAGTAAGTAAAATGGGGGGGGGGGGGCTGGGGGGCTGGTCACTGCCAGAAGTTTTTTCACCCTAATGCAAACTAGGGAACACAGGAGCAAGGAATCACAGGAACACAGGTAACAAGCTGAGATCAGTCAGCAACTTTAACCACTGATAAAGGCCCATGTGATGTGCTGCTGGGGATGCTGGGTGCCAGAGCCCTTCTCCTGTTGTTGGTGCCCTGACAGATGCTGGGTCCTAAAGACCTTCTCCTGCTGTCAGCGCCCTGACAGTGCCCCCCCCGGCAGCCTCCGGATGCCCATTTGGGCAATTTTCTCTGGGTATTTGGCCCAAAACTCTCGGAGGAATCTGGGGGCATGTACATTGGCTTTGGGTTCCCAGGAGCTTTCTTCGGGTGTATATCCTTTCTACTTAATTAAGTATTGGATCTGCCTGCCTCGTTTTCTGCAATCTAGAACAGATTCCACCTCATATTCTGTTTCCCATTCAACAGTTACCGACGGTGGAGGTGGTACCACGCTACCTGGAAAAGGATCCGGAATGGCCGGCTTGAGGAGAGAGCCGTTAAAGACTGTATGAGTTTTGTATGAATCGGGCAGAGATAACTCGAAGGCCACTGGGTTTATTTCACGCTTAATTGGAAAAGGGCCAATATATATCGGCCCCAACTTCAAAGGGCACGGTAACTTCAGGCTGGCTGTTGATAGAGATACTTCATCACCGACTTTGAGGGAGAGATTCCCTCTTTGTTTCCTGTCAAAGAACCTCTTATAGTTGGACTGAGCCTTTTGTATACATTCTTGGAGGGATTGGTAATTCCGTTGTATGAAGGCAAGTCTGTCCTGTACAGCAGGCACTGCTGATTCAGGTATAGTCTCTGGTATAGCGGAAGGGTGGAATCCATAGTTGGTCCAGAATGGGGACTGGTTGGTAGCAGAGTGTAGCGAGTTGTTATAGGCGAACTCCGCCAGTGGAAGCAGGGAAGACCAATTGTCTTGGGAAAAGGCTGAGAAGCAACATAGGTACTGCTCCAAGGTTTGATGTGTATGCTCAGTTTGTCCGTTACTCTGGGGGTGGTAGGCCGAAGAAAGGAAGAGTTCCACACTCAGGGCTTTACAAAGAGCCCTCCAGAATCTGGAGGTAAACTGTACCCCTCGATCCGAGACAATGTTGTTGGGCAGACCATGGAGTCTCACAATCTCTCTGATGAATATGTGAGCTAATTCTGTAGCTGAAGGTGTGCCTACCATGGGCAAGAAATGGGCCATCTATGACAGGTGATCCACCACCAGGATGGTAGTGAATCCTTCAGAGGGCGGAAGATCAATGATAAAGTCCATGGAGATCATCTCCCATGGACGGTTAGGGACATTTAAGGATCTCAATAATCTCCAGGGCTTAGCCTTGTCACCTTTGCTCTGAAGGCACACCATGCAGCTTCTAACATAGGCTCTGCAGTCTTGATCAAGGTTGGGCCACCAGAAGGATCGTTAGATGAGCTCACAAATTTTACGGGCTCCAAAGTGGCCAGCTAATTGGTGCTCATGGAATGTTTTGAGAACTGGAAGCCTTGCCTCCTGGTGTATGAAGACCTTATCTTGATGCCAGAGCAATCCGTTCTGTCTCCTTAGAGAAGCATGCTCTGTTTCAGGGCTAGATGCAGAAGCCTGTTCAATAGTTGATCTCAAGCTAGGCAGAATAAACAAAAAGTTCTGGGCAGAGATAATGGTGCTCAGGGGAGCAGGCTCAGCAGATTCAGGGAACATCTGGGATAGGGTGTCTGCCTTCCCATTCTTAGATCTGGGTCTATATGTCAAATGGAAGTTAAATCTTGAAAAAAATAAGGACTATTTGGCCTGCTGGGGGATCTCAAATATTCTAAGTTCTTATGGTCAGTAAAGATCATGACTGGGTGAGTAGCGCCCTCCAACAGATACCTCCACTCTTCAAATGCTACTTTAATTGCCAGGAGTTCTCTGTCGCCTATGTCATAATTCTTCAGATGTTCAAAGGCTGCCTGGGCTTCCAGGTTCTAGAGGAAATGGGTATGAAGCCAAGTAAGCTGAGTTATTGGGGAGATAATGGTCGAGAAGCCTTTGATAAACCTCCGGTAGAAGTTGGCGAAACTAGCAAATCTTTGGACTCCCTTTCTATCAGAGGGTGCAGGCCATTCAAGGATTGCTGAGACCTTTTGGGGGTCCATTGAAATCCCCTCAGTGGAGATTATGAGCCCTAAGAACTGGATGGACTGCTTCTCAATTCACACTTTTCTGCTTTAGCATACAAGTTATGACTCGGCAGGGTGTTTAGTACTTTCTTGACATGGTCCCGCTGGAGTTCAAGTGAGGCTGAGAAGATCAAAATGTCATCCAGGTAAACGATCAGAAACAGGTCAAGGTACTCTCGGAAGATATCGTTCACGAGGTGTTGGAACGTTGCAGGGGCGTTACATAGCCCAAAGGGCATCATGAGGTAGTCAAAATTACTTGAATGGGAGTGCCACAGTGTTGGCAACAGTAGCTGGAGGAAAAGGTGACCTCCCAATTGGACCAGTTGATTGATGGGTTGTGGGCCTGCAGCCAAGGTATCCATAGGATGCCTGGGAAAATGGGAGATCTGATAATATCAAAGCTGAGGAATTCCTGATGACCAGTGTCTGAGTTTGCAAGAATGGGGGCAGTCTCGTGAGTAACAGGCCCTGAGCTAGGTAGAGTGCCACCAGCGAGGGGTATGTTCCAGTCTTTTTTTCTTGAAAAGGAGAGGAATATGTAAGTCTTTTGCAAGGTTTTTTTTTTTTTTATTTATTTTTTTAACTTTATTTCTTTATTGAAATTTTTCAAAAAATATTAACACAAAGTAGAAAACAGACATTACCTCCAGGACCCAATCTCCCTCTCCAGTGCTTCCCACTCCTTAAATAGGCAATGTAGATGATAAAATGGGCACATTATGGGAAGTTCTTGAGTAGAGTGGGCATCCTGTAAAGGGGCCCGTCTAAGGTTCTATTGTTTCTCAATTCCCAGCCCATTCACTTCACTCTCACAACTCCATCCATTCCTCTCATTCGCTTATCTTCCAATCTCTCAGGATCTATTTTCTTTTGGGTCACTGCCCGTCATTTGCGTGTCTCTCTATGCTAATAAAATTTATGGATAAATCCCTTTTGCTTCCCACCAGGGTTTCCAGATCAAGTCATATTTCTTTAGTGCTCCTTGCTTTATATATACCAATTTCTCCTTGAGAATTTCCCCGTTCATACTATTTAGCCATTCCCCATTGGACGGCGGTGACACCGATTGCCATCTCCGGCCGATCAGGTTCCTAGCTTGGAATAGGCATCTCATAACTGCTAGCTGACTGTTTCCTGGGTATCCCGCTCCCTCAAGTAAACCTAGTAGGCAATGTTTTGCCTCCAACTCAGTGGAGGTTCCAAACGTCTGGTCGATAATCCCAGTCACCCCCGTCCAGTAACGGAACAACTTCGGGCATCTCCAAAACATATGGTACACATCCGCTTCTAACTCCCCACACCTAGGGCATCTTGAGTCTGGCAGGGGTCCGAACTGGCATAGTTTTTGAGGGGTATAATAGGTTCCATATAGCAAGAACAGATGTGACACCCTCTGAGAGGGGGACAGCAAGACCAGTGGGGCCAGTTCCCAGAATAATGTTCCATTGCAATTCAGGGATGTTTCCCACATCTTTTTCCCATTTTCTCCTATACAAAGGGGATTCCATCCCTCCCATTCTCCCCTTATTGATATGTGGATATATTTTGAGATTAACCCGTTCCCTGACTCTGCATTAATTTGTTTTTGAAGAACAGCAATTGTGTTCCATTCTAGGGAGCTCCTGTTCAACCAGTGCATGCCTGACCTGTAACTATCTGAAAAAAGAGTTATTCGGCAGGGCGTATTGGTCTCTTAGTTCCTGGAAGGTTTTCAAAATGCCGTCTAGGTATAGCTGAGTAAAGTATTTTATACCACGTCTCTCCCATTCCTTTACTACCCCCATTTTTTTTAGTTCTCCCAGTTTGCTGTTCTCCCATAGGGGGGTATACTCCATGAGGCCTCTATAGTTAAAAATTGTTTTCATTATATCCCATACTTTCATCATTAGATTCAGAGTAGGGAGTCCTGAGGGAAAGGATTCCGCCTCCAGAGCTGCCGCTATTGAATCATGTGGGGTATTTTGTAGGAGTATCTTTCTGCCTGCTTCTTGGCCTGCTAGATTGCACCCCGCTATATGCTGGAGAGCTGCAGGGTAGTTAAACAAATTCTTGCTGAGCCATCCTTCCAGATCAATTCTCTGAACAAAATATCTATCCTTTGGAACCAGTTTTTGTGAAGCCAGATTGGGGAGTTATGTAATACATAAAGAAGCTATGGCATCCAAATTATTTTGATTAGGTTACAGCAGCCTGCCACAGATAGTGGAAGGCGTTTCCACACTTTTATTTACTTCTAAATTTGGCCAATAACGGGTCAATGTTGTGTGAGGTTAATATCTAAGAAGCAGCTGCATGCTCCTTAGTCAACGATTGCCCATAATTTGGCCTCCTTTCCAGCCACCTGCAAAGAGATAGGAAAAATTATGTGAGTAGACACAGTCCCGGATAGCTGGAGGTATGAGGGATATAGGTGCCTGGACCTACATGACCGAATGGGACAGTTACGTAGGAAGTGGCCTGCAGCTCCAAAATAGATGCATTGGTTGTTTAGGCGCCTCCCTTTTTTCTGGGCTCAAAGAGGGTAGACCTATCTGCATAGGCTCTACATCGGATATATTGGAGGTTGGAGGAATGGAGGCAGAGACAGCTGGGGCCGGGACTTTGGGTAGTACCCAAGTTGGCCTAAAGTTCTGGGATCGCTCCCGCAGGCGCCTGTTCAACTGAATAGAAACTTGAATGAGAGCCACAAGTGTAGCGGGAGCCTCAGACCTGGCTAGCTCATCCTTGAGGGTTTTGGACAGGCCTAGGTGGAATTGGATACTTAGGGCCACATCATTCCAACCTGTATCAGCTGCCCACCTACGGAACTCTCCGACGTAGTCTAATGCACTGTACACATGATAGGATTTTCTGATAACAAAATCCATGTTTTTTTTCCGACGGATGTTGGCTCAAACTTGTCTTGCATACACACGGTCACACAAATCTTGTCGGAGATTCCGAACGTTAGGAACGCGGTGACGTACAACATGTACGACGAGCCAAAAAAAATGGAGTTCAATAGCCAGTGCGGCTCTTCTGCTTGATTCCGAGCATGCGTGGAACTTTGTGTGTCGGAATTGTGTATACGCGTTCGGAATTTCCGACAACGGATTTTATTGTCGGAAAATTTGAGATCCAGATCCAGAAATTCAGATTGAAAATGTCCGATGGAGCCTACACATGGTTGGGATTTCTGACAACAAGCTCCCATAGAACATTTTCCGTCAGAAAATCCTATCGTGTGTTCGGGGCATTCCATTGCTCATCTGCCTTGCACAAGGGAATGAAGAGCAGATTCGCAGTGGCGGTTTTCTGCAGGTTGTCATATAACACCGCCATGGCTTCAAAGAATGCAGTGACTCAGTTTACCACCTCATCCCTCTTCTCAAGCAGGTTATGAGCCCAGGATTGTGGCTCATCAGATAGGAGGGAGATGATGAACCCCACTCGGACGGTCTCAAGTGCGAAAGTCCTAGCTTGCAGGGCGAAGTAAATTTCGCAGGCATTATTGAAGGCCCTGAACCTTTGTCTCTCCCCGGAGAAGCATTCTGGAGTGGGTACTCTGGGTTCTGGGAGAGGCAGCAACACAGCAGGTGGAGCAGCAGCAGCTGAACTGGAGGGTGCTGTTGCAGAGGCGGAACTTGTGGCTGAGTTGGGTTCAGCGGGAGCCATTGAAGTAGTGAGGGTATGGAGACGTCCCTCAAGCTGGAAGTATTCATCTTCGAGGTTTTTGACGGCTTGTGTTAGGGCTGTTATCTGTTGACACAGCGCTTCCAGCGCAGAAGCACCTCTCTCGGCCTCAGACATAATGGCTCACTGATACTATCACATACCAGGTGCTGGAGGCCAATGGAGAGAGGGCTTCTTTTGCAGCTAAATTCCAGACTCCCCTGAAGATGAGACAGGAGTCGGGCACAAAGTAGCACAGGTCACCTGTGAAGTTGCTTGCAGAAAGCTCAGGAATGCTGCTGTTGTGATGAACAGAGTCTGAAGACAGGTGGCACCTGTGAGGTGAGCCAGGTCTGTAAAGTCACTGAGATAATAGAGTAGTCAACACAAGCCGAGATCAGAACCAGGTTTAAAGCAGAGCAGACAAAGTCAGGTGGAAGCTGGGTCAAACAGGAGAAGCAGGCAGAGGGTATCCATGAGACATGCTGGGAACAGGAACTGGAGATAGGCAGACAGGTCGGGAACAAGCCGGGTTAGAAACTAAGGAACACAGGAGCAAGGAATCACAGGAACACAGGTAACAAACTGAGATCAGTCAGCAACTTCAAGCACTGATACACTTCCTTATAAAGGCCCATGTGATGTGCTGCTGGGGACGCTGGGTCCTAGAGCCCTTCTCCTGTTGTTGGTGCCCTGACAGATGCTGGGTCCTAAAGACCTTATCCTGCTGTCAGCTCCCTGACAGATGGGTTATCTCCTTTAGGATGGGAGAAATAAAATGGCGGAGTAGCTGAGGGTAATAATACTCAGAACAGGGATAAGACTGTAGAGCCTAAAATAATAAAGATCATATTGACCCTAACCTGAGACATACAGTATCATTTTATCAAATTATTTATCACTTAATTAGATACCTACTATAATATAATGGCCCCCAAACCAGACTGGGTAAGGATTACCTATAAATGATGATGAAAGATACAGTGAGTAAAAGGGGTATAAGATGATTACTAATAGAAGTTGTTGTGGTTGAAAGAATTCTATATGTTATTTATATTAAAACACCTATAACTATACCCATGTGAACCCTATACACCTAAAACGACTAATTGGATGCTTCCATATGTACGTGATCACATGGTAATAAGCTGGTGTATGTACACCCAATAAAGGGGAAGGAGAAGGTCAAAAGGACATAGGGTGTTATAGGATAGAACTTATATCTAGTTCTTAGTTTAATCTACCTGGTGAAAGGGTGTCAAGGAAAAAATCCAGTAGGTCTCCCTTTGGCAGAGTCGCTGAGACCGCTCAGCTTCAGGGAGTCCCCTGGGCATAGCCTCAATGATCCACAAACCATCAGTTGACTAATCATGAAATGCCAAATAATTCCGAGGTAATGGAGGTACACTATGGTTATCCTTCCCTTCTTCAATCAGGGAAACCCCTGGGCATAGCCTCGATGATCCACAAACCATCTGTGGACTAATCATGAAATGCCAAATAATTACGAGAGAATGGAAGTACGCTGTGTTTATCCTTCCCTTTTTCAATAAAGCGGCGATGTTCGCCAAATCTTTTCCGAAGAGGGCAAATGGTGCGACCCACGTGAAAGAGTCCACAGGGACAGGATAAACAGTATATGACATGAGCAGTGGAACAACAATAGAAATCATCAATGGTATTATTGGTGAAATCGTTTTGTCTATGATGGACAAATCTACATG
This sequence comes from Lithobates clamitans, assembly GCA_037952925.1. Classification (NCBI taxonomy): domain Eukaryota; kingdom Metazoa; phylum Chordata; class Amphibia; order Anura; family Ranidae; genus Lithobates; species Lithobates clamitans. The sequence goes on from JBBGZY010000262.1 coordinate 217,929, forward strand.
TTTTGCACAGGGGTTTGCGACATTGGTACATCCCTTTGAGCGGAATCAAACAAGGTTGGTTGGTAGGGAGAGCAGAGGACAGTGGGTTTGAATTTACTAGGTGCTATTTTATTTTTAAGGTCCAGTGCTCTTCTATATGTAATTTTGGGCTTGTTTGTGATATCATGTAAGTGTGGGTCTTGTAAGAGAATGGTCCAATGTTTAGTGATAATAGATTCCATCTTATGGTGTTGGTTATGAAACCGTTTAATGAATCTGGCCAACTTTTCATTTTCATGGGTAATGGTTTTTGGTGGTTTTCCATGTAGGTATGTATGGTATGCTGTTTCTACCAAATCCTCAGCATACCCCTTAACTGAGAATTTTTGATTAAGAAGGTTACATTGTGTTACATAATAAAAATCATTGGTGCAGTTTTGTCTCAGGTGACAAAATAATCCCTTCGGAATGTTTCTAATCCATCTCTGGTATAAGGCAAGAAGGAGTTTCCAGCAGTTGGTTTTGTATTTTTTAGCATGAATGGTAAAACATGTATAATATAGTTCTAGATCCAAGAAGACTAGGGAGTTACTGTCATGAACTGATGTAAAAGAAAGGCCTAAAGGGTTACTGTTGATGAACAAGCTCATCAAATAGAGAGAGGGGGTCCCATCCCAAATGATTAGGATGTCATCAATTAAGCGATCATAAAAGATAATATTGGCCGCAAATGGGTTTTTATGCCAAATATGTTTTTCTTCCCAGAAAGCCGTAGTTAACTTGGCGTAAGCAGGTGCAAACTTTGCACCAATTGCAGTGCGGTGGGTATGCAGATAGTAGTCGCCATCAAACGTAAAGTAGTTATGTAGGTAATTAGAGTATGCCCAGGCACATCCGGCACACCCCCTGCACACGCCTATGACCATTGCCATTATAAAAAGTGGTTATTTTAGTATTTGTTAAACAAATTCTTGTCAAATTTGTTTATTAAAGTTTAACAAATCACAAAGATAGGTTCAAAAGCAGTGCTAGAAAGTAACATGTCAAGGTATAATGAACAACTATTGCCCCACAATTTAACTGAAAGTAGCCTATTTTGCATAGTCTGTTTTAGGATTAGTGGTGTAGATAACATTTTATAGTTTGGTCAATAGAGGCTCGAATCTAAAATGGATAAAAAAGATATAATAAAGCCTCAGATAAGTAAAAATTTCTAACTAAACTAAAATATGCATCAGAAAAGAGTGATATGGGATTATCACTGTTATCTAGGAGCTTATATCTAAGATTTTTTGAAACCAGGTAGTGTATACAAAAGTATTGCTATTTGAACCTAAAGAAAAAAAAAGGATGGAGAAAGGTATAATGCAAAGAAAGGTAGAAGGAAGAGAAAAGAGAGAAAAAGAAAGAGGCGAAGTGATAGGAACAAATTCAAGTGGTCTCGTCAACAGCTACTCACTGTGTGCATTTTAACTATTGTCTGTAAAATGCGGGTGAAAAACCTGTAGAGCTTAGCAGTTTCTGGTGACAACAATCATTCCATATTAACAGTTGCTTAGATCATACACCTTCACTATTCTACAATTTGGTCGAAAAACAATGGAATCCCTTGGTTATGTGCGCACGTCCAGAGTTAGAGACCATGATGCGATTTTTGTTTTATTTTTTGCATTATTGTGTGGGTATATTTAATAAAGAGTCCACTGAGTGTATGAATATAAACAAGAAATGGAACCGATTTTACAGCTCATATGGGTCTGTTATACAATTAGACCATTGTAGCTGCAGATACATTTCCTCTTTCCCTAAGAGCCGGTTCACACTTGAAGCGGCACGACTTGCAGGTCGCCTCACCGAGGCGACCTGCACACGACTGCCATGGCGACTTGCAAGACGACTTCTGTATAGAAGTCTATGCAAGTCGCCCCCAAAGTAGTACAGGATCCTTTCTTCTAAGTCGGAGCGACGCAATTAGAACGGTTCCATTGTACAGAACGGGAGGCGACTTGTCAGGCGGCTAGGTCGCCTGACAAGTCGCCCCCCCGTGTGAACCGGCTCTAAAGCCTAAATACCTATTTTCTGTTGTATTTTATTTCAAGCTCAAACATTGATTGCAGTTTAGTGGACTCCTGTGTCCAGCATTGTCTGAATTAATTAAACTAATTAATGGTGTTTTACTGTCCTATAAACTTATTACAAGGCTGAGTTTTTTTGCTGCAAATGAAAAGAACACTGGGGATAAAGCCACTCCACATAGCTGACAATGTACAAATATCTGCTTGAGATTTGTCAAAAGTACACTCTAGTCAAAACTGAAATGTAAAATGTATGTAAACTTGCAACATAGCTGGATATTCTTCATTTCATCTAGTGATGTTATTGTTTTTTGAAGAGAGCCTGATCTTTTGAAAGACAACAAACTTACTGGATGGACTACCAGATGAAAATAGAAGAAAGGAAGGCAAAAAAAAACGGAAAACAAATGCAACCATTACATATAGGAATTAGTAAGTTGCAATATAATAAATGTTTGCTTTTGTGCTTAATACAGCTTTAACCACTTGGCGCCCATGCTATAGCCGAAAGGCGGCTACAGCATGGGCTTAAAATGGTGGGAGGGCGTCCTTGGACGTCCTCCCATGCTCGCACTGCCCGCGCGCCCGGAGCGGCGCGATCTGTGATCAGCCGAGTCTGCAGGACTCGGCTGATCACAGATCGGGGTAAAGGGCCAATCACAGCAGCCCTTTACCATGTGAGTAGCTGTCAGCCAATGACAGCTGATCATGGAAGTAAACATAAGCCGGGTATCTGCTTTTTTACCCCTCACACTGATAGCGTGAGGAAAAAAGAAGAAAGCCATTAGCCGGCTTCTGTTACAGGGACATCGGTTCCCTCAGTGCCCACCAGTGCTGCTAATCAGTGCCCACCAGTGCCACTATTCAGTGTCCACCAGTGCCACCTACCAGTGCCCATACATACTGCTAATCAGTGCCCACCAGTGCCACCTATCAGTGCCCATCAGTGCCACTTATCAGTTCCACCTATCAATACCCATCAGTGCTGCCTATCAGTGCCGCCCGCCAGTGCCAGTTCGGTTCAGAGCACAAGCAACTGTGACAGATATCATTCATGGCATGCCTTGAATGTAATTGTTTTGGAAAACAGGTGAATTGATGGGTTTAGTTGAGCTTTAACAGCAATTAAAACATTGAGACCCCTTTCACACAGGCGCTTTACAGGCGTTTTTGTGCTAATCAATGCGCCTGTAAACTGCCTCTTCTGCAGCCCCAGTGTGAAAGCCCGAGTGCTTTCACACGGAGGCAGAGCTCTTGCAGGACAGGAAAAAAAGTCCTGCAAGCAGCATCTTGGGGGCGGTTCGGGAGTGGTGTATACAGCGCTCCTACACCACCCCTGCCCATTGAAATGAATGGGCGCTGCTTTAAAGCGCCTTAAAATCGCTTTGAAAGCAACGCTAAGTGGGCGCTTTTAGACCCTTTTTAACCTCTTCTGGGGAGCGCTCTGCTAGCGGCACCGGTAAAGCACCGCTAAGACTAGTGGCGCTTTACCATTAACACCCGTACTGCCCCAGTGTGAAAGGGGGTCTGAGAGATGACTGTAGGCTGGTTGCTGGGACAAAAATCTTTTTGACCTACAAAAACTATTTTAAAATGGTTCTAAAGGCTCAAGGTTTTTTATCTTCATGCATGGGATAGCAAAAAGTAGCATAAATTATACAAATAAAGAGTCTGACTACACCAATAATTTAAATGGTCATAACTTGCCACAGTGTTAATTTAAGGGTAACCCAGGTTTAATAATTACAATAACCAAACTTAAATCTCTGCATATTTAAATTTTCATATACCTCAAATTAGAAAATACATCAAAACAAATACCACTATCCATCCAGAATAGACTGCATGACAACCCCACCAGCCTAGGCCAGGCGTCACAGTGGCTTGCTCAACCATGCTCTGTAAACCCATGTTGAATATATCCAAACCAATATTGGATAAATGTACTAAGTCCGGTCTAAATAGACCTGGGATAAAGCCCTCCAATTCAAAATGGCGATATGAAAAACCATTAGATTGGATAAAAAAATTGTGAATTGTGCGATTCAAACGTCTAAATAGAACAATTTTACAAATGGTGACCAAAGTAATCTAGGTACCATTTCAGAAAAAGCAAAAATGGTATGTGGAAACAGGACTTTAAAGGAGTATAAATCCTGTTTAATTTCGCAAAGAAGGTTTTAACCTTACCAGGTCATTTGCGTGCATTATGATCAAATCTGGATTGGGCCATATACTAGATAAATGATTTAGAACATCCTTTAAATTTCTCCATCTTAATCCTCTGATACCTTGCCAATACATTTGGAATGCACTTTCATTTAAACCAAGAGTCTCAGTATAAGTCCTGGATGCTGCCCTCTTCTTGGCCCAATACATAAAAGAGGGACCAACACTCCAGACTGTAATTTTTGGAGGACCTGAAAAATAAAATGAATTGATAATTAAATCTGGACAAATGTAAATCTTATATCTGTTACTATCCCATCTACCCAGTCTTTTAAGTTCATCAGGGGAGAAACCCAGATAGCTAGCTAATGTGGCAGCCCCTATCCTAAATGAGTGGGAGGAGAAGTGAAAAACCTGAAAGGCCAAGATACTTAAGGCAAGCAGAGAGGATAGAGGAAATTTGGTATCTGGTAAGGGGGGAAAGATCCAATTGAATAAAAAGAGAGCCACTAAAGGAAGGTCTGAATGCAAGAAAATTCAAAATATTAGCGACTGGGCAAATGTTAACATTAGAAGAACTGTATAAGGGGATAAAACGACCTTTACCAGCTTTATCAGATGTTGAACTTAGCTAGTATTTTGTTAACGGAAGATGCACTAAGACAAGATTTTAATAAGAAAGAAACAAATGACAAGGCTGTATATGAATTGATAACAGTTACCTTCAGGTTTTACATAGATTAAAAGATACAACACTTTGACCAAGCTTGGAGATATTCTTCCCACATTTTGGATGCGACAGAATTCTTCCAATTGGCAGTAACTAGTCCCAAATCAAGCCTCAGAGGTAAGCTGGGCATTGAGATCCAATCAGGTCTGCTTCTGGTGCCAGCTTCCGGAATCTGGAAAACTGCAAACGAGACAATGAGTGTGCAGTACTATTAGTCACACCGGGTATATGTTTTGCTTTCATCCATATATTGAACCTCATGTAATGTAAAACTAAGAAATGGAACAATTTAACAACAAACTGTGATTTTGAAGATAAATAATTTATGGCGAACAATACGCCTTTATTGTCAGTATGGATAATTACTCTACGATTCATAAATGTCTTACTGCAGATCACAATTGATACCACCACTGGGAATAATTCCAAAAGAACCAAGTTGCGTGTAATGTCAGTAGTTTTCCAGGATGGATGCCATTCAGATGCACACCAATGGCCAGCTAAATATCCGCAAAAACCTATTGCGTCAGAGGCATCTGTGAACAGCCCAAGATCGTAATCTTTAACAAAGTCTTTTTGCCACACTGTAGAACCATTGAATCCTGTTAAAAATTCATCCCACACCTTCAGGTCTTCCTTGATGGCTTTAGAGATAAAGATATGAGTGTAAGGGATTTTTAAACCCTTCCTAGCCATAGCAAGTCTACGGGAAAAAATCCTGGCGATAGGAATGATCCTAGCCACAAAGGCAAAGAGCCCGAGTGTCAGGAAAGGTTCCATCCATTGGTAATATCTATCATTTGGCGTGCAGCACTGAGGTCCACCAGCAGGTGTCTGCTGGCAGTTTGGAACTGTCAGGAGAGCTTCCCCCTGCTGGTGTTATGTCATCTTTGGGCCACAGTACTGGTGTTCACCAGCGGATGGATCCTCGCAGTGTGGAGCAGACAGCACCTCCTGCGATCAGGTGTCACCTGAGGCTAATTGCAGGTGTGCATTTAAATACCTGGCAAGCATTCACATGTTCGACCTGGTATCGTCCTTGTGCCCTGAACTGCGAGCCTGTTATCCTGATCCTGGACCTGAGGCTGTACCCGATCCCGATCCTGATCCCGAGCCTATCCTGATCCTGTCCCTCCTATGTTCCTGTTACCTTTCATCCCTGCTCTGCAGCCTGATCCATCTACCTTCTCCCTCACACACACAGCCCATCCCCCTGACAGTTAGAAACACGCTCCTAGGACACACTTAACCCCTACACTGCCACCTAGTGGTTAACCCCTTCACTGCCAGTGTCATTTACACAGGAATCAGTGCATTTTTATAGCACTGATTGCTGTATAAATGACAATGGTCCCAAAAATGTGTCAAAAATGTCCGATGTGTCCGCCATAATGTCGCAGTCACAATAAAAATCGCTGATTGCCGCCATTTAAAAAAAAAAAAAAATTATTAATAAAAATGCCATAAAACTATCCCCTATTTTGTAAACGCTATAACTTTTGAGCAAACCGATCAATAATCGCTTATTGCGATTTTTTTTACCAAAAATATGTAGAAGAATATGTATCGGCCTAAACTGAGGAAAAAAATAGTTTTTTTATATATGTTTGGGGGATATTTATTATAGCAAAATGTAGAAAATAATGCTTTTTTTCAAAATTGTCGCTCTATTTTTGTTTAACGCGCAAAAAATAAAAACCACAGAGGCGATCAAATACCACCAAAAGAAAGTTCTATTTGTGGGAAAAAAAAACATCAATTTTGTTTGGGAGCCACGTCGCACGACCGCGCAATTGTCAGTTAAAGCGACGCAGTGCCGAATCGCAAAAAGTGCTCTGGTCAGGAAGGGGGTAAAAAGTGGTTTAGAAGGACTTTGCGCTTTGACAAAAACATGGCGATCAAGGCCCTGATCCTAACTAGCTTAGACAATGGAAGATGAAATTCCTTGGCAGTGGAGTCAATGATGATGCCCAGGAACTCGATAGTTAGAGGCAGGAAAAATATTTTTTTCCTGAGCTAAAGGAATCCCGAATGATTTACAGATATCAAAGAAACAGGATAGTGTTTCTAAACAAATAGATGAATTAGCTGGACCCACAAATAAAAAATCATCCAAATAATGAATAGAACCACCGTAAGGATATGATACAGATAAAACCCATTGAAGAAAGGATGAAAAGGCTTCAAAGTAAAAGCAAGATAAAGAAAAACTCATTGGCATACACATATCATAATAAAACTGATTATTGAAAAAAAACTGATTATTGAAATGGAAACCCAATGAACTAAAACCTTGAGGATGAACTTATAGTAGGCGAAAAGCTGATTTGACATCTGCTTTGGCTAGTAATGAATATTTACCATATTGTCTGAGTAGAATTAGTGCCTTGTCAAAAGAGGCATAGGTAACTGAAGCTTTAAAATCAGAGACCTCATCATTCAGAGATTTGCCTGGGGGGGGGGGGGGGGTAGGAAAGGTGATGAATTAGTTGAAAAGAGCCAGGCTCTTTCTTAGGGACTACACCCAAAGGTGAGACTCTAAAATTAGTAAAGAGGGGAGATGAAAATGGACCTGCAATTCTGCCTTCCTTCCTTTCCCTTTCAATTTTCTCTGTTACAACCTCTAGATGGTAAGACACCGCAGGTTCTTAACTATTACACAACCTTCCCTGGAAAAACCAGGAATCAAAAAACCTTTGCGGAACCCACTACCAAGCAGTTCCACCATCTTGCTGTCTGGATAGATTTCTAGCCAAGGCAATATTTCTGACAATCTCACTGGCGTTTGAGCTTTTAACATTGAATGAAACAAGATTCCCAGGTGGCGGACTTTTAAGGCACAAAATGGTAAAATGGTATATTCTAATATGAAAAGTATTTATTGAAATATGAAAAATACACAACATTTTTAATAAAAAAACATGTTGAGAATAAACATTCCAGTGTTGTCATACAAATCAGAATACATTTAACGGACTAGCGTTTCCTGTATCCAACGCGTTTCGGAGTGAAAATGTAATCCTCCCTCTTCAGGGGTATAGTTTAAAACAAGAAACTCAGTATTATAGACTGGAAGTCACAATTGTTTAAAAACATAGAGGTGCCAAGAGGAGTTGTTTCCAAATTGCTTGAGCCACAGAGTTCAATATGCAGGCATACCTCAAGAACAGGAAAATGCCTGGCCCGTATGTGCTGGTCCAGCTCCCCCACACCCACACAACACCAACCTGGAGGAGGGGGAAGCCAGAGGACCCACTGGGGCTGAAAAGCAGGAAAGGACCCTGCACAGTGGTGCGTGGAAATGACTTGGCTACGTTGCTATTTGTGTGGTAAGAAAAATGCAACAAGAGGAGAGGCTGTCTGTGAATGCCACAGCTGCACAGTGGTGCATGGAAATGACTTGGCTGCATTGCTATTTATGTGGTAAGAAAAACTTAAGTAGAGGAGAGGCTGTCTGCGAATGCCACAGCTGTGGGAATAATGTGACCATTCGCTCCAGCACCCAGCCCGTGCGTGGAAATGACTTGGCTGCGTTGCTATTTGTTGGACAAGAATTTACATTGCCCTTTGTTAAAGGCAAAGCACAAACCTTTACAAAAGAAATTATGAGTGGAACTGGAAAGCTTATTCTGAAATGATGTCTTCTGAGGAAGCATTAGGTTCAGCCACAAACCTACATCCTTAATTCCCCAGCGTAATGAGAGGTGGACTGACAATTTTTCCCTGAAATTCTCATCGTACGTAAACCAAGAAATGCCTCCAAAATGCCTAAAGGCTTCCGCAACAATATCTAAATGTTGAAACATTTCTCCAGAAATTTCTCACCCATTACCAACGCGTATATACAAAAAAGCTTGCAACCAATTCTGGAACGTTCTTGAAATGGCTCTTCTCCTATCTTCTTCCGATCGGTCCTTGGGCTTCTTATCTAATTTAGAAAGAAATTCTTTAGATGAAGGCAACAATGATAAGATGTTAACGTAGACACCTTTCCAAATTTTCTTCTTAACTGAAGAAGATAGGTGAAAACCTAATGGTGACATTTCACAAGGAAGCGCTTCCTTCATACAAGATTTGGCTATTACTGAGTTAGGCGGGACTATTGGAAGATTCATAGGACTAGGTTGTAGTGAAACAACAGATTTCCTGTAAATTGGAGTGGTCTGACTGTTAACCAGGTGTGAAAGCTTAGTATTATCCAATAGAGCATCAGCCGATTTAGAAAAATTAGAGCTATGCTGGGTACGTGCATTGTCCCATACTGAACCAATATTCTGAGAATCATGAGAAACATTAGCCATGGGAACATTATTAGTACTACTTCCAATAGGTAATGCATTTCTAAACATAACATTTGACTGTGCATCCTGCAATATGCCAAAAGGCAAAATATTTTGCATTGCACCAATAGGTTGTGCACCCTGCGAAAAAAAACACCAAATGATTGTGCACCTTGTATAGCACCAAGAGGCTGTGCACCTTGCAGAGCACCAATAGGCTGTGCGCTTAGAAATGCACCAATATGTTGCACACCTTGTGGTGTACCAACAACTTGTGCACCTTGTAATGCATTAATATGCTGAACACCATGAGGTGTACCAACGACTTGTGCGCCTTGTAATGCATCAATATGCTGAACACCCTGAGGTGTACCAACAAATTGTGCACCTTGTAATGCACCAATAAGCTGTGCACCTTGTAAAGCACCAACAGAATATGCACCATGAAAAGCACCAATAAGTTGTGCATTCTGCATTGTATCCAAGTAGGGTGAACACTGTGCTATGTCAGTAGGCTGAATTAAATCAGAAAGGTAAGGAAAGTACCCAGCCCCAGCAGATTGTGATGTATTAGAAAAGCCCTGGTTCTCTTCTTGTACATTTGGCAATGAAAAGGTTAAAGGATTGCAAACAGAATTAGGCTTTTTTAACAGAAGATAAAGGAAACTCAACAGACGTGTGTGCTGTCCCTGTCAGCAGAGGTGCCTGGCTGCTGAGTATTCTCTGAAGAGGCAGGAGCAGGGGTCCTGGCACTTCTAGGCTGAGACCGACGGCTGATGCTATAATTCCTGCTGTACGGAGAGGCAGGGGGATCTTTCTTCTGTCTTCTACCTCTCCTGACAGGGGGGCAAGAGCTGCCTGGTGTAGCGGCACGGGCTCCTTGTACCTCAGGAATAGGCTGAGCTGATACAGAGATGGGAGGTGAAAAAACGGCAGGTGGGTTTTCTCCTAAACACTGCCTGAGCCATTCCTCACCCCCTGAGCTCTCAGCCTTCTCTATCAGCTTGGCAAAGTAAGGATTCCATGTTGAGCACATGGAGCGTGGTCCGTTCCTCTTCAGGTGGCTGGAGCGTGAGGGGAGAATCCGGTTTATAAAGGCTCCAGAACGGTGTGAATACAGACCCGCCAATAGGCACCATATAGCTGCTTGTTGCTGTGGGAGAAGCGGCAGGAGAAACAAATAGCAACCTGTAATAGAACAGGAAAGGAGAGCAAGGCAAAACTGCACTTTGTATACTGCCATGAGGGTCCCTGCTTATTCCAAGGGACCCAGGCATTCTATGCATGAAAATAAAAAATCTTCTGTGTGCAGCGCCCCTTGCCCCCAAATACTTAGCTTCATCGTGATCCAGCAATGTGCACAAAAATCTTGGCTCTCCGGGGACTCTCCCTCATTGGCTGCGACAGCAGTGGCTCCCATTGTGTCAATCACAGGCAGTAAGCCAATGAGAAGAGAGAGGGGACAGGAGCTGAATGGACAAGCAGAGCAGCGGCTTAGAAGCAAGCCTGCTCAGGTAGCAAGCTGTTTGGTGTGGGGGCACTTGGCAGGAGGGTGGAGCCAGTAGTGCCGGAGGGGGGCCAGAGAAGAGGAGGATCTGTGCTGCTCTGTGCAAAACCATTACATAGAGCAGGTAAGTTTATTATTTTTAAAAGAAAAATAATAACTTTACTATCACTTTAAAGAAATGTGGCACCATCCTTTTAGTAAGAAAGACTTATCTATCTCAGTATAAACTGCATTGCTTAATGGACTGAAGTTTGATCATAAAAATATATTGGTTGCTATAGAGAATAGTTGTGTTTAAGTTCACACTGCAACATCAGGTTGAATCAGAAAAAAGCACAGCAGAAGAAATCAAGAATTCATATAAAAAAATGTGATTGTAGCATTGCATACTACCTGTGATAAGTTGTGTGTCTGTAATTTGCTGCCTTTAAATAAATAGATAAAATCTATTTATCTTTTCTGTTTCTTGCTATTCATGAAGTAAAACCATGTTATTGCCATATTGTAAAGTCAAAATAGGACTGGGTTTTGAAAGTTTGGCGAAGGGGGTGTTGGGATATATTGGGCACTCCACTGGGGGTGTGTATCTATAACAAAAAAATTTTTGGAAAGAGTAGGGAAAAGTTAAACTCCTGCAGGTTTTTTTTTGTCTGTGTCCCTTTGGAGAGATTTTCCTTTATTTCCTGCAAAGTGAGACCCCTTTCACACTGGGTGGTTTTCAGGTGCTTTAGCACTGGAAATAGCCTCTGCTAAGGGCCTGAAAACTGCCTCCCATTCATTTAAGTTTGACTTTTCACACCGGGGTGGGGCGCTTGTAGGACGTTCCGAAAAGTCCTGCAAGCAGCATCCTTGTGGCGGTTTGGGAGCGCTGTATACAGTGCTCCCAAAATGCCCTGCCCATTGGAATGAATGGGCAGCGCTTTGGAAGTGCCGCAACACGGGAGTTTATAACCACTCCTTTGGGGTTAAAAGCTCCCCGCTAGCATCTCAAAAGCACCTCTTAAACAGCACTACAGCGCCGCTAAAAAACTAGCTGCGCTTTATCGCTAACACGACCACGGCCCCAGTGTGAAAGGGGTCTGAGAGAAAATCTCTAAAAGTGAATTCCCTTCTTACATAGTTGTCACAGATAAACAGAGTCTCCATTTAGATTTCTCCTCAGGGGTGACAATTGTAAAATTTTGGATCTACCATTAATTTCTATCCAGGTGTCAATGGTCACTACGACAAATAAGAGGGGGGGGGAATATCTCTGGGGGAGGGGGGCACAGGCAACAAAAAAAACCTGACAGGGATTCTAGTTCTTCCCTTCTAGATCCAAAACAAAACATTTTGGCTAGTGCTAAACTTTTGGAACATCTGCTCTAAACTTAACCCTTAACAAACTAACCCTTAAACCTAATTTAAAACCTCAAGGTCAGCCATAGTCCTTTATCCAACCATACTATCACAACAATTGTTATAATATCACATCTGAAATGATAACATCATTCCAAGTGTAGTGTCAGCGGTACTAAACTGATGAAAATCTGAGTCAAGACATAGCTCTATCATAATCACTTAATGACAAAAATATTGGTGCCAAAATACAATGCACTAAATACAACTAATTAGTTTCAGAAAGCTTTCTCATCCCCAAATGAAATTTCAATCAGTGGATATAGTTTATCCTAATATAATGGCAATGCTTTCACAAGTTTCCCAGAAAACTTTCTTTCTGACCTTGACAATAAATGAGTGTACCTTAAAATAGAAAATGTGTTTTTTCCCTTTTTAATAGACTCTTAATTTCCCAGTATGCAAACACTGTCTGACAGTCGTTAGCTCTAGTGAATTATACATGTGATTATGATGCACACAAGCCGCTCCAGGACACCAGGATCATAAACAGTTACCCAAAAGCGATTTTATCTGGTGCCTCCATAAATTATGGATAGAATTGCAGATAAAAAGATCATAACTCTCTGCACAATGGGGAATTAAGCACACAGGGTGAAATAAACACACGCGTTTCATGTTGGGGCACAATTTATTCGATAGCTCACTACAAAAATTCATCTACAGTGTAATCCTCCATGAACCTATTACCCAGAATGCCCAGACTCTCATCTCTGGTGAATGATTACCGCTTGGGACTGGAATGCATTATCTAGATAATTTGCAGTTAGGACAACGTGTACAAAATGTTGCATGTGAAAGAATTATAATCACATTGCTGTACAATGGTGCTTTTCTAATATTCCTTGTTACCTATTAAATGTCTTTTTTATGGCTTTACAGCTCCCTGAAAAATGCTGAACAATGAATTATTGAACTAGGTGAGATAGTTGTTCCACAATAAATCTCATATACAAATTCGTGTTTGCATATTGCTTGAAAAGTCTTTTTTACTCCAATTAGGTTTCCTTTGCACCCATTTTATAGTGATAGCTTGTCTTTTATAAACAGGATTTCTGTGAGAGCCAACGAAGTGTAAGCTTGTATGTACAAAGAAAGCTATCCTGTAGCAACCAATCATATTTCAGCTTTCTTTAGTGAAGCACACTTAGAACAATGAAAGGTGCTTGGGGATTGGTTGCTATATGCTGCCATATGTTGCATAATGCTTTAGCCAAAATAAAGGGAGTCTGACATCCAGTTTAAAATAATTGGGTGGGAGACATTTGTGTGAAGTTGAAGTAGGACAGTCATTTCACTCATAGAGATGCTGATCAGGGGTTCACCTATCTTAGTTTTAGTGAGCAATCTGTAAGTTGGTTGATGGCCACTTCAATATGTAGCTTCACTCACAGGTATTGAGCTTAAACTGACCCTGTAACTGTAGCCATACCTGTAAATTCAGACAGGACATACGCACCTCTCCTGTTGACAAACTCCCCCACCAAAATGCTGAGAAATTTTCTGCTGAAGTTTGGACTGAAACAAAACCTTTCTGGATTGTCTCTCTGTGGTCCCATACAGCATTCTTTAGTTCCTTCTGCTGACCTTCACACCATTACTGTATTCTGAATTCAGTGCAGACTTTAGCAGAAAATTATTCAGAATTGTTGGGGAGCTTGGCACTGTGGGCAGAAGAAAAGGTGAGTATGTCCTGTCTCATATTATGGCTTGGTAGAAAAATTGTTGTATAGCAAAAGGGTTGGTGTAAGCCCAATACATGTATGAGAGGCCACAAGAAAAGCTGTCACCATCCTACTTCCAGGTTGTTCACAAGTACATATACAGTCAATGACGTCACCCACCCCTTTGTTTATATCAGCTGTCATCTACCTGAGCTGTCATTTGGCAGTAGAGAAGCGATGTCCAAACTAGACGTGTGTCGGGCATTGGGTAATATCAGTGGCAGCTGGTGCTGGAGGATTTTGGGGGGGCACGGGCAGGCCCCTCCAGGTCCACTCTCACCCTACAGGCAGAGACCTCTAGTGGTCATGGCTCCACTGGTTCCCGATGCCGCAGTTTCTGTGTTGATCCTTTTTACAGGTTCTGGGCCTTCAGCCTCCTGTTCTGATTGGTCGGGGCGAGAAGCTAGAAGCCAATGGCGAGTGTTGATTCGCTGGTATTGCAGGGTGGAAGGGTTCGCAGAGCAGTGCTCTGTGCCCTGAAGACAACATGAAACAGGCCTATTGGGGCCTTAGTCTCTGGTCACGTGCTTGTGAGGGGATGACAAACATTGTAGAGACCTGTGTTGGTCCGGCACCCCGCACAGTGCACAGCCACACACAATGGATCGTTTTTATGTTTGATTGTGCAAGCTAGAGAGGAAGGTTGTGCAAGCTGGGGGGACGGAGCCTCTTGCGTGCCGGCCGCCACTGGGTAATACGACTATTATACATGTTTGTCTCTCTCCGGTAGATGTTCAGAGTTTCCTCTGAATGCCAGAATGTTAAGATTCAGTCTGAACACAAGTTTAAGCTCATCCCTACTGAATAGCATCACTGTGAGTGAGGTGTATGCCCTACTTCAACTTCACCAGAGGACAGCAGGGAAGGTGAGTGTGTACTGTTATTTTATAGGTATGGCTTGGTAGACATTTCCTATTAAAGCAACAGGGTTACTTTAAAGGATAATTTTATACAGTAAATGTTCACATATGAATACTCTTATGATTCATCCGAATGTGCATTACATCTGCATAGGAAAAGGCAACAGACAGTCACTGCCTCATCTGTCTACAGTTTTTGTCTGAACAGACAGACTATGCCCCTTGTATGGATCTTAACCATTCGCCGACCATCCGCCGCAGTTCTACTGTGGCAGAATGGCATGTCTGGGCGAAATGACGTTGTGTAACGTCGCTTCGCCCTTTGGCCACACGATCAATACCGGACTCCCATGATCGCTCGGGGCACATGGAGAACCAGGTTCTGTGTGTGTAAACTAGGGATGAGCTTCGTGTTCGAGTCGAACCCATGTTCGACTCGAACATCGTCTGTTCGACGAATTGTGAATGATATGGGCCGTTTGTGATAAATTTGTGTGGCGCGTCACAGCCCATAATTCACTGCGGCATCACAGTGCATTGCTGGCTGATTGGCCAAGCATGCACTATGACCTGCATGCTTGGCCAATCACAGCGCCGTCAGTAGAGAGAGCTGTAATTGGCCAAAGCCAGAGTGGCTTTGGCCAATTATGGCTTAGGGGGTTTAGAACACGCCCCACACTATACACTGTGTAGTGTGTTCTGGCGTGCTGAGAGATAGAGAGAGAGACAGTGTCATTTCATTTGAGTTAGATAGATTAGGCAGGACAGTCAGTCAGTTAGCTGCACTTACAGTGTATTGTATATATATATGCATCCCAGGTGTTGGGATATACACACTGTATTCAGTTTAGCTAGATCCGTTCCTGTTATCTTCCTACTGACAGGCAGGCTTGTCTTGTTACAGTATTTACAGCTAACTGAAGAAAATTGCTGGTGTTCTTTTGATCCTATTAGTACCACAGTCAGGCAGCTAGACTATTTACAGTTAGTGTACTGCGTCCTCCTCACAGTGTTCAGCTAAAGCTACAAGTTAGTTTAGTGTGACCTCTGCACAATGTTCAGCTAAAGCTACAAGTTAGTGTAGTGCGTCCTCCTCAAAGTGTTCAGCTAAAGCTACAAGTTAGTGTAGTGCGTCCTCCTCACAGTGTTCAGCTAAAACTACAAGTTAGTGTAGTGCGACCTCTGCACAGTGTTCAGCTAAAGCTACAAGTTATTTTAGTGCAACCTCTGCACAGTGTTCAGCTAAAGCTACAAGTTAGTGTAGTGCGTGCTCTGAACAGTGTTCAGCTAAAACTACAAATTAGTGTAGTGCAACCTCTGCACAGTGTTCAGCTAAAGCTACAAGTTAGTGTAGTGCGTCCTACTCACAGTGTTCATCTAAAGCTACAAGTTAGTGTAGTGCGTCCTCCTCACAGTGTTCAGCTAAAGCTACAAGTTAGTGTAGTGCGTCCTCCTCACAGTGTTCAGCTAAAGCTACAGGTTAGTTTAGTGTGACCTCTGCACAGTGTTCAGCTAAAGCTACAAGTTAGTGTAGTGCGACCTCTGCACAGTGTTCAGCTAAAGCTACAAGTTAGTGTAGTGCGACCTTTGCACAGTGTTCAGCTAAAGCTACCTGTAGAAGGCTGGTGGTGTTTTCCTGATCCTATCACTACCGCAGGCAGCTAAAGTATTTACACGTTAGTGTAGTGTGACCTCTGCACAGTGTTCAGCTAAAGCTACCTGTAGAAGGTTGGTGGTGTTTTCCTGATCCTATCACTACCGCAGGCAGCTAAATTATTTACACATTAGTGTAGTGCGACCTCTGCACTGTTCAGATAAAGCTACCTGTAGAAGGCTGGTGGTGTTTTCCTGATCCTATCACTACCGCAGGTAGCTAAATTATTTACACCTTAGTGTAGTGCGACCTCTGCACAGTGTTTAGCTAAAGCTACCTGTAGAAGGTTGGTGGTGTTCTCATACTGTAGGCAGGCAGTTGATTTTGCTAGCTGCAGTATCAGTATGTGTATATATATATATATATATATATATATATATATATATATATATATATATATATGTATATATATATATGTGTATATATATATGTGTATATATATATATATATATATATATATATATATATATATATATATATATATATATATATATATATATATGTATATATATATATATATATATATATATATATATATATATATATATATATATATATATATATATATATATATATATATATATATATATATCCCAGCTTAGTGCAGCTACAGGCCATTAGTATGTCTGGAAGGCCAACAAGGAGAGGCAGACAGTCACAAGCCAATAAAAGAGGGCAAGCAGGCTCTGTGTCTAGAGGCAACGGTGCTGGTCGTGGAGACGGTGCATCCTCATCAGCACGTGGCCGTGGGACACGCTTGTCCTTTTTTCCGGCAGCTGACCATGTTGAGCTGCAACATGCGGAAGACTTGGTCGAGTGGATGACCAAGCCATCCTCATCCTCCTCATCCTCCCTCACCCATGCTCAGGGTACTTTGTCTGGCAAAGCAGCTGCCAACGCGGCCTCTTCCCTCGGCTCAATGGCATCAGTGACTCCTTCCCTAGCCCCACCATGTCCTCTTGAGTAGTCCCTCAAACTGTTTGACCACAGTGTTGGGTACATGCTCCAGGAGGATGCCCAGTGTTTAGAAGGCTCTGATGATGATACTGAGCTAGATGAAGGCAGTAACGTGAGCACGGACAGAGGGGGTGCCCAAGAAGGACAGCAATCTGGCAGTCATGCTCCCCCTGCTGCAGCATACTGCCAGGTTTGCTCCAGTGATGAGGAGGGAGGGGATGATGAGGTCACTGACTCAACATGGGTGCCTGATAGGAGAGAGGAGGAGGAGGAGGCACATCACCAACGAGGCAGGATGCCCTCCAGGGGCCAGCCTAAGGGCAGCACACTGACTGCATCACACCGCATTGGGTCACTCTGCTGGCAGCTGGGAAGGATGCAGGACAAGATACAGTAGTGTTGGAGGTTGTTTTCCACCACCACGCCTCCAAAATGCCACTACTGATTGTGACACACCTCTCTCCTCCACCCCCTCCTCTTCTTCTTCCTCTATGGCCTCTTCCTGTGCTTTGTCCTCGGAACCAGTGGTGCTCCGTAGGCATTAAAGGGGCTACACAAGTACGCAGGCCAAAAGATGCCATGCGGTGCTTGAGCTGGTGTGCTTAGGGGACAGGAGCCACACTGGGGCAGAGGTTCTGTCAGCTCTGCAGGGGCAGGTACAGAGGTGTTTGATGCCACGCCAACTTAAGGCAGGAATGGTGGTTTGCGACAATGGCACCAACCTCCTCTCTGCCCTCCGACAGGGACAACTGACCCATGTGCCCTGTTTGGCTCACGTCCTTAACTTGGTGGTGCAGTGGTTCTTGGGCAGGTACCCGGGCTTACAGGATGTCCTGAGGCAGGCCAGTAAAGTCTGTGTGCATTTCCGCCGGTCATATAATGCCAGTGCTCGGCTGGCAGACCTCCAAAAAAGAGTTTAACCTGACCAAGAACCGCCTAATCTGTGACATGCCCACCAGGTGGAACTCAACGTTGGCCATGCTGCAGCGGCTGCACACGCAGCAGAGGGCCATCAATGAGTACCTGTGCGACTATGGCACCAGGACAGGGTCAGGGGAGCTTGGTTTTTTTTCCCCACGCCAGTGGGCCATGATCAGGGATACATGCACTGTTCTGTCACCATTTGAGGAGGCCACGAGGATGGTGAGCAGTGACAGTGCATACATCAGTGACACTGTCCCCCTTGTCCACCTGTTGGAGCACACGCTGCATGGAATAATGGACAGGGCACTTAAGGCAGAACAGAGGCAGGAAGAGGAGGATTTCCTTAGCTCTCAAGGCCCCCTTTATCCAGACAGCGTTCCTGCGTGCCCGCCGATCACACAGGAAGACGAGGAGGACGAGGAGGAGGAAGAGGAGGAGGAAGAGGAGGAGGATTGTGTCAGTATGGAGGTAGAGCCTGGCACTCAGCATCAGCAGCAGTCTTTAAGGGATCAGTCCCAAGAAACACATGGACTTGTACGTGGCTGGGAGGAGGTGGCTGCGGACCATGTCATCCTTAGTGATCCAGAGGACTCCGGACCGAATGCCGCAGCAAACCTACGCTGCATGGCCTCCCTGATCCTGCAAAGCCTGCATAAGGATCCCCGTATTCGTGGTATCAAGGAGAAGGACCAATACTGGCTGGCAACCCTCCTTGATCCACGTTACAAGGGTAAGGTTGCGGACCTTATCTTGCCGTCGCAGAGGGAGCAGAGGATGAAACATCTTCAGGAGGCCTTGCAGAAAGGTCTGTGCAACGCGTTCCCAGAGACTGGGAGGTTACAAACACCTGTTTCTGGACAACATGTTGCTGAGGCTTCGGTCAGTCAAAGAAGGAGCGGTGGAGAAATTGAGTCGATATAAACAGTCTATATATGAGTATTGAAATAAACCGGGTGCTCTATTAACTAGGGCACTGAAAGGATCACAAACAAAATCACATATCACCCAAATCACGGCCGACTCTGGCATTAAGCTGTCAGACTCTGCGGCTATAGCTCAGGAATTTCAAAAATTTTATTGGAAGCTTTATAATCTGCAAAAATACCCAAACCCAGCAATGCTCTACCCAGGCAGATTTGATTTCTTCCTTTTTGACAGCATCAGGTATGCCCCTACTTTGGCTAGAGGTAATTGTAGGGATGGAGGCCCCTATAACAAATAAAGAACTGGCCTTGGCAATAGAATCCTCTAAACCAGGGAAGGCCCCCGGTCCCGATGGGTTAAATCTTATATACTATAAAAAAATCCAGGACGTTCTCTCTCCTTACTTCCTACGTGCTTACAACTCCATCTCAGCTAATGGTAAGCTAACAGAGGACGCTTTGAGGGCCCACATTATTGTGATTCCCAAGCGGGATAAAGATCTTACTCAATGTGGAAACTATCGGCCTATAGCTCTTTTAAATGTTGACTTAAAATTATTCTAAAAAATCCTAGCGAATAGGTTATTGCCACACTTTCCTCATCTTATTCATGCAGACCAGGCAGGTTTTGTCCCACAGAGAAAGGCCAGGGACAACACTGTAAGGGCGATAGACTTGATTCATATTGCTCATTCAGAGAACCGGCCCTTTCTCCTTTTATCAACAGATGCTGAAAAGGTATTTGTTCGGATGGATTGGCAATATCTTCAATTTACTCTTAGACATATCGGCCTGGGGGAGCGAATGCTGTCATGGATTCAGGCATTATATACTGGTCCTACTGCGGCTGTGATGGTCAATGGGGCCTGTTCAGAGTATTTCTCTTTGTCTAATGGGATGAGACAGGGTTGTCCTCTTTCTCCATTATTGTTTGTGTTAACCTTAGAACCCTTTCTCTGCAAAAATGATATCGGATTCCCTGATCAGTGGTCTTCAGGTTTCAAATACGGAGCATAAAATTGCCGCATATGCGGATGACCTGTTATTTTTTCTTACCAATCCGGAGGTTTCATTACCTCGTTTACTTCAATATCTAGCTCAGTATGAGGATCTTTCTAATTTTTCTATAAATGATGCTAAATGTGAGTATCCTCCTTTCCAAGGAGTGTATTTATTACAACCTACAAGGTGTACAAGGTGTATACCAGTTTAAATGGGTTCAGTCCTTTTTGAAATACTTGGGGGTCAAACTGACCCCGAATACGGCCCTACTATATGGGACAAACTTCTGCCCATTATTATCGAAAATGCAATCATATTTTCAACTATGGCAGACCCTTACCCTCACGTAGTTATGGGGGTTAATGCATTTAATATGACACTGCTTCCTCAGATCCTATATTTAATGCAAGCGATTACTATTAAACTACCTAAAGCTTTTTTTCTCTCGTGCTGGACACTGTTAACTAAATTTCTCTGGAGCAGCAAAGTCGGTAGACTTCGCTATTCGCTGTTGGTTTTGCCTAAATCACGGGGGGTATTGGTCTGCCTGATCTGATCTCTTACTATCGAGCCTTACATTTGTCCAGAGTAGAGTCATGGTGCACCTCTTCACAGACTAAACTGTGGGTACAAGTGAAACAACATGCTTCACCGATTGCTCTGTCTGTACTTCCATGGGTTGCTCATAAATACTATCAGGGATTGAAGAGGCATCCTACAATTGGGGCCACTATTGTAGTTCTTACTCACATATTTTCAACAAAAGGCCTCTCTCCCTTCCGATCCCCATTAACACCAGTGATCCAGAATCCAGACTTCACGCCTGGGCTTGATAATAAACAGCTTTGGGGGTTGATGGGAATAGGTAGAACCAGATGCATGCATTTTGTTACCAAACAGGGTTGGATGTCAACGCAAGACATTTCCACTCTTTCCCAGCCTCCCTTGAGCCCGTGGTCTGCCTTTCAACGGTCACACTTTTTAAGGTCTATAGCAGATGCGGAATTATGGCCACAGACACCCTTAGAGCATTTATGTGCGGAGGGGGAACATGTAACACACATGTTGTCACTTTTGTATAAACAGATTATTCAGCCTCCAGAAGGCCATATTCCTGTGTATATACAACGCTGGGAAGAGGACCTCCAGATCTTTTTTACAAGATCGCAAATTAACAAGATTATTCTCTTGGCTCATAAATCCTCCATAGCAAGCCGCTTTTAAGAACAGGGTTATAAGCTATTGGTTAGGTGGTATAGGGTTCCTGCCTTAATGAACAAATCCTACCCGAAAATTTCTAAGTTATGCTGGCGATGTAATAAAGAGACTGGGACATTACTACACATTTTTTCGCAGTGCTCTTTAATTACAGGATTCTGGAAGGATGTGGGGGAGATGATTAAAAAATTGACATTTGTTG
This sequence comes from Lithobates clamitans, assembly GCA_037952925.1. Lineage (NCBI taxonomy): Eukaryota > Metazoa > Chordata > Amphibia > Anura > Ranidae > Lithobates > Lithobates clamitans. Next base: position 239,531 of record JBBGZY010000262.1, read on the forward strand.
ACCTTAGTTCGGACCCTTTGGGATATCTCTTGCATTTAAATGAACAACCCCTTCACCACTATAGAAAGACGTTGTTAGCGCAAATGCTGTATGCTGCCCAGGCTTGTATTCCAGACATATGGAAGTCCACGACTACACCTTCTCTGAAACACTGGCTTTCTAGTGTAGCGCCCACCAGTTTGGGTGAGGGCTACAATAGAGAGTTTAGTGTTATAATAAGCCAAAATTGCCAGACTCACTCTGTAGTGTAATCAGGTGGGGTTTTATTCCTGGGGAGGTTTATTAGTGTAGAGGAGGGTGTGATCCCCTGCACTCTGCTTGGACAGTTTTCCTTTGTTTTCTGGGGTTTGGCCTAGAAGACAAGAGGAATACAAGTGTGAGTGACAGGTAGCTTTTGGAAGACGCCTCTGGACCAGTCATTAATTTGTTGGGACAGGAGCGGGACTTCTATTTAAGGCCTGGTCACATGCTTCCTGGGGTTCGTTCTGCATGGGAAGTTGAGAGGTTCTTGTTGGAGGATGTAAGATCCAGGAGGATTCGTGCGGGTGCTCTCCCCTACAGGGGGAGGGGAAGCATGCTATGGAGAAAGTATCCAGGAGTAAGGATATAGCCACTGATAAAGCGCTGGTGTTCTCCCCTGTGTGAGGAGAAGGAAAGCAAGCTATGTGTATGGAAAGGAACTGAAGTACTTTCTTCCAAATTGCTGCCAATACTGACATCCAGGACTGGGCAAGGATTTTCTGTGTGCGACATGGATCATCACTCAGAAACACAAGTAAGTGTAACCCAGAGGGAAACAGCACTTCTGCAGAGACTTTAGAGAGGTTAGTGTGCGGGTTCAGGAGGACAGAGCTGGGCCTTAGAAGAACTAATACCCTGGAGAAATCCGAAAGTCACTTCCCGAGTGTTATTCAGATTATCACAGAGGGAGTTACAATCAGAAGTTCTGCCAAGTCAGGAAGTAGTGGTAAACAGAAAGAAGGAAAGATGCATTGCACTAGGAGATATTATTCAAGATGGAGGTCTACTAATCAGGGCTTCGTACAATCTGGAAGTAATATTGTATTGCATATCATTCAACCTTACTGGAAGTTATTCAGAGTAACTTTCCAGTACAGTGCTGCATTTCATATGGAAACCGCAATAAAGTTGTACATAGTTCATTTTCAATGACTGTCTGCGTATTCTATTTGGTTGGGGAAAAGGGGTGATGGAACAAGCTCCAGGGTAGAACGAACTTTCAGCCGCTCCTACGGGAGTAGGGCGCTACACTATGATAGACAAAATTAGGACAATGGAATTTTTGATGGCGTCTCTCTATGGTAGAGAGGAGGAGTGTAGGGATACCTGGCGGCCATGGACAACCTTTTCAGGCACCCCTCAATATGTTGATTGCTTTTCCGTATAGGTTGGGAGGGTGGATTTATAAGGATGAGCTGCTCCCTGATGGGGAAACTCTGGGAGGGGGGGTTAGGCAGCGAAGGTTCTGAGTTTGAGTTAGTTATATTTAATGCTTCTTTTTTCTCTTCCTTTTTTTTTTTTTTCTCTTTTTCTCAGTTTTTTTAGTAGATTTTGTCTCTGGACCCCCATTGATGGGGTCAGGAGAAAGGTTTCTCATTTTAAAGTAGTTAAGTTAAGGTATAGCATATACATTAACAATTGCCGTAATCGATGCATATCGACATATTTTGGAGGTTATTTGATTTGAAGTGAATTTGCATTAAGGTGGCGTATTAATTTATTTTCTGCATTAATCTTGTATCTTCAGTTTCTAGTTTTTCGTCTCTCTATCTGTTGCCCTATTAGTATATGCTTAGCGAAGTTGGTTTTGTAATAGGTTTATTTCTTTGTTTGTCTTCTCTTTCTACTGTACATGATTGTTTATATTTGGAAAAATCTCTGAATAAAAAGTTATACGTAAAAAAAAAAAAAATACGCTTATTGCATTTTTTTTTTACCAAAAATATGTAGAAGAATCCATATCGGCCTAAAGTGAGGAAAAAAAAAGTTTTTTTTTATATATTTTTGGGGGATATTTATTATAGCATAAAGTAAAAAATAATGCGTTTTTTTTTTAATTTTCCCTCTTTTTTTGTTTATAGCGCAAAAAATAAAAACTGCAGAGGTGATCAAAAACCACCAAAAGAAAGCTCTATTTGTGGGGAAAAGGGACATAAATTTTGTTTGGGTGCAACGCCGCACGACCGTGCAATTGTCAGTTAAAGTGATGCAGTGCCGAATCGCAAAAAGTGCTCTGGTCAGGAAGGGGGTAAAATCTTCTGGGGCTGAAGCGGTTAAAGTTCGATTTTTACATTTGACTTTGTATGTTTTCCACTATGCATTTATTTTTAAATCAAGTGCTGGGAACTGTGGATGATCGTCATAAGATTTACACATAAAGAGTGTCCTAAGGGCATACACTGCCCAGTCTGATTCTGCAGAAATTGCTGCAAAGTTTCACAGGCTTTGTTTCCTAATTTAAGTTAGCATGCAATTGCAATTGTCAACATATTAAACATAGACATTATAGAAGTTAACTATCTGAGCTTGTTATTCTTGATACTGCCCCAGGTAACCTGTACATAATGTTACTGTTCAACCCTCCATAAAAGATACCAATGTGAACCAGAGCTTAATAGCAGTTACTTGTAAGTTTTCAAGTTGTATTAGCCTTCTGTGGGGATAATTAGGGTATGAAACCCCTGATGCAGATGACAAATGGGTGTAATCCAGAGAAGGATATGATTGACTGAGGGATTAGTTGCGCTGAGTATGGTCTCACTGAGTTCTGTAAAGCCTCATGGCCACGGCCGTTATAAAAAATGAGCTGTAAAGTTAGTACCGACGCCAGTAAAAAAACAGCAATAAAAACGTGATTTTATGAGCGTTTTACATTGGCCTCAATGCACGTTTAGCCGCGCTAGCTTTTAGTCGCATTTCTCTGCCTCTATTCAAAATCAATGGTTCCCTATGGGAGCCCATTGATTTGAATAGAAGTTGCACCAGAAGTTAGATGATGATGAAATGACCTGCGGCGCGACTTGTGTGCTGAGGATCTTGAAGGGGAACCCTCGCCAAAATGAAAATGGCGTGGGGTCCCCCCCAAAGTCCATACCAGACCCTTATCCGAGCAAGCAGCCTGGCAGGTCAGGAAAGGGGGGGGGGGACGAGCAAGCCCTCCACATGGTGGGTGGGTGCTTTGGGGCAGGCGGGTTCTGCGCCCCCACCCCAAAGCACCTTGCCCCCATGTTGATGAGGACAAGGCCCTCTACCCGACAACCCTGGCCGGTGGTTGTCGGGGTCTGCGGGCGGGGTCTTTAACAAGGGGGCCCCCAGATCCAGGCCCCCCACCCTATGTGAATGAGTATTGGGTACAGTGTACCCCTACCCATTCACCAAAAAAAGTGTCAAAAATAAACACAGTACACAGGTTTTTAAAGTATTTTATTAAGGCAGCTCTGGCATCTCTTCCGATTTCTTCTCCCCTCTCCAGCTCTTCTGCCTCTTCTGGCAACATCTTCTCCCTCTGCCGGTACTTCTCCCTTTCTGGTTCTTCTCCTCTCTTCGCTGTCTTCTCTCTCCGCTGTCTTCTCGCTCTTTTGCCGGGTCTTTGCCGCTGTCTTCTCCCTCTGTTCTATTTCCGATGTTGACTCGACGCGATCTCACGCTGTAATGCTGGGTCCGCCTTGTGCAATGACTTATATTGGCATGGGACGGGGCCACCCACTGATGTCATCCGGAGGCCCTGCCCATTTGTAACGTCACCATCCGGGGCATGATGGGGTGATGATGTCATTAATGGGCGGGGCCTTCAGGTGACGTCAGCTGTAAAAAACGCTCCTAAAAGCGGCTGTAAAAATGCCCCTAGGCATGAGGCCTAAATGTAAAATGTTCTGGTTCAGTCTCCCAGTTATGCCAAAACAGGTAGTGATCTTGCTAGGTGAGGGTGAGCTGACAGACCATGGATTGTGCAGTGACAGCTGTTGAGAAGCATGGGCTAACTTATGCTGACTTGAATATTAGTGGAGTCATAATTGAGAAGATCCCTGCTGCCCTCCTTTGATCTTCCTAGCTGTGTACATCGGCAATCTCTCGCTACTAGCAGTCCGTGGATTGTTCAGCGACAGCTGTAGTGAAACAAGGATTAAACAAATGCTGATTTACTGTTTGTTGATTCATTCAGGTATTGAGATGAGATCGCAGCTGCTCTCCTGTGTCTTCCTAGCTGTGTGCACTTGCAGTCTCTTTCTGTCAACTTGCGTACTCGCTGGTCACTGTGCCTCTCTGTGATCCACACTGGTCTGCCCTTAGTTTTGCCCTCAGCAAGTGGAATGCATGCTCAATTTGGTTCAGATCAGGTGATTAACTCGGCCATTGCCGAATATTCCACTTCTTTTTCTTCAAAAGCTCCTGGGTTGCTTTGCAGTGGTTTTGGATCATTGTCTATCTGTACTGTGAAGCGGCGTCCAATCAACTTTGCTGCATTTGGCTGAATCTGGGCTGACAGTATATCTCTAAACACTGCAGAATTTATCTAGCTGCTTCTATCAGATCATCAATAAACACCAATGACCCAGTGCCACTGGAAGCCATGCATGCCCATGCCATCACACTACCTCCACCATGTTTTACAGATGACGTTGTGTGCTTTGGATCATGAGCTGTTCCAAGCCTTCTAGACACTTTTTTCTTCCCGTCATTCTGGTGCAGATTAATCTTCGTTTTATCCATCCAAAGAATGCTTTTCCAGAACTGGTCTGGCTTTTTTAGTTGTTTTTTGGCAAAGTCTAATCTGTATTTGTATCTGCTCTCGTGAAGTCTTTGACAAAGATACGCCTATCTTTCACTTGCCTGGATGTTGTGAATGGGTTTTTCTCTACCATAGAGAGGATCCTGCGATCATCCACCACTATTTTCTACTGTGGACGTCCAGGCTTTTTTATGTTGCTGAGCTCACCAGTGCGTTATTTTTTCCTCAGAATATACCAAACTGTTGATTTGGCCACTCCTAATGTTGCTGCTATCTCTCTGGTGGATATGTTTCATTTTTTAAGCCTTATAATGGCTTGTTTCACTTGCATGGACAGATCCTTTGAACGCATGATGTAGGTTCACAGCAATAGATTCCAAATGCAAATACCACACTTATGCCGCGTACACACAATCGGACTTTCCGACAACAAAGCAGTGGATTTTTGTCCGAAGGTTGTTGGCTCAAACTTGTCTTCCATACACACGGTCACACAAATGTTGGCCAACAATTCCGAACGCGAGAACACGGTGACGTACAACACATACGACGAGCCGATAAAATGAAGTTCAATAGCCAGTGTGCCACCCTTTGGGCTCCTTCTGCTAATCTCGTGTTTATCTCGTATTAGTAGAAGTTTGGTGAGAGATGATTCGCGTTTTTCAGCCTCCTGCTTTTCAGTTCGTTTCTGCTTTTCTGTTTGTGCTTGTCGGTTCGTATCTGTTCTTCAGTGCGTGTTGTCAGTTCGTTCCTGTCTATCAGTGTGTTCTATTTATAGTTCGCTTCTGTTTTTCAGTGTGTTCTTGTAGGCTTGTTTCTGAATCTCAGCTCGTTCTTGTCAGGTCCTTTCTGATTTTCAGTGCGTTCTGAGCAGCTGACCGTTTTCTAGCAATGTTGCGTTTAAGTACTTGTCGTAGAGTTTGTGCTGTTGTTTGGTGCAAGTGCACTTGAAAGTGCAAAGTGGATTTGCCTTTAGTAAATACCCCCCATTGACCCTGTAACTACACCAACTTACTAAAAAAAATGGTATTGAGCATTTAAAGAAGAAGCCACACATTGTTGAGTATAAAACATTTTACTCCAACCACATTCACATGTGCGTTATAAAAGGGTTTTTAAACAAACCAACATCTTTTGTGTATAACATGTATGTTTGACAGTAGATATAGCTTTTTTTGTGGCTAAACAGACATGTTTAAAAAAATAACATCCACATCCCCAACTCAGGAACTTACAAAGTTCAACTTTAATAAAGTGAAGGCCATATGAGACATTAGTATGTGAAAACTGTGTTGATTTTGTCTTCATCAGATGGGATGATCTCTGTAAAAGCCAAATTTTGAAGATGCACACAAATTGGGACTCAAAACATGGATTTCCATTATGATCCCATGACTAAAATGTGTGTCCCCTACATCTATTTTTCTAAAGCCACAAAACACACAGTGTGTCATCATGTGCTATCTACCATCTTGGGATATCAATGTACGCATTTTGTGGGTGCAACCCCTTCCTCGCAACTAAAGTAGGTGAGAGGAAGGGGTTGCACCCCTGAAACACGTCCATTGATCCCCCATGATGTGAGCTAGCAAATGTTGACACACTGGGCCTTATTTCAGAAAGGACAATCCACTTTGCCCTACAAGTGCACTTTGCATTGCACTTGTAGGGCAAAGTGGTTTTGCTTTTTTGAAATAAGCCACAGTGTGTCAACATGTGCTATATCCCATCCTGGGGGATCAATGGACATGTTTCGGGGGTGCAACCCCTTTCTCTACCTACTTTAATTGCAAGGAAGGGGTTGCACCCACAAAACGCGTACATTGATATCCCATGATGGCAAATACCACATGTTGACCCACTGTGTACATCTTCAAAATTTGGCTTTGCAATTACTTTAAAACTTTTAAAAAAACAAAAAACAATAACAACAACATTTACATTTTTTGGTGGTTTTAAATTTTGGCTAAAACATCAATGTTGTTGATCAGTCTTTTTTAAACATCATTGATGTTTTGCTTGACCTTCTCTAAATCCCGATTGCACACCATTATCTCACTGATGAGGACTTGTGCACTGTTGAAGTGAGTTTCTTCTTCCACAACATCCACATCACCTACAAATAAAAAAACACACCATGTAATATAAATAAGCAGGCATACATCTATTACCTGAAGCTGTGGTCTCAGACACTGACCTGTTGTGGTCACCATTTCAACCACTTCCTGAATCTCTGCATCCACATCAACAGGTTGTGTGCTGAATTGTTCCCCTTCTTCAGGAGATGTGGGGTTCCTGTTGTCCTCATATGTCCCGATTCTTTTCTCCCTTATGTGAATACAAAAAAGGTATATTTATCAGACAGATATTTGAGGTGCGAAATAGTAATATAAAACATTGCTTGGAAGGGTCGTCAAATTGTCTGTTTTAGTCAAATTTCAAGCTGAAGACATGATTTTTTCCCTTTCAAAAGCTGTAATACTTACCTGTTTTGTTAAAGTTTCACACATGGAGAGACCCCTAGTATCCACTGGAGCACCTGCGTGGGACACCATAAAAAGGTAGTTCTGGTGTCCCACACTAGTGCTCCTGCGTCCAGGTGTGTAAACAGCTGCTGAGTGTCCTCTCCTTAAACTGAACCAAGTTTACATTTCATTATATAGTTACAAACACATCTAGACAACAATGTAATAAACTTATTTTAATACAAATAGACTTGAACAAATGTAGTTAATGTGCATCTGTATTAGTGGTCGAACGAACAATGTTTAATACGAACGATTACTGTGCCCACGAACCTCAAACTTGGAATTTTATACTGTACAACAGTAAAGAAAAGCATATGGACCAGCACGAAAGTAATAATAATAATAATAACAACAATAGGAACACACGACAAATACTTACTTTTTTGAAGCACTTGCCTGATCTTTCTATACTGATCGTGCGCCCTCAATTTCAGGTCTGACCAGCGTTTCCTCAATTGCTCCTTGGATCTTCGTACCCCAAAATTCCTGTGCAGACTTCTCACAACTTTAGCCATGATCTTGGCCTTTCTCACATTAGGATTGCTGTACGATCCATACTTCCCATCATAGTCTGCCCTCTTCAAGATGTCTACCATCTTCACCATCTCTACAAAGAACATATTTGAGGCCTTATATCTCGTCCTGGATCTCGAACTGCCTTGCTCCGGGCTTTCCTCGTCGTTGCTGCTCTCAGCTGTGTCTCCGCCATGTGCTCTCCCACTGCCCCGAAATAGAAGAAGCAGGGAATACACTAGAAAGAAGGACAGGGCCGGAGTTTCACACATGCAGAGTGTATATAAAGCATAACACGCGGGATTCGTATGTACGATATGTGAGTGGAGGACGGAGGATCATAAGCGCCGATCGTGCAAACCAAGGTACAATTTTAACTTGGGGCATCAGTGGTTAGTGGCCTATACTGCTTAGAGATTGAGGCCTATATTGGGACAAGATAAGGAGAGTTTGGCCTAACATTAGGATTTGTCTTGTGTTGTGTCTTGCAGCTAAAATGGTGGATAAATTCACTGACCCGGACTTCCTGCCCAAATTCCTCAACATGTACAGGGCGCTGCCATGTCTCTGGCAAGTGACATGCAGAGAATACTCCAACAAGCAAAAGAGGAAGGCAGCGCTGGAGAAACTGTTGGAATTGGTGAAGCCTGTGTATCCCATGGCAGACATCAACTATTTGAAGGCCAAAATTAGTAGCCTAAGGAGCACATATAATAGGGAGCACAAGGAGGTCCAGGATTCCATGAGATCCAGAGCAGCAGCATATGACGTATATGTCCCCAGGCTGTGGTACTACGACAGACTGCATTTTTTGCCAGACCACACTTCCTTTCACATGAGCTGAGGCTCCTGAAGTCCAACCTGGGTCTTCCACCCAGGAAGAAGATCTGGAGGAGCCCAGCTTGAGCCAGGTACAGCATTGTTGAACATATTTCTTGTCAAAAATTGAATGTTGTTAACTAGATGCTATTATTGATCACTAATTTCTGATTTAACACAGTAGTTTACATATCAATAGACAGTTATAGAAAATGCTGGGGTCAGAATGATAGTCTTTTCTATTTGTGAACATTCAATTTGCAACAGTCATGAGCTCAAAATTGTGTGCGATTGATGACCAAAAAACGAAAACTATGTACCATTTTCATACACAGCAAAGTCTCAGCCAGGAGGAGGCCGTAGCAAGCAGCCTGACCAAATCCCAGGTTCCTCTCCTCCGCCCTCCAACCAAACTGACCAGGAAGGCAAGGAACCTGGAGGAGTCAGCGACTGCTTTAATTCACCAGGCTACTTTGGTACTTACAACGACCCCTGTTGGCCCCGAGTCATTTGGATGTGTGACAGCAAGTAAACTCTAACACATGGAGGAGGGCCAATGCCTGATCTGTGAGGAAATTATTCTTCAGGCCCTAAACAAGGGGATGAGGGGCCAACTCACAAATCAAAGCCGCCAACACCGGCCACACAGCCTACTCACCAGATTGTGGTGACTCCCATGACAGAAGTCAAAGAACGCTTCAAGAACAGCCAAGAAGCTCCACACGATTAGCCTGTTTTTAGCCTGACCAATAAAGTTTGGCATACTTCACGATGAGAGTTCATTCATCTTTTTCCCATACATGGCACTAATGGTCTTCAATGACCCATCTCTATCCTGGAGTTCAGTTGCATGCATCTAAGCAGTTACAGTGTTACCTGAGGTACCTGAGTTCCAGCACCTGAACCAAGCCGTGATCGTGTAGAGCTTCTTTGGCTGTTCCTTAAGCGTTCTTTGACTTCTGTCATGGAAGTCGCCACAATCTGGTGAGTAGGCTGTGTGGCCGGTGTTGGTGGTGGATCACTGTTGTCTGATGCCTTGCTGAACCCCAGGAGGATTCATCCAGGAGTCCGATTTCAATATTATTTGAACACTTTCTTGAATTCAATTTTTTAAATTTTTTGAATATAATTTTTGAAATTAATTTTTTGAAATCATTTTGAATTTGAACTGTTGCTTTCACTTGTTTTGAGCGCGGTTTGCAATCAATTATTGTTTTTCACGAATCAAAGTCACCTGTGTGAGTTGGACCATACTCCTCCACCACCTCCAGCAACACCACCAACACCACAGCTACCCAACCCACCAAAGCAGCATGAAAGGCAGCATGGAAGGTAGTGTTGAGAGCGATGGCCTGGGTTTAGTGTGGTCTGGCAAAAGACGCAGGCTGTTGGAAGATCACAGCCTTGGGACCTATATGTCATCTGCTGCTGCTCCCGATCTCTCTGAGTCCTGGACCGTATTGTGCTCCCTATTAAATGGACTCCTCAGGTTACCAATTTTGACAGTCAAATAATTGATGTCTGCCCTGGGGTACAAAGGCTTCACCAATTCCAACTGTTTCTCCAGCACCTTCCTCTTTATTTTGTTATGACCCTTATTAAATTCCTAATTTTTGTTTGGACAAATACTTGGCTATGTGTTTTACTTCAAAAACGACAATTTGTTTGTGAGTAGGCAGGTACATTTCAAAAATACAATGTCAAATTAACAAGGGACACCAACATAGTTGTATCTCTTTGAGGTTAGAAAATACAAGATAATAATGGTGTTGTGGTAACTTGACACACAAAACAAACAAAAAAAAAATATTCTGGAGATCACGAGAAAAAACAAAAAAAAATAATAATATGGAGATCACTAGAAAAAAAAATAAAATAAGATTATTCTGAAGATCGCGAGAAAAAATAAAAACAACAAAAACAAATATTTTTCAGGAGATCATGAGAAATAATAAAAAATCAGTTTGTCAGAACTCTGTGAATATCAGCAGCAAAGCAACTTTAGCAATGGGCTATCTCCATTACGAACGCTAGATTTACAAGACCGATCGCTTCTGGCTCGTACTTGATTTAGAGCATGCGTGAACTTTTATGCGCGGACTTGTGTACACACGATCGGAATTTCAGACAACAAAGTTTTGTTGGCGGAAAATTTGAGAACCTGCTAGCAAACATTTGTTGGCGGAAAGTCAGACAGCAAATGTTCGATGGAGCATACGCATGGTTGGACTTTCCGCCAACAAGCTCACATCCAACAACTCCAGACCTTTTACCTGCTTAATTGATTGATTGATTGAAACAGCTTTTTATTCAATTGTTCAATTGTCCAATTACTTTTGGCCCCTTGAAAAGGGGGGAGCTGCAGTCTGTGTCCAACTGTACTGGACCTAACTGTATATATATATATATATATATATATATATATATATATATATATATATATATATATATATATATATATATATATATATATATATATATATATATATATACATATACATACACACAGTATCTCACAAAAGTGAGTACACCCCTCATATTTTTGTAAATATTTTATTATATCTTTTCGTGTGACAACACCGAAGAAATTACATTTTGCTACAATGTAAAGTAGTGAGTATACAGCTTGTATAACAGTGTAAATTTGCTGGAAAAAAAAAGGAGAGGACCCTAAGGTCAACGCTGCGCTCAATAATTAGCAAATAATAAAAGTGTAAAGCAGCCAGCACCCAAAGTTCAATACCAAAAACTTCCAATAGAATAAACAACAGGGTAAGTGCAGCGCTAAAAAATGTGAAATAGGATATCAATTAAGATAAAAAATTATGAAATACTAAAAAATTATGAAATACTCAAACAGTGAAATTATGAAATACTCAAACAATGATGCTTAAAGTAATATGTGAAATTAAAAAATGACAATTGCATAAAAAAGAAAAAAATCAAAAAAAGAAAAAAAAGAAGAAAAGAAAACTAAAGCAATGTCCTCAAGTGATCAATGAGAGAATCCATAGGTAATATGCCCCCACAGGAGAAAAGGTGAATTGCAGGAAACAGAAGCTGTGGCACCAATCTTCCTAACGCAAACCAGCGTGTATTCAGGTCAACACCCAAAAGTGAGGTAGCTTGCTTACCAAAAAGCCAAGACTGCTGCTAGCAGTCTCTCCCAGCACAGGGAATTTGTAAGTCTCCCCAGAACTTATAATCCTCCGGATCAGCCGTAACATCCACCAGCTCTGTAATGTTGTCATGGAGGAGTGGAAGAGGATTCCAGTGGCAACCTGTGAAGCTCTGGTGAACTCCATGCCCAAGAGGGTTAAAGCAGTGCTGGAAAATAATGGTGGTCACACAAAATATTCACTCTTTGGGCCCAATTTGGACATTTTCACTTAGGGGTGTACTCCCTTTTGTTGCCAACAGTTTAGACATTAATGGCTGTGTGTTGCATTATTTTGAGAGGACAACAAATTTACACTGTTATACAAGCTGTACACTCACCACCTTACATTGTAGTAAATTGTCATTTCTTCAGTGTTGTCACATGAAAAGATATAATAAAATATTTTCAAAAATGTGAGGGGTGTACTCACTTTTGTGAGATGATAGATAGATAGATAGATAGATAGATAGATAGATAGATAGATAGATAGATAGATAGATAGATAGATAGATAGATAGATAGATAGATAGATAGATAGATAGATAGATAGATAGATAGATAGATATACAGGCATATAGAGCTTTTTTTTCACAGAAAATAAGGGCAGGACCTCCCCCTTTCAAAGTTACACCTTGTCTCGGCCCCTACCCACTTCTGAGCACGGTTCCTTGGTTCCACCCCCTATCCACCTCCCAGGACCAACCCTCTTTAGAAAATACAGAAGCTTGTAACATTTGTGGTACTTGGTAATGTGTATGGAACTTGTTAATGATAACAAGAAAAGCAGTAAAATAGATCCCCTGCAGCCAGCAACAATAGACCCCCCCCCAGCAACGATGGACCACCCACAACAAAACACTTCGCTAGCAAAATAGACCCCCTGCAACAACAATAGAACTCCCCACAGCCAGCCTCAATAGACCCTCCAACACCCAGCAACAATAGACCCCTCCCTTAACAGTAGATCCCACCAGCAACAACTGCCCCCCCCCACACCAACATAAGACCCATCCCCATCAAGAATAGATCCCCCACCAGCAAGAACAGACCCCCCTCCTGCAAAAATAGATCCCCTCCAGCGACAATAAATCCCCCAGCAGCCAGCATCAACAGACCCTGCAGCACACCCCAGCACCCCTTGCAATTACATACATTCAGTGCTGGAGGCACTCGAACTGCGTTCCCCTGCGTTCTCGCTGAAGAAAAACCCTATCTATCTATCTGCCTACCTATCTATCTAACCTTTTAATTTAAAGCTGAGAATATATACAAAAATGCATAAACAGAGGCTTTCCTCAGTTTTCTGCATGTTTGCTTTCAGGCATACAAATCTGGATCACCTACTACAATATCACGAGTCACTCAGATGGTCAAAAATTACACATTTAGACCCCTTTCATACTGCGGGCGTTTTTTAGGTGCTACAGCGCAAAAAATAGTGCCTGCATATCGCCTGAAAAAAGCGGCTCCATTCACTCCAGTGTGAAAGTCCGAGGGCTTTCACACTAGAGCAGTATACGCTGGCAGGGCATCAGAAAAAGTCCAGCCAGCAGCTTCTTTGGAGCGGTGAAGGAGCGGTGAACTCAACGCTGCTCCCCATTAAAAACAATGGAGCAGCGCTGCGATACCGCCGGCAAAACGCCGCTCTGGCGGCGTTTTGCGGGCGGATTTAATCCCTTTTCGCCGAATAGCACCGCTAAAACGACAGTAAAGCGGCGCTAAAAATAGCGCCACTTTACCGCTGAAGCCAGAGGCGGATCGGTGTGAAAAGGCTCTTATCAGTAAAGGATTAAATAGAGAGGCTTGGGAGACAAGAGGTAGCAGATCTAATCTTGACTTATTTAAAATTTGCATACTTTGTAATGTCATGCCAACTGTCTGTATCACTGGATCTACTATTTTGATATGTGGTTTTTACTGAACTAACTCAACATTTCATAGTCATAGAAAGAGAATGTCACCAGCACACCGGGATCTCCAAAACCGAGTGCAAAATTTTAATCAATGACCATATAGTTACAAAAAAAAGGCGACGTTTCGGAGCCACGCAGGACCCCTTTATTAGGCATGTGACACAGTATACACACAGACACACAGTATACACATACATGTACAAGTGCAAGCAATGGGGGGGAAAGCGAACTTAGGACTTTAAATGGGACGCAAGGGAAGGTTTGCGCCCCCATCCTTAATGACATGAAAAAGAGGGGGGAAGGTTGGGACTTTAAATGAGGTGCGCATGATGCAGCCCAATCACACTCACAGAGGTGCAAACATATGTATGTTTATTAAGGACCAATGATCAACATGGCATAAAAACGCATTGCATACATTAAACATAAAATCGCATATAGACAATAAATCTATGTATATACAATCATAGGACATGGGTAGGTACAATTATGCATCTTAATCCCCCAAGCAAGATAAAAGTCATGTAAAGTAAAAAACATCTGAAAATTGATCAATGTGTGTTTGATGCATCAAAGGTAGGCCCGACGCTGCGTTTCATGGACTTCAATCCACTCTTCAGGAGCCGGATGCATCTAAATTCTATAAAAAATGTATGAAAAGCAATATAGTTTCAGGGTCTAACAAGATCAGCAGAAAAGGGGGAAATTTGGACATAATGGGCCATGCCAAAAAGGTTACTCACATGATAGCCAAAACTGGGACCGTGCGACAAAAAGCCAGGGGTGAGCCATGGAGCCTGGCCCGGGAGCTGAGAGGGGGAACTTAACAAGGAACACCGGACCGTACACACCAACACCCCGCAATGGAGGGGACTTCTATAATGTAAGAAATATATAAAATGTATCTATGATGATACAAGTAACAAAAAACAAAAAACGAGATGATATAAGCTGCAGATATCACCAAGGTGATTGAAAAACGCACCTGGAAGATTGCCTTGAAAGATACATGTGGTGTTTGAAGCCACATGGATGGAAGAGGATCAGGGTTGCATAGGTTGTATCAGTACCATCTCTGAATACCATGGAGCAGGGAGTGAGATGCAGCCCCAGCATTGAACGTCAGCTCCCCCTCAGCGTCACGCAGGCACGACACAGTGGGGCAAAACCTCAGCGAACGCCAGAGAAGCTCACCACATGTCAGCCCAGCTGATATACCGGACATCTGTGTGTGCGACGCCCAACCAAGGAGGTCACATGCACAGTGCCGGGGGCGTGGCGCCGATGCAAGGTGGAAAGATCCGCCCAGCCACTCACCCCCAACCCTGTGGAGGGGAGATAGGAGGGCGGACACCAGCATGCATCGCAGCTCCCGGGAGACAGGACATCTGTCCACCCACCGACAATGAGTCACACAGACCCAATCTGGCCACAGGGAGTAAAAAATATATAAAGTAGTAAAAAATCAATATATGTGAACTGTCAATGCATAGAACGTTCCATATCAAGCATGCTGAATTACGGCCGGACCCAGTAGGAATCCGCCATAAGAGAGCGATGGGCTACAATCATGAGCACCTCCATCCCTAATCAGTGCAAGCAATGGGGGGGAAAGCGAACTTAGGACTTTAAATGGGACGCAAGGGAAGGTTTGCGCCCCCATCCTTAATGACATGAAAAAGAGGGGGGAAGGTTGGGACTTTAAATGAGGTGCGCATGATGCAGCCCAATCACACTCACAGAGGTGCAAACATATGTATGTTTATTAAGGACCAATGATCAACATGGCATAAAAACGCATTGCATACATTAAACATAAAATCGCATATAGACAATAAATCTATGTATATACAATCATAGGACATGGGTAGGTACAATTATGCATCTTAATCCCCCAAGCAAGATAAAAGTCATGTAAAGTAAAAAACATCTGAAAATTGATCAATGTGTGTTTGATGCATCAAAGGTAGGCCCGACGCTGCGTTTCATGGACTTCAATCCACTCTTCAGGAGCCGGATGCATCTAAATTCTATAAAAAATGTATGAAAAGCAATATAGTTTCAGGGTCTAACAAGATCAGCAGAAAAGGGGGAAATTTGGACATAATGGGCCATGCCAAAAAGGTTACTCACATGATAGCCAAAACTGGGACCGTGCGACAAAAAGCCAGGGGTGAGCCATGGAGCCTGGCCCGGGAGCTGAGAGGGGGAACTTAACAAGGAACACCGGACCGTACACACCAACACCCCGCAATGGAGGGGACTTCTATAATGTAAGAAATATATAAAATGTATCTATGATGATACAAGTAACAAAAAACAAAAAACGAGATGATATAAGCTGCAGATATCACCAAGGTGATTGAAAAACGCACCTGGAAGATTGCCTTGAAAGATACATGTGGTGTTTGAAGCCACATGGATGGAAGAGGATCAGGGTTGCATAGGTTGTATCAGTACCATCTCTGAATACCATGGAGCAGGGAGTGAGATGCAGCCCCAGCATTGAACGTCAGCTCCCCCTCAGCGTCACGCAGGCACGACACAGTGGGGCAAAACCTCAGCGAACGCCAGAGAAGCTCACCACATGTCAGCCCAGCTGATATACCGGACATCTGTGTGTGCGACGCCCAACCAAGGAGGTCACATGCACAGTGCCGGGGGCGTGGCGCCGATGCAAGGTGGAAAGATCCGCCCAGCCACTCACCCCCAACCCTGTGGAGGGGAGATAGGAGGGCGGACACCAGCATGCATCGCAGCTCCCGGGAGACAGGACATCTGTCCACCCACCGACAATGAGTCACACAGACCCAATCTGGCCACAGGGAGTAAAAAATATATAAAGTAGTAAAAAATCAATATATGTGAACTGTCAATGCATAGAACGTTCCATATCAAGCATGCTGAATTACGGCCGGACCCAGTAGGAATCCGCCATAAGAGAGCGATGGGCTACAATCATGAGCACCTCCATCCCTAATCAGTGCAAGCAATGGGGGGGACATGACTTTTATCTTGCTTGGGGGATTAAGATGCATAATTGTACCTACCCATGTCCTATGATTGTATATACATAGATTTATTGTCTATATGCGATTTTATGTTTAATGTATGCAATGCGTTTTTATGCCATGTTGATCATTGGTCCTTAATAAACATACATATGTTTGCACCTCTGTGAGTGTGATTGGGCTGCATCATGCGCACCTCATTTAAAGTCCCAACCTTCCCCCCTCTTTTTCATACATGTACAAGTAGCGCTGACAACTGTTGTTTCTAGCTCTATGTGTATTATTCAGTACAATAGTCGTGTTAGTGCCATCTTGTGGACAATTGATAAAGTACAATAAGTTTATGTCTCAGGATTTAGTGAAACGGAAGTGATTCATTGTTTACTTGGGAACTGTAGCTCTGACCCACCCACAATGCTCCTGGACAAAGTCAGAACTGAACTGAATTGTGGGGGGGATATAAAAGGGTAAGCAGCGGCCATTTTTGCTCTCTTGTGCCTGGGACACGTGGCCTGCCAGCAGAACTCTGTGGGTGTGTGTGTCGCACAGGGTTGCGGCCTACCTAGCGAAGGAGCAGAGCAGCTGTAGTATCCTGCCATCGCATCAAAGTGAGCTGGACAAGAGATGTGATTGTTCCGGAGGACCCGTGGGGAGGTAACCGAGGACTCCCGGTCGTTTGTGAATGGAACAGCGTGACGGCGTAGTGGTGCCTCCATACGGAACTGAGAACTGCTGAACCGGAGATATCTACCTGCTTGGATCCTGTGTGGTGAGAGGGTTGACACCCAGATGTTTCTTTAAGTATTACACACACATCTTTAGAACCGTACAGAGTGTTGCTGGGACTGATAGTCCCACGGAACAAGTTAAGTCGGAGAGCATTACATCCGAATAGACTTCGGTGTTCAAGAGCGGATGTTAGATGTTTCTTCATATAAAGACACCTAGTCACTCTGTTGGATTACAATTGTTTTAGTATGTTATACTACACTGCGCAACACCCAGGAGGAACCCATTTGCGGATTATAATTACAAAAGCTAGCGAAGACTGAAGACGTCAGGACTACCTTTTTCATTGCAGAGCCCTGCATTTTAGTATAGTGACTTTAAGGTCTAGAGCAGGGGGAGCTCCCGGGCATAGATTCATACCAATATATACATATATATTTCTGTGATTGTTATTGATTGTCATTATCATTTCTTATACTATCACACTACATTGGTGTGATAGTATATTCATTGAAATAACTCTTTATATAAATATATTACTTATTTAAAAGAAAGAAGTTATTTTTGGTCATTATTGAAGTTTGTGTCCAGTGTTGTCATTTCTCCTACAGATGGAGATACCAGCACCCAGGTAGAGGTAACCCTAATTGTAAGTGTATATTGTGGGTTAAAGTTAATGCTCATATTGTTTCAACACTGCACTACAGTTGTGTCAAGGGGAGTGAACAATTTAAGAAGGGTGTAGAGCAAAGAGGACAGGCCTGCTTAAATCAGCAGCTCCACCGAGAGCTATTGCTACATACACACAGTGTACACACAGTATAAACATACATACACACACACACAGTATACACATACATATACACACATACAGACACATGCACAGTATACACATACATATACACACGGTATACACACAGTATACACAAACACACACCAGCACTTTTCATCTAGAAATCATCCTGATGGAACACACTGCTGCTGCCCCATCTCCTGTCATGCTGGTACTTGTAGTGCCCCAGCATCTCACAGACACATTAGCTGGTAATGCAGGAGAGGAAGGGACTGTGCCTGTGTACTGGTGGGCAGGTAATGAGTAGGGAGATGTAGTAGAGATTGGGGGAGACATTCAGAAAGTCCTTCCTCCAGGGGCAGTGCACTTATTACACAGAAAAATGATCTAATAGCCTTAGAGACATGAGGAGCCATGCAAGAGGAAACACATACTCCCCACTGCTCATCAGGGTAAGCCACTGACAGGAATACTATTAGCTGGGGCCAGTTAGCTTACCTTCTATCAGGCAGCAGTCCATACTCACACTGCAGGCTGTGTCCCCTCCTCCAGCAGTCTGTATCTCCTCTGCTACAGACAAATAAGACGCACTGGAGAAGGGGGCGTGTATAGTGTGTTTCTATTGGCTGAGGAGGTACTGGAGAGGCGGGGCAGCTATAATCTCATTTTTAGACCAAAAGGATGTCGGTAAGGGACTTTTCAGGGACAGATGTAAAAAAAACCACAAATTTTTACATACGGTCCCTGGTTTTACTAAGGCTGGCAACCCTGATGGGGCCCCCTAGTGGCTCAGGGGCCCTCGGGCAGTGCTGAGTGCCCAAATGGTCAGTCCGCACCTGTGCCTATGTATATACACTGTTGTTTATTTCATGTGGTACGCCACGTATTGTTATATTTTTTCTTCTCTCCTTGTTTCCCCACCCATCCTAGTTTTGCCAGGACATCCACTCTCAGGTTTGAGTTAAATTCTTTTCTTGCAACTCCGAGACATTATTTCCTAGGCAGGGAGAGGATGTAGCACCCTGGTGTTTAGGCAGGGTTGCTAGTAAATTTAGTTTGCTAGACAGTAGGTGCCCTGGTTAATTGTTAGTAGATCCACTGATTACTCTCTAGTTCTGGACTTGCTGCACTTTCTCTCTTCTGTTGCTAGATGGCGTTATTCTGGCGACATTAGATAGACAAGGCCTTAGCAAGGTCAGATTTTGAATGGATGGGGGTCTCAGCCAATGGGCAGGGGTTTCTTTAAGCCCCTTGGCCTGCTGGGAGAGCCTATTTATTTGGGTGGAGTGAGGTGATCGGGCTTCCGTGCCACCTGGATGGCTGTCTGGGTGGACATGTGTTATGCTGCCCCGGGATGCTAGGCCGGAATCTTCAGGTCTATCCCAGGGACATCTGGCTGCTAGGCTGTCTGAGGGCCTATCCAAAAGCAGGAGAAGCAGCGCAGGGTTGGGTCTGAAGGATTGGAGTCCAACCAAGAGTAAAGGTTCAGCCGGACGGGGAACCAGTTGTGGTCAGAGGTAGAGGGGAAGCTGTCCCCACTACGGGACCATCCACCTTGTTACCGGAGACCCCTGTGAGTAAGCTGGAGCCAGTACCAGAGCAGTCTTCTCACCAGCCGGGGACGGTGGGAAAACTTCACCAAGTGCCAAGCCAGGGACCCAGCGGGACATCAAAGTGACGCTTGAGGAGCATCAGTGAGTGCCAAGCCAGGGACCTAGTGTGTCAGCTGGGGTGACGCTTGAAGAGTATCTGTAAGTGCCGAGCCAGGGACCCAGAAGTGAAGGGGGGGTGACGCTTGAGGAAGATACCGAGTTATGGAAGTGGAAGAGCTCAGGGGATCCAGTGGCGATTGAGTCAGAGAGTCTAGTGAGAGACTGGGAGCTCAATGAGTAAAAGTCTACAGTGAGAGACTGTCGAGTGAGAGGAGAACTATTCTGTGTTACCAACAGTTAAGTACAATAACGTTATTGACTGTTACAAGATTTGTTGCCATAGGAGACAGCGGTCCTACCTATACAGAAGTGGTATCCGGTTGGAGGCATTCACCTGTATAGCTGTCTACCTTTAGAAGTTTTGGAGTCTGCCAATTATCATTGCATCTACTTAAGGGTGTCCTGGACCTAACCTGCTCTCCCACAGTTCTGTTAAGAGACAATAAATCTCTTTTGCGTTCAAAAAGTGTCTGGCGCCCATCACTCCATGGTGCATCACACCCACCATGCCTTGTAACCCACTCTTCAAAGATGGATTTAAGCTATCCCTGACTCTGTAGGTCACCATTAGGCCTTTAGAGGTACGGGACCTTGCTATAGTTATAAAAAGTAAAATTGTCTGAAACTGACATATTGGCAACTACTTTAAAGGGTTTTGGCCAAAGTATTTAACAGACACTTGTATTTGCTTCATGTGACTGTAATATTCCTGCGTGACCCTAGCCTATAATGGGACTGTCGCATTCTGTAGGAGCATGATGCCTGGGGTGACACTGATAAGACAGCATTCTGCAGAAGGAGGATTTGTGCAGCTATATTACACAGAAGGAAAAAACAGCTATTTGATTTGATATAGAATGACATCCTGTCTGATGTTTGGTTCATCAGGAATTTCTCAGAGGAGAGAGGTTTCAGCGCAGTACAGCGGGGAAGATGAACCGACTTATAATAAGAGGTCATGTAGGACTTAGCTGAGCTGCTACCAGTTTTAATGCTTTTCATTATAATCTAAAGCGTAAATGTAACTTAGTTCATCAGGTTTTCTTTTTTATCTTTCATTATTCAAATTACTTTGTTATATTTGACGTAAACAGCTATTATTTCCTATACTCCTATCCTAGTCTACTAATCCCCGTTTTTAAACTGATACATTAAAAAAAGTAATAGCAGACAAACCGTGAATCTATTTGTGTGTGATTGGAGGATTCTGCTCCACCTGTTGTGCTCCTCCAGCTGATATTGAGCCACGCTGTTCTGACTGCCATCTTTGGTAAACAGACAGCAGAATCCAAATCTCAGAGCCCAGCCCTAACCAACTGCTCAGTTTTTTGTAAGGCCTCATACATACTAGGCTCCTCTGAACCCCTTTATTCCTGACAGAAGAAAAGCAGTGGAAAAACATGACTAAAGCCACATTTTTTTCAAACGCGTTTAGATGCATTCAGCTTGGGTCAAGCGTTTGGGCATTAATTTCATCGGGCAGAAAATTAACCACTTTAATACAAGGCACATACCTCCTTCCTGCCCAGACCAATTTTCAGCTTTCAGCGCTCTCACACTTTGAATGACAATTACTCAGTCATGCAACACTGTACCCAAACAACATTTTTATCACACAAATAGAGCTTTCTTTTGGTGGTATTTAATCACCACTAGGTTTTTTATTTTTTGCGATATATAGATATATATATATATATATATATATATATGTGTGTATATATATATTTAGATCGAAAATTTTGAAAAAAATAAAATAAAAACTTTATTTTTAGTTTCTATTATAAAATTTTGCAAATACCGTATTTATCGGCATATAACAACACGCACTTTTTTCCCCTGAAAATCAGGGGAAAATCGTGGGTGCGTGTTATAGGCCGACCCCCCCCCCAATTGTGTGTGATCGCCGCCGACATACACAGCCGTGTGGAAATTCAAATACGGCGCCGAGACTGCAGGGTCTCGGCGGAGTGGAGCTACACATAGCCGAGAGTCCTCGGGTTTTCTCGGCGCCGCTTACAGTCCCGCCCATAGGGCGGAACTGGGCGGGACTGTAAGAGGCGCCGAGGAAACCCGAGGACTCTCGGCTATGTGTATCAGCGCTCCGCCGAGTCACTGCAGTCTCGGCGCCATATTTAAATTTACACAGGGCTGTGTATGACGGCAGGGATCGCGGCACAAAGCTGTCGTCGGGGGGGGGGGCAAGGCTGCACGGGGGGGGGCAAGGCTGCACGGGGGCAAAGCTGCACTGGGGACAAGGCTGCACTGGAGAAAAGCTGCACTGACATGGCTGCACTGACATTGCTGCACTGACAAGGCTGCACTGGGGCAAGGCTGCACTGGAGAAAAGCTGCACTGACAGGGCTGCACTGACATGGCTGCACTGACATGGCTGCACTGACATTGCTGCACTGGGGCAAAGCTGCACTGACAAGGCTGCAATGGACACTGGGGCAAGGCTGCACTGACACTGACAAGGCTGCAGATGGACACCGATAACGCTGCATTGATGGGCATTTTAATGTAAGTTTTTCTTCCTTAAACTTTACTCCTAAAAGTTTTTTTCCTTAAAATTCCCTCCTTAACTTGGGTGCGTGTTATACGCCGGCGCGTGTTATACGCCGATAAATACGGTAAGTAATTTTTGTTAGTAAATTTGGACAACAATTCATACTGCTACGTATACTGCTATGTATCTTTGGTAAAAATAACCCAAATTTGTGTATATTATTTAGTCTGTATGAAAGTTATAGAGTCTACAAGCTATGGTGCAAATCATTAAAAATTGACCACACCTGATGTATCTAATTTCTTGAGGCCCTGAAATGTCAGGACAGTACAAATCCCCCCAAATTACCACTTTTTGGAAAGTAGACAGCCCAATGTATTGGTAAGTTTTTTTTTGAAGTTGTGATTTTTTTTCCCACAATTAAGGGGAAAATTAAATCATTTTTTTTTAAAAACTAAATTGTCATAATAACAAATTATTTCTCACACACAGCATAAGCATACTTCCAATTACACCCCAAAATGTATTATGCTTTTCCTCCTGAGTATGGGGATACCACATATGTGAGACTTTTTCACAGACTGGCCAAATAGAGAAGCCCAACATGCATGGAAAACCATCAGGTGTTCTAGGAGCATAAATTACACATCTAATTTCATTCCTACCTATCACACTTTTGAAGGTCCTGGAGCACCAGGACAGTGGAATTTGAACGCACTGTCAGGTCTTGTAGGAGCATAAATTACAAATTTAGTTTCCAGACAACCTATTACACTTTTGAAGGTCCTGGGGCACCAGGCCAATGGAAACACCGACAAAATTACCCCATTTTGAAAAGCAAACACCCCAATGTATTTTCTGTAAGGCATGGGCTTGTGACAGGTATTCAGGTACTCTGATGAGCGTATGACAGGCATTCGGGTACTCTGATGGGCTGGTGACAGGTACTCAGGTACTTTGATGGGCTGGTGACAGGTACTCGGGTACTCTGATGGGCTGGTGACAGGTACTCGGGTACTCTGATGGGCTGGTGACAGGTACTCGGGTACTCTGATGGGCTGGTGACAGGTACTCGGGTACTCTGCCCTAACCAATGGAAACTTTTGGAAAAAGTGATTCACGGGTGGTATCATACCCAATCAGAACTGTAAACATTCTCTGCTATGCTTAACATTTATAGGTAAAGTTGATCCAGGGAATATCCGATTGCCTCTTGGGGGATCAGGTAGGAATTTTTTCCCCTGCTGGAGCAAATTGGATCATGCTTTGCTGTTTTTATTTCGCTTTCCACTGGATCAAATGTGGGTATAGGATTGTGTATATAGGATTATCATTTTTTGCTTTTATTGGTTGAACTTGATGGATTTATGTCTTTTTTCAAACAGACTAATGCCCTGTACACACGTTCGGACTTTGTTCGGACATTCAGACAACAAAATCCTAGGATTTTTTCCGACGGATGTTGGCTCAAACTTGTCTTGCATACACACGGTCACACAAAGTTGTCGGAAAATCCGATCATTCTGAACGCGGTGACGTAAAACACGTACGTCGGGACTATAAATGGGGCAGTGGCCAATAGCTTTCATCTCTTTATTTATTCTGAGCATGCGTGGCACTTTGTCCGTCAGATTTGTGTACACACGATTGGAATTTCCGACAACGGATTTTGTTGTCGGAAAATTTTATATCCTGCTCTCAAACTTTGTGTGTCGGAAAATCCGATGGAAAATGTGTGATGGAGCCTACACGCGGTCGGAATTTCCGACAACAAGGTCCTATCACACATTTTCCGTCGGAAATCCGACCGTGTGTACGGGGTATAATGCCTCGTACACACGATCGGAAAATGTTCGATGGGAACTTGTTGTCGGAAATTCTGACCTTGTGTAGGCTCCATCTGACATTTTTCATCGGACTTTCCATCACACAAAATTTGAGATCTGGATCTCAAATTTTCCGACAACAAAATCTGTTGTCATAAATTCCGATCGTGTGTACACAATTCCGATGCACAAAGTTCCACGCATGCTAGGAATCAATCAGAAGAGCCGCACTGGCTATTGAACTTCATTTTTCTCGGCTCGTCGTACGTGTTGTACATCACCGCGTTCTTGACGTTTGGAATTTCCGACAAGATTTGTGTGACCGTGTGTATGCAAGACAAGTTTGAGCCAACATCCGTCAGAAAAAATCCATGGATTTTGTTGTCGGAATGTCCGATCGTGTGTACGGGGCATAACTATACAACTATGCTGGAGAACATGTGGCTCCATGGTGACAGGTACTCGGGTACTCTGATGGGCTGGTGACAGGTACTTGGGTACTCCGATGGGCTGGTGATAGGTACTTGGGTACTCTGATGGCCTGGTGACAGGAACTCGGATACTCTGATGGGCCGGTGACAGGTACTCGGGCACTCTGATTGGCTGGTGACAGGTACTCGGGTACTTTGATGGGCTGGTGACAGGCAGGGCTTTTTTTGAGGGGGAACTTGGTGGAACTCAGTTCCACCACCTCTGGCTCAGACCTTTTGGTGCCTGCTCACCACAATCACTTGTAAACACAGAAGTCTGGTTTCTGTGTTCTGTGTTTACAAGTGACAGCTCTGCACTCTGTATGTAATGCAATCCTGGTATTTATTTGCCCCTTCAAGACCCTCCTACTGTTTTCGTGAAATTTGACTGAACACACCCACTATTTGATGTAATTTGGAGGGTGTGTGTAAGGGGGGGGTGTTGTGGGGCCATGGTTAAGTTCCAGCACCTATTGTTTGAGAAAAAAGCCCTGGTGACAGGTACTCTGGTACTCTGAAGGGCTGGTGACAGGTACTCAGGTACCAAGATGGGCTGCGACAGGTATTCGGGTACCAAGATGGGCTGGTGACAGGTACTCTGGGGCTAGTGACAGGTACTCAGATGGGCTGTGACAGGTTCTTGGGTACTCTGATGTGCTGGTGACAGGTATTCGGGTACTCTGATGGGCTGGTGATAGGTACTTGGGTAATCTGATGGGCTGGTGATAGGTACTTGGGTAATCTGATGGGCTGGTGATAGGTACTTGGGTACTCTGATGGGCTGGTGACAGGTTCTTGTCTACTCTGATGGGCTGGTGATAAGTACTCGGGCACTCTGATAAGCTGGTGACAGGTTCTTGGGTACTCTGATGGGCTGGTGACAGATACTCGAATACTCTGATGGGCTGGTGACAGGTACTCGGATACTCTGATGGGCTGGTGACAGGTACTCGGGTACCAAGATGGACTGCGACAGTCATTCGGGTACCAAGATGGGCTGGTGATAGGTATTCGGGTACCAAGATGGGCTGGTGATAGGTACTCTAGGGCTGGTGACAGGTACTCAGATAGGCTGTGACATGTAATCTGATGGACTGTGACAGGTCATCTGATGGGCTGGTGACAGGTCCTCTTTATTTTTGGGGCTATCGGGGCACATCACTGTACTGCAGCACATTTTTCTTCCAGGTCTCCTCTTCACACACTGAGGAGCAGAACCCGGAGAGGGCACTACAGCCGTTTGTTGACATTTGTGACTGGCTGTGATTGGACCCCCCCCCACCCCCCTCACGAGGGGCAAGAACGAGCACAACGCATGCAACCGGCTGTGATTGGACACAGCCGGTCACATGGTAAAGAGCCATTTTTATTGGTCCTTTACCCTCATCAGGGATGGGCTGATTGCCGACGTACACCCAGAGGGAGGAGATGTTCCTGACAGCATTATATTACTATGGCCCAGTATGGAAGTGGTTATTTTATTCTGGCCATTGAAATTAATTAATGCTCAAAGCTAAATGCGTCTAGAGTTTAGGCGGGTTTAGACATGTTTACACGCATTTAGGCACGTTGGACGGTTTTTCTGCCCAAATGCTTCTCACCTGAATGAAAGTTTGGTATATTCAGATTTCTGCAGCTACCCAATGCCCTAACCAATGGAAACTTTTGGAAAAAGTGATTCACGGGTGGTATCATACCCAATCAGAACTGTAAACATTCTCTGCTATGCTTAACATTTATAGGTAAAGTTGATCCAGGGAATATCCGATTGCCTCTTGGGGGATCAGGTAGGAATTTTTTCCCCTGCTGGAGCAAATTGGATCATGCTTTGCTGTTTTTATTTCGCTTTCCACTGGATCAAATGTGGGTATAGGATTGTGTATATAGGATTATCATTTTTTGCTTTTATTGGTTGAACTTGATGGATTTATGTCTTTTTTCAAACAGACTAATGCCCTGTACACACGTTCGGACTTTGTTCGGACATTCAGACAACAAAATCCTAGGATTTTTTCCGACGGATGTTGGCTCAAACTTGTCTTGCATACACACGGTCACACAAAGTTGTCGGAAAATCCGATCATTCTGAACGCGGTGACGTAAAACACGTACGTCGGGACTATAAATGGGGCAGTGGCCAATAGCTTTCATCTCTTTATTTATTCTGAGCATGCGTGGCACTTTGTCCGTCAGATTTGTGTACACACGATTGGAATTTCCGACAACGGATTTTGTTGTCGGAAAATTTTATATCCTGCTCTCAAACTTTGTGTGTCGGAAAATCCGATGGAAAATGTGTGATGGAGCCTACACGCGGTCGGAATTTCCGACAACAAGGTCCTATCACACATTTTCCGTCGGAAATCCGACCGTGTGTACGGGGTATAATGCCTCGTACACACGATCGGAAAATGTTCGATGGGAACTTGTTGTCGGAAATTCTGACCTTGTGTAGGCTCCATCTGACATTTTTCATCGGACTTTCCATCACACAAAATTTGAGATCTGGATCTCAAATTTTCCGACAACAAAATCTGTTGTCATAAATTCCGATCGTGTGTACACAATTCCGATGCACAAAGTTCCACGCATGCTAGGAATCAATCAGAAGAGCCGCACTGGCTATTGAACTTCATTTTTCTCGGCTCGTCGTACGTGTTGTACATCACCGCGTTCTTGACGTTTGGAATTTCCGACAAGATTTGTGTGACCGTGTGTATGCAAGACAAGTTTGAGCCAACATCCGTCAGAAAAAATCCATGGATTTTGTTGTCGGAATGTCCGATCGTGTGTACGGGGCATAACTATACAACTATGCTGGAGAACATGTGGCTCCATGGTGACAGGTACTCGGGTACTCTGATGGGCTGGTGACAGGTACTTGGGTACTCCGATGGGCTGGTGATAGGTACTTGGGTACTCTGATGGCCTGGTGACAGGAACTCGGATACTCTGATGGGCCGGTGACAGGTACTCGGGCACTCTGATTGGCTGGTGACAGGTACTCGGGTACTTTGATGGGCTGGTGACAGGCAGGGCTTTTTTTCAGGGGGAACTTGGTGGAACTCAGTTCCACCACCTCTGGCTCAGACCTTTTGGTGCCTGCTCACCACAATCACTTGTAAACACAGAAGTCTGGTTTCTGTGTTCTGTGTTTACAAGTGACAGCTCTGCACTCTGTATGTAATGCAATCCTGGTATTTATTTGCCCCTTCAAGACCCTCCTACTGTTTTCGTGAAATTTGACTGAACACACCCACTATTTGATGTAATTTGGAGGGTGTGTGTAAGGGGGGGGTGTTGTGGGGCCATGGTTAAGTTCCAGCACCTATTGTTTGAGAAAAAAGCCCTGGTGACAGGTACTCTGGTACTCTGAAGGGCTGGTGACAGGTACTCAGGTACCAAGATGGGCTGCGACAGGTATTCGGGTACCAAGATGGGCTGGTGACAGGTACTCTGGGGCTAGTGACAGGTACTCAGATGGGCTGTGACAGGTTCTTGGGTACTCTGATGTGCTGGTGACAGGTATTCGGGTACTCTGATGGGCTGGTGATAGGTACTTGGGTAATCTGATGGGCTGGTGATAGGTACTTGGGTAATCTGATGGGCTGGTGATAGGTACTTGGGTACTCTGATGGGCTGGTGACAGGTTCTTGTCTACTCTGATGGGCTGGTGATAAGTACTCGGGCACTCTGATAAGCTGGTGACAGGTTCTTGGGTACTCTGATGGGCTGGTGACAGGTACTCGAATACTCTGATGGGCTGGTGACAGGTACTCGGATACTCTGATGGGCTGGTGACAGGTACTCGGGTACCAAGATGGACTGCGACAGTCATTCGGGTACCAAGATGGGCTGGTGATAGGTATTCGGGTACCAAGATGGGCTGGTGATAGGTACTCTAGGGCTGGTGACAGGTACTCAGATAGGCTGTGACATGTAATCTGATGGACTGTGACAGGTCATCTGATGGGCTGGTGACAGGTCCTCTTTATTTGTGGGGCTATCGGGGCACATCACTGTACTGCAGCACATTTTTCTTCCAGGTCTCCTCTTCACACACTGAGGAGCAGAACCCGGAGAGGGCACTACAGCCGTTTGTTGACATTTGTGACTGGCTGTGATTGGACCCCCCCCCACCCCCCCTCACGAGGGGCAAGAACGAGCACAACGCATGCAACCGGCTGTGATTGGACACAGCCGGTCACATGGTAAAGAGCCATTTTTATTGGTCCTTTACCCTCATCAGGGATGGGCTGATTGCCGACGTACACCCAGAGGGAGGAGATGTTCCTGACAGCATTATATTACTATGGCCCAGTATGGAAGTGGTTATTTTATTCTGGCCATTGAAATTAATTAATGCTCAAAGCTAAATGCGTCTAGAGTTTAGGCGGGTTTAGACATGTTTACACGCATTTAGGCACGTTGGACGGTTTTTCTGCCCAAATGCTTCTCACCTGAATGAAAGTTTGGTATATTCAGATTTCTGCAGCTACCCAATGCCCTAACCAATGGAAACTTTTGGAAAAAGTGATTCACGGGTGGTATCATACCCAATCAGAACTGTAAACATTCTCTGCTATGCTTAACATTTATAGGTAAAGTTGATCCAGGGAATATCCGATTGCCTCTTGGGGGATCAGGTAGGAATTTTTTCCCCTGCTGGAGCAAATTGGATCATGCTTTGCTGTTTTTATTTCGCTTTCCACTGGATCAAATGTGGGTATAGGATTGTGTATATAGGATTATCATTTTTTGCTTTTATTGGTTGAACTTGATGGATTTATGTCTTTTTTCAAACAGACTAATGCCCTGTACACACGTTCGGACTTTGTTCGGACATTCAGACAACAAAATCCTAGGATTTTTTCCGACGGATGTTGGCTCAAACTTGTCTTGCATACACACGGTCACACAAAGTTGTCGGAAAATCCGATCATTCTGAACGCGGTGACGTAAAACACGTACGTCGGGACTATAAATGGGGCAGTGGCCAATAGCTTTCATCTCTTTATTTATTCTGAGCATGCGTGGCACTTTGTCCGTCAGATTTGTGTACACACGATCGGAATTTCCGACAACGGATTTTGTTGTCGGAAAATTTTATATCCTGCTCTCAAACTTTGTGTGTCGGAAAATCCGATGGAAAATGTGTGATGGAGCCTACACGCGGTCGGAATTTCCGACAACAAGGTCCTATCACACATTTTCCGTCGGAAATCCGACCGTGTGTACGGGGTATAATGCCTCGTACACACGATCGGAAAATGTTCGATGGGAACTTGTTGTCGGAAATTCTGACCTTGTGTAGGCTCCATCTGACATTTTTCATCGGACTTTCCATCACACAAAATTTGAGATCTGGATCTCAAATTTTCCGACAACAAAATCTGTTGTCATAAATTCCGATCGTGTGTACACAATTCCGATGCACAAAGTTCCACGCATGCTAGGAATCAATCAGAAGAGCCGCACTGGCTATTGAACTTCATTTTTCTCGGCTCGTCGTACGTGTTGTACATCACCGCGTTCTTGACGTTTGGAATTTCCGACAAGATTTGTGTGACCGTGTGTATGCAAGACAAGTTTGAGCCAACATCCGTCAGAAAAAATCCATGGATTTTTTTGTCGGAATGTCCGATCGTGTGTACGGGGCATAACTATACAACTATGCTGGAGAACATGTGGCTCCATGGAGTCACTGGCACATATATTTTGGCACTGCAAGTCTCTGAGATCCTATTAGAAACAAATTTTCAAACTTATTTCAAATGTAACTTTACACTTTCTGCACTTTCCATAATTGTAACTACCCTGCTTCATATTAATATTAGTGATCTTTCATATGATTCCAGTATGGTAGTGGTAAATTTTTTATTAATTTTTTTGCAGTCAAATGAAGGCTGGCCATAGATGGTTCGAATCTGTAGACGCAAGTAGGGATGAGCTCGTGTTCGACTCGAACATCGGCTGTTCGCCAGTTCACCGAACAGCGAACAATTTGGGGTGTTCGCGGCAAATTCGAATGCCGCGGAACACCCTTTAAAATGGGAGAAATCAAAAGTGCTAATTTTAAAGGCTTATATGCATGGTATTGTCATAAAAAGTGTTTGGGGACCTGGGTCCTGCCCCAGGGGACATGGATCAATGCAAAAAAAGTTTTAAAAACTGACATTTTTTCGGGAGCAGTGATTTTAATAATGCTTAAAGTGAAACAATAAAAGTGTAATATCCCTTTAAATTTTTCGTACCTGGGGGGTGTCTATAGTATGCCTGTAAAGGGGCGCATGTTTCCCGTGTTTAGAACAGTCTGACAGCAATATGACATTTCAAAGGAAAAAAAGTCATTTAAAACTACTCGCGGCTATTAATGAATTGCTGGTCCGACAATACACATAAAAGTTAATTGATAAAAACGGCATTGGAATTCCCCACATGGGAACCCCGAACCAACATTAAAAAAAAAAATGACGTGGGGGGTCCCCCTAAATTCCATACCAGGCCCTTCAGGTCTGGTATGGATATTAAGGGGAATCCCGGCCAAAATTTAAAAAAAAAATGGCATGGGGTCCCCCCTAAAATCTATACCAGACCCTTCAGGTCTGGTATGAATTTTAAGGGGAACCCCGCGCCAAACTTTAAAAAAAGAGAGACAGTTTTTGACAATTCCTTTATTTAAATGCTTCTTCTTTCTTCTATCTTCTATCTTCCTTCGGTTTCTTCCTCCATCTTCTTCTTCTTCTGGTTCTTCCTCCGGTGTTCTCGTCCGGCATCTCCTCCGCGGCGTCTTCTTTTCTTCTCCTCGGGCCGCTTCGCATCCATGATGGCATGGAGGGAGGCTCCCGCTGTGTGACGCTTCTCTCGTCATCTTTTTCTTCATCTTTTCCTCTTCATCTTCTTGTCTTCATCTTCTTTTTGGCCCGCTCCGCATCCATGATGGCATGGAGGGAGGCTCCCGCTGTGTGATGCTTCTCCTCTTCTGACGGTTCTTAAATAACAGGGGGCGGGGCCACCCGGTGACCCACCGGTGCCCCCGCCCCCCTCTGACGCACGGGGACTTGATGGGGACTTCCCTGTGGCATTCCCCGTGATGTCAGAAGGGGGCGGGGTTACGTAACATGACCCTGCCCCCGCCGCTAAAAGGCTCATATGCAAGTTATTGTCATAAAGTTTTGGGGACCTGGGTCCTGCCCCAGGGGACAAGGATCAATGCAAAAAAAAGTTTTAAAAATGGCTGTTTTTTTAGGAGCAGTGATTTTAATAATGCTTAAAGTGAAACAATAAAAGTGTAATATCCCTTTCAATTTCGTACCTGGGGGGTGTCTATAGTATGTCTGTAAAGGGGCGCATGTTTCCCGTGTTTAGAACAGTCTGACAGCAAAATGACATTTCAAAGGAAAAAAAGTCATTTAAAACTATTCGTGGCTAATAATGAATTGCCGGTCCAACAATACACATAAAAGTTCATTGATAAAAACGGCATGGGGATTCCCCATAGGGGAACCCCGAACCAAAATTTAAAAAAAAAAATGACGTGGGGCCCTTCAGGTCTGGTATGGGTATTAAGGGGAACCCCGGCCAAAATTTAAAAAAAAAAAATGGCGTGGGGTCCCCCCTTAAAATCTATACCAGAGCCTTCAGGTCTGGTATGGATTTTAGGGGGAACCCCGCACCGAAATTAAAAAAAAAAAAAAAATGGTGTGGGGTCCCCCCACAAATCCATACCAGACCCTTATCTGAGCACGCAACCTGGCAGGCCGCAGAAAAAGAGGGGGGGACGAGAGAGCGCCCCCCCTCCTGAACCGTACCAGGCCACATGCCCTCAACATTGGGAGGGTGCTTTGGGGTAGCCCCCCAAAAGACCTTGTCCTCATGTTGATGGGGACAAGGGCCTCATCCCCACAACCATTGCCCGGTGGTTGTGGGGGTCTGCGGGCGGGGGTTATCGGAATCTGGAAGCCCCCTTTAACAAGGGGACCCCCAGATCCCGGCCCTCCCCTCTGTGTGAAATGTGTGAAATGGTAAGGGGGTACAAAAGTATCCCTACCATTTCACAAAAAAAACTGTCAAAAATGTTAGAAATGACAATTTCAGACAAAAGACACCTGTCCATTTTAAAGCGGAGTTCCAACCAAAAGTGGAACTTCCACTTTAAGCACTGCTCGCCCCCTTACATGCCACAGTCTGGTTTTGACAGGTACTTCCTGTCCCACTTCCTTCTTCTGTCGCTTGGCCGCCAGGGTGACTCTTCCTCTCCCCCTAGGTGGCCCCTCCGTCTCTGCAGATTGCCTGGGCACTAGAAGAGCGCAGCATGACTTGCGCATGCGCAGGGCATGTCACAGCTGGGTGCCCACAGTAATGATTCTGGCGCCGCAGAGAGATGGGGAGAGGAGCGAGGCTTTGGGCGGCCGCATCGCTGGACCGTGGGACAGGTGAGTGTCTGTTTATTAAAAGTCAGCAGCTAAACTTTTTGTAGCTGCTGACTTTTAGAAAACAAAACAGTGGAACTCCGCTTTAGTAGTTGATCTGGACCTGTACAGGTTTTCAATTAGATAGAATCACTCAACAAGTGAGCAGGTAGCGCTGGACCTTCTTATTACAAAGCCCAGCACTATTCTGCAAAAAATCATTTTGTAGAAAATAAATGCATTTAACATCTTAGTCAACTCACCCTCAATGTGTGCATTATTAAAAAAACTAAATAATAATAATAATAATAATCAAAAATGCCAGTTCTTAAACTAGTGATCATTACAGGGAAAGGGACAGAAAACAAATGGTTTAGCCCTGTTCACATCGATGTGATTTGGCATGCGATTTGACATGTCAAATCGCATGCCAAATCAACAGCTATTGCTGGCAATAGCACCGTCCGAATCAATGCGATTCGACTACTTTTGGCAACTTCGGGTGCGATTTCAATAGACATCTGTGCAGGAAGCTGTGCAGATGTCTCTGAAATCGCCCCCGAAGTTGGACTGACATGCGGGAATGAAATTGTGCGAGTTCAGCTGAATGATTCAATCCCGCAGCAGTGTGAACCTAGGCTAAAACCTCTAAAAAAAATCACTGCAATTTTCAGCACTCTGCTGTACCTTATTCCCTTTGAATCCGCCACTTTCCTCATTCTGAGTTCTCCCCTGGCTCTAAACCAGAAGAAAGAGCCCCTGCAGCATTGCCCACTGAAATTATTTTTTACATGCATGCCAGAGCAGGTGGCCCTTCCAACACAGATGCCTGGTTGGTTTACCTTCTGCAGGGGTCCTTTGAAAACAAAAAAGGTTTAAATATTAAAATGTATATGAACTATCAGCACTTCTTTAAGCTTGTTAAAAGTCTGCTGAAGCCTGCTAGCAGCTTGCTTAAAGTGTCAATCAACATTCCCTTTAGGATCTGTGTTGTATATTTACAAACTGGAGCTGAATGGTAGTTTAAAAGCTTCAACACAGTTTGCTGAAAGCTATACAGTTTATTAGTGTTGTTAGTCTGCAACAGAAATTATTTGCAACATTTTCACAAAATTGTTTGTACATAATGAGGCATTGTGCCAAACTGTAAACTGTCTGTGACTACTCCACAAGGCCATAACAAGGTGTCACTCTTTCACATGTGAACTGCCCAATTATATGTATATTTTTGCAGTAAGGGGAATCCTTGAGAGAAGAAACTCATCATTATTTTACAGCAGTTAGATGAAACCAGTTAGGATATCTTATCAATGAAATTTCAAACATATACAAAAATAAACTAGGTAATCTGTTAGTTTGTGAGCTATCACATCTCCTTTCAGATATTCTATTGGTTTGCATAGTGCTGAGCAGCTTGAGTTAAATTAAGATTATGTCTTGTTCCTGTCATCCTGTTTTTTTGCGTTCCCGTTACTATTCTGGACTCATGACTCCAGTCTGCCAGTGCTGACCTTGGTTCTCTTAACAATCTCCTTTCTGCTCTTGGCATGTTCTCTTGACAACTCTATGTGCTTCTCCTCTTATTAGCTCTGTAATTTGTATTTTTGTGTTGTTCTTGGCCCAGTTTTAGACATCGATTCCTTAGGCCTTCAAGCTTCATGCTGTGCTCGTTATTTGGCTATTTTACCCATTTGTTTCTGATATATTTACCAAGACCCCAATAAACTGCCCCCTCCCATTCTTGGAGCTGAATTGATAAAATTTATGTGGACTGGGTGTAAAAGTCTATTTGTAGATTGGATAAACTGGTTTTCCCTACCTGTCTACTAATTGTTTAAATGATTGCATTTTACCTCACCAAACTCCATGCTGTATCAAAGATTGATTTGTACAGCTGATGGCTTATTAGTTGAGGTGTTCAGCTTGATTTTGAAATAAGCATCAGCTGTAATTTCCTTGTTTCTGCATGATCCATGTGCAGGGTAATCCTGGCCATATATTTGGCTGGCAGTTATATTGTCAGATTTCAAGCTTTTTATAAGCTTTCAGAAACAGCTATCTGCCACGTATCATTTCATTTGTTTTCTTGTGTCAAGCAACCACACAATCAAAATAGTCGTGGGAATAAGTCAGAACCACTGCAGGACTTTTTCTCATTTTGCTGACTTTTCTTCATTTGGTTACTAAAAACTGGTAGATAAGTACATCCATGGCTAGAAGATTACTGGTCATGAAAGGTGATGGAAGACCTCAAATTTGGCAACAAATTGCTGTTCATGAAGGCTGATAGAATGCTCCAAAATTGGCAGCAAATTTGCAGAGCGTATGGCTGAAAACAGAGGGTGGGCACTGCTTAAATTGCAACTATACTTTTGATAAGCTTGTCATTAACAGCCCTCTATCAGTAAAACCACCGGTGGTAAATAATGTCCTTTAGCTCCATTTCAGAGATCTTCACCATGCAGCCCTGGCGCAGACTTATCTTGTAATTGGTCCCGGACAGCAGCTGAGCAAATACAATACAAATCAGGTTTCAAAGCCAGTGCCAGTACCTACAATAAAAACTCCCAGCATTGATGCCAGTTTACGAAATAATGACCCCCAGCACTGGTGTCAGTAGCAGCATTAACAATCCCCAGAGTTGGTGCCAGTTTCTGCAATAATAATCCCCAGCATTAACCTCCATCAATGGTGTCATTTTCCTCAATAATAATCCCCAGCATTGGTGCCAGTTTCTGCAATAAACACCAGCATTGGTGCAGTAACTGCAAAAATAACCCCCAGCATAGGTGGTCAGTGGCATAATGCTATTTAAACCCCTGTAGCAAGAAAGGGTTAATTAACACTGACACAAGCCACTAATGTGTTGTTCAAGGCTCCATGCACACTGAAGCTTTTTTAACAGCCCATAAACTCCCATCTATGTTATCCTATGTGTCCATTAGGGATGAGCTCCGGCGTGTTTGCATGCTGAACGTGCCGAGCCCGCCAGGAAATCGGCACGGCGCAGCGCTAATCACAGACAGGGAGACATTTCACGATCTCTGCAGCCGCACATCGGGAAATGTCCCAGTGCTTGTGATTAGCGCTGCGCCGTGCCGACTTCCTGGCGGGCTTGGCACGTTCAGCATGCGAACACGGCGGAGCTCATCCTTAGTGTCCATGCACACATGGATGTTTATCAGCAGTGAAGTTTATGGGCTGTTTTCTGAACGCCATAAAATCGCGTTCAGGAGTCGTTTTTCTGACCACAAAAAATGCCAAATGCTCATAGACGCTGATAAACGTTGATAAATGCGCAAAAACGTAGCTCACCAGCATTTTTTAACGTTTTTGATCCATTAAAAAAATGCTAAAAATTGCTAACAAACACTAATAAACGCTATTGCAAAAACATTAAAAAACGTTGAAAGACTCACTGCAAAGCTACTGGCATTTTTATAACGTTATTTTAATGTCCAGTGTGCATGGAGCCTTAGAGGTCAGTGCCAAGTAACCCCTTTGTACAGTACTGCAGCATGAAAGGGTTAACACTGACACCACTAATGCAGCACAAAGAGATTAACTGCCACTGGTCACTAACGCATCAGTGACCAGTGGCAGTATATTAACCCCTTCATGCTGCACATTACTAGCTAATGTCAAGGATCCCCAAGGATTTAACTGGTCCAGTGCATAGGAAAAGGCTTATGTCTAAACCACTGCAACATTATGTTGTCAGACAATGTTTAATCTCCTCTACCTGCTGCTTTGGTTAAATTATTGCTCTCCTAATTCAAACAATGTACGTGCTCCCTCGTCTCACAGCGCCTCTCTCTCTCTCTCTCTTCCTGTCCCGGCCTGTCCACCTCCGCGCAGGCTTTGCTTGTAATTGGTCCCAGACGACAGCTGAGCAAGTAGAATACAAATTAGGTTTCAAAGCTCCAGTCCTATGCAGGCTAAATGACAGTCTTTGGCTACCAGTGATAACATACTGCAGAGTCTATTGTTTTCTGTCTGACATACTCCACCTGACCAACCTGCAATAAAATAAGAGGATAAACAAGGCACAATTAGGAACCAAAGGCTGAAAAAAGTGATGACTGCCTCTATGTACATATATTACAAAAAAGTTTTTTATATTTCTAAATATATATTCACAAACATACTGTACCCCCCCCCCCCCCCCGAAATGTAATTTCTTACTCATGTGACTGACTCACTGATTTTCCCTGAAGTCCACACATAGAGACAAATCATATTTTAGGCATCCTCTGCAACTAAAATGTCATTTTTGGTGAGATGCTCCCAAAGGGTTAGTCACTTCTAAAGGGATGCAGCATTTCCTTATTTAAACACTGCAAGTGCATCAGCTGACTAATAATGAAAAAGTCACTTCCATTCAGATTCGCTCTGCACACAACAGCTTTTTCTTCAGAGCAAAAACAAGTTGGGCTTTGCAAAGTTTATTAAAATCCCTGCAATGTACATTGATCACCCAGAGGGTATTGTTTTTTTTTCCTCAACAAAAGCAGAGTTGCTCTTTACGTTCCATGCACCCCACAGTGCTCACCTCTCTGCCCTCCTCCTTCACCGCACTGACATAGATGGCAAAATCAGTCCTCCTCGGGCTTACACTACTGATGCAGGGACACCACTGGTGCAGAAACATTTCTTTTCTGCCAGTTACACCACCAATGCAGGGACATTTTTTACTTTCAGTAACACCACAGATGCAGGGACATTTTTTTTTATTTCCAGTGACACAGGGACATTTTTCCTTCATCACTGATATATTTGTGCACTGATGATTATTCCAGTTTGCTGCAGTGTACCACAACAATTGGCACTATTTCAGTACATGCCACAAACCTTACATACTGTACACTTCAGCACCACTATTATTCAAATAACTTCCTCCTCCCAGGAAGGGGGGTGAAATTTGTTGTCTTTGCCCCAGGTACAGGATGACCTTGTCCCAGCACTGCTGAGCACTGTCATGTTGGGCTAGGGAGCTTATTTAGCCCTGTGCAAGTTTATATCTTTCTCAGAAAGGTCAAAGCTTGCATAAGTATTTTAGGTCTCTGGTATTCGGTGGTTTCTGCTGATTTTTTTATCACTGCAGAATCAGTTTAGGCTGATTTCTTTTTGATAGAGATCAACTAAAAAGATGAATTCACCTGTAAAGTAGCTGATTTTCTCAAAATGCTTAATTGAATGTTTACACTGAGTTATGGCCCATACACACGATCCGAATATCGTATGATAGATCGTATGGCTGTTTTCACTTAATAGTCGCAAGTAGAAATTGAATAGGTTACTAAAGTCACGAAAATTCTCATACGACAGAAAAAAAAAATCGGAAGTGATATCGTGTGTTGTAATTTATTTGTATTGTATTTTCGGACGACAACTGTACTGACTAAACGAAAATCGTACGATCTGGTATCGTACAAGGAACATTTTCGGGGTCCATAGGTGCACCCTGCACCTCTGGACCCCTTTACATTACACAGCACGCTGCATCTCTGGACCCCTTTACATTATACAGCCCCCACAGCTCTGGACCCCCTGCATGTTACACAGACCCCCCCTACAGTACAGACCCCCCTTCAGTGCAGACTCCCCCATTCAGTGCAGACCTCCCCACTTCAGTGCAGACCCCCCCATTCAGTGCAGACCCCCCATTCAGTGCAGACCCCCCATTCAGTGCAGACCCCCTTCATTCAGTGCAGACCCCC
Source organism: Lithobates clamitans (assembly GCA_037952925.1). Classification (NCBI taxonomy): domain Eukaryota; kingdom Metazoa; phylum Chordata; class Amphibia; order Anura; family Ranidae; genus Lithobates; species Lithobates clamitans. The sequence continues at coordinate 278,392 of JBBGZY010000262.1, forward strand.
CCCCATTCAGTGCAAACCCCCCCATTCAGTGTAGATGCCCCCCCTTCAGTACAGTCAGACGGACCCATAATATACCTGAGATCAGCGCGGGACATGCACAGCAGGTCCCCTCCTCCTGTGTAGACATAAACAGAGAGGAAGGGGAGTCGGCTTCACACTGCTCAGAGCCACTCAGACAGCCCGCAGCCGTGAGAGAAGGGGATTGTTGGTGCAGTGGTGTTTCCCTGGGCCCTGCCGAGGGGTGTCACCCAGGTGTGACCCGCACTCCTCACCTCCCCCTGCTCTAACCTGCCCTGTCACCGTGCTGCTGCCTAAACCCGCCCCACTGTCACTGCTTCAGTTGCGGAGGGGGGGGGCGCCGGCCTGACACCCCCCCAGTGTGTGGCACCTGGGGCGGCCCACCCTCCAATTGGTACGCCCCTGCCTTGGTCAGTTCTATGTATATCTATGCATAATGTACAGGGGTTAGGAGTAAGCAATGAACAAAACAAGGTATAGAATACAGCAGTCAGGATAAGTGTTCATATCAGAGTCCCCCCTTACATCCATGTCTCCAAAGGCCCACCTAACAGTGTCTCCAGAGGGCTACCACCTTACATCAGAGTATCACCTTACAGCAGAGTACCGCCCCTTATATCAGAGACTGGCAGAGTGCCCCCCTTACACATACCTTCACCACTGGCAGGTGCCTGGCGTGAAAAAGGCTTTAAAAAATCCCCTTGTCTCTGGCTCTGAATTGCACATGCACAGTTGCGGAGCCAGCCAATTAGTGAATTGCTGGGTTCAGCCTAAACTGGTGCGGTGGGCCATGTGAATATAAGCCATGCCTGATAAGTGCCATGATGACACTTTGCAGGCACACACCTGGACCTGCCCTGCTGCCACATCTGAGGCTGAGCCCAGCAATTCTCTAATTGGCTGGTTCCAGAACTGTGTATGTGCAGTTCAGAGCAGATGACAAGGGGATTTTATACAGCCACTTTTCTCTAGTCCACATACATTTGTGGAAAAGTGCCTGTTTTTACAAACGATCTGTAAATGTACAGCTGGTTGGCAACACAGTGCTGTCTGTGGCAGAAATTATACCCTCAGTTGCTTTCTGCAAGCACAGTGCCTGCTTACTATGTCCCATTCAAGTGAATAGAGCTGCTCTGCAACCACCCCACAACTGTGTGCAATGCACATGGTTGCAGTGCACTAGTGTGGGGTTCTAGGGGTTAAAGCAGGTAGTTTAGATGGTCATACAACACCCCCTCACTGCCTGCCAAATGCTTTCTAAAGAGTGATCTGAATGCAGACTGCTGTTCAGAGACCAAAGCACATGTAAACAATCCCCTTTAAGGGATGCTGGGGCTGGACAGGAAGAGGTTAAAACAGAGGAATCACAAACATCTGAGTAAAAACCCCATCAGTTTATCCAACTAGCATATTGTCAACAATCCACCAATATAACTAAAGTTATCCTAACTGGAGTGCTAACTGGACATGAGGAGAGAGAGCGGGAGGGAGAGAAATGGATGAGAGAAGGAAGGGTGATGGGGAGACTTCTGTCATAGTGCAGAGCTCACTCACCCCAAGCTAGTCTGGTGGCTCAGGCAGAGGAATCAATCTTGCAACCACCATGTAGTTGCAGCCTGCAGTGCTTCAAATTTCCCACCCACACATCTTCTCAGGCACAGCACTGGCCAGGAAATGGAGTGTGAGCGGGGCAGACACAAGGATAGGGGCGGAAGGAGGCGGTGCACATCAATCCCTCTCTCTTCTCCTGTCCATGCAGGGAAGGCGAGGGGGGAGTGTGCTGGCTGGGCTCTGTGAGACTGTCACAAACACTTAGAGAGATGCAGACAGCCGCTTTAGAAAGCTTCTACGGACAGACAACGGCCATAGGTTGCCTGGGGGGGGGGGCACAGCTAAAATCTGGGGGGCATAGCCCACCCTAGCGCCTCTCTAGATCTGGCCATGTTAGGACTCCTAATAAAGTGACCTCCTAAGATGTAAAGCAAAGATACACATGACAGTACAAAGCAACAATAACTCTGACTGTCTGTCTTGAAAACTTCCTTATAAAATCACTTTGTTGCTGGTAATCTTGTGTTTTAGTAATCTTAGTGCTGTGGCATATTGAACTTACAAACCCAATCATCTTTTACATCCGAGTGTAACCAAACCCACCCAGAAGCATGCAGTTGCTTCCAGGAACCTGCATTGGATTCTACAGTTTAACAAATTTGACTGGACATTTTTTTTTTTTTTTAGCACAGGTGCAATGGTTTGTCACTACCATCAGATATTCACCTGTTGGCCTTACTGGCTGCCTGGAGTTTGTCTTTAGCATGGAAAATCAGCTTGCATAATTTAACTAGTGCAGCTGTTACACTGTATCCTTCTAGTATTCACCAGTATTCAAATAATTTAGACAATAATAATAATTTAGACAGTATATGTAGAAGGAAAGAAAAACTGACAGGAAGCTTAGTACAATATAAATATTTTGGAGGAGTTCTGTGAATTTTGAGGAGCACACTGGTGTGGAGGGGTCAGTGCTTTGCCAGTACTCATATGTATTACATGGCATTATTCAATAATGAAATGCGCTAAAATTTAAGATGAAAGCCCAGTTATGTGAAACACACCAAGAAATGTTTTACTAATCGGCACTTGGTAACTTTTTATTTGTGGTTTGAATCTTATATGTTGTACTCCACTGAGTTTCAGCTTACACTCTATACCAGCTTTTTTCAACCAGGGTGCCCAGGCAGGTGTCAGGTTTTCTCAGGGGTGCCATGGCAAAATGCCTACAAATTGTCCAGAAGCTGTATGCAAGTCAGCGGGTGGATCAAGCCTGCCTTTTAGTTATGGTAAACCACAGGTTTTCATTGTGCACCATTACAAACTTGTAGCCGTCTGTGTTCTAACATCATAAGCTGATAAGGAGGATGTTGGGCATCTGCACAGCTGCCTTGCTTGCCGCTCCCCAGCCCCTCTCTCTCAGCACTGGGGTCACATTAGCTGAGTGATGTAGAAAACAAAGGGAGAAGAGAAAGATTGGAATACTAGTCAGTACCAGTGTGCAAAGGTGTGCTTGCTTTGGAAGAACAAATCACCTCTAATTTTGGGTGTCCTACATGTGTGGTTTTTGATGTATTATGTAAAACTATTAGTTTAGGTTTTACATTTTAGAATGGGGTGCTTCAAAATTGTGCAGGATTTTTAAGGGTGCCTTGACTGAAAAGAGGCTGAGAAACATTGCTCTATACCAGTAGTCTCCAAACCAGAGCCAGTTTATTGTCCTTCAGAATTTATGAGGGCCGCATTATGGTCAGCAGGGGGCAGAAAATGCCCCAGGCCCTGCATCAGTGAAAATAAATATGGTCTCAGGGTTGGTGGTCAGTAAGAGGAGGAGTAGTGTCCCTATTAGTAGGAGGAATAGTATCCCATCATTGGTATCAGTGGAAAAAATAGTGCACCCATTGTTGGTGTCAGTGGGAGGAATAGTGCCTCATATCAGTGGGAGGAATAGTGCCCCAAGGGCTGGATAAAGGCTAGAAAAGGGCCACATCTGGCCCTTGGGCTGCAGTTTGAAGACCCCTGTTCTATGCTATGCATAGAAAGGGAGAACCGTATGCTGAATAAATTGACGGCTATGTCAGCTACCCCCATCTACTAATAGAAACAACACACAAATAGGAGCACATGTGCCTCCATATGTCCACACAGCTATTTCCTTTAAAATAATGTGCAGTGGTTTTGTACATATTGTACTGTGCCATCAAACGCAGCCACTGTGCCCATCAATTGCCGCCACTGTACCATCAAACCCAGCCACTGTGCCTATAAATTGCTGTCATTGCGCCAAACGCATCCACTGTGCCCATCTTATGCAGCCACTGTGCCCATCAAATAAAATAGGAGAGTACTCCCCCCAGGTGTCCCCCTTAGCTCCACTAGAGGGATCCCCATGGTTTCCACCGGGGGAGGGAGGGGGATTCCTGGGGGCATGGGGGAGGGATGGAGATGTCAAATGTGGCAAGTTCGCCCCGCGGGGGATCCTAGCAACTTACCCGGAGCTGGTTACAGCTCTAGGGAATATACCCATATCAAGATGGAGATACAATCAAATGACAAGCTTCTTTAAAAAGATGGAACCCTCACTAAGATCATTAAACTCAATTACTGTGTTTGAGAGCCAGTGTGTGCGCCTGGGGGAAGCTAGACATCAGCTGTCTCAGATGTACAGTCTGATACCCGGCGCCCAAAAGAGTACAGTCCCATACTTTATTAGGGAATGGGAAAGAGAATTAAATAAGGATCTGTCAGATGAACAAATTAAAAAAATGATTAAATCAACTTATTCAACATCCATAAGTTCGTATGTTCAGGAAAAGACCTATGAATTTTTGACAAGGTGGTATAGGACACCAGTAAGACTAAATAAGATGTACCCAGCGACAGACGCCCGGTGTTGGAGAGGGTGTGAACAAAGGGGTACATTTCTCCATCTGTGGTGGGAATGCCCAAGGATCAAAGCATTTTGGGTAGCAGTTACACCATGGATCGAGAGGATGACCCCTAGACCTATGGAGTTTACACCTCTGGTCTTATTATTCCAGGGAACATCCGGCTCAATTAAAGCTTATAGGAAGAGCATTACACCACACCTATTGAATGCAGCTAAATTATTAATTCTCAGATTTTGGAAACAGATCGCTTGTCCAACACTAGAAGACTGGAAAAAGGAGGTTAATCGGATAATGGAAGCCGAAAGGTGGATTCATGTAGTGAGGGACAAATATGAGAAGATATGGGCAGGCTGGATGCAGTGTGCACATGAGATGGATTAGGAAAAAAGATAGGGAATGGAAAGGTAAGGGTGGTAATGGCTTTATAAGGTCCCTAGCACAGCTGCTTATGGTTTTAGCCATAAAGGAATAAAGAATCGATTTATGAACCAACACTAGGATAGATTTATGTTGGGCTTTTTAAAAAAAAATTTCTCTTTTTATTATTTTTTCTCTTTCTTCCCCCCTCCTCCTCTATCTTTGGCCCTTCTGCCAATTTTTTTTTGGTGTGGGGTGGGATGCCTGCCCCTAACGAGGGGAGAGAGAGATAGAGAGAGGGAGTTAAGTTATGTGGAGGTGGTGAGGGGGGGATGGGAAGGGGGGTGGAGGGTTTGGCACTCGAAGGGCGGGGGGGGGGGTAGTGGGTTGCAAAGTTTTTTCTTTCACGTGGTATAATGTTTTATTTTAACCATGGCCACTAGTGGCCTCTTATATTATATGAGGCTGGGTAAACACATGGAAGTAGGAGAGGGGATTATCCCGTTTTTTGTTTTTTTTCTTTCTCTCCACTCCCCTTTTTTTTTTTTTTTTTTTTTTTTAGAGTTGAGGAACTAGGCCATGAAGGCCGAAATACACAATTATGGATAATTAATATTTAACCACATGGCACGCTTGTTTTTTTTTTTGTTTGTGTTTGGAGTGTCACTTAGGGTTGAGGAATTAGGCCATTTAGGCCGATATACACAATCATGGATAACCAATATTTAATCACATGGCACAATTTTTTTTATTACAAATCTTTCTTCTTTTCTTTTCTATTTTTTTTTTTTTTTGTCACTTAGAGTTGAGGAATTAGGCCATAAAGACCGATATACACAATTATGGATAACCAATATTTAATCACATGGCACAATTTTTATTAATATAATTTTTTTTTTTGTCACTTAGAGTTGAGGAATTAGGCCATAAAGGCCGAGATGCACAATTATGGATAATCAATATTTAATCACACGGCACGTTTGTTTTTTGTTTTTTTGTTTGTTTTTTTTTTTTGGCACAGAAGGGCACAGTAGGAGAATACATGACTTAAAGTGGAAGGAACGGAGTGTGAAGGGACAGAGCAGACCCCATGGCAGGGAGGGGGGGGAGGAGGAAGAGATAGATAACCTTTTTCTTTTTTTGGGGGGGGGTTAGAATAATTGGTTAACTGCTGACAAGAGAGCCCTGTACCTGGCTTTATCTTGTTTATGTTTATTTCTGTGTATTTTTATGTAAACCATGGAATGCAAGAACGTAAAATATTGAATTGTGAAGATGAATTTATAATGGAAAAATAAAAAATTTTGATTATAAAAAAAAACAAAAAACGCAGCCATTGTACCATCAAACACAGCCACTGTGCCTATAAATTGCTGTCACTGTGCCAAACGCAGCCACTGTGCCCATCTTATGCAGCCACTGTGCCCATCAAACGCAGCCACTGTGCCATCAAACGCAGCCACTGTGCCCATCAATTGCTGCCACTGTACCATCAAACACAGCCACTATACCAAATGCAGCCACTGTGCCCATAAATTGCTGCCACTGTGCCAAACGCAGCCACTGTGCCCATCTTATGCAGCCACTGTGCTCATCTAATGCAGCCTCACTGTGCCCAATCTAATGCAGCCTCATACGCAACTATATGTGCACAGGCATGTTTTTTCAAAACGTAAAATTTTTATATGTTAAAAAAAAAAAAAGAAAGAAAAAAAATACACATGCACAAGTAAACTCACACAGCAGCCCTTACTGCTCATATTTAGCACTGCCTGTGTGTGACAGTCACTGTGTATAAAAATCTCCTCCTTGATTACTGCTGTTTGCCCCTAAACCAAACATGGAACAAAACTAGAACAATGTGTGTAGCCAGGTTGAGCTATAATCAATCCCTTTCTCCAGAGCTCTTTATTTACATTGATCCTTCAATTGTTTTTTCTCCCTGCTCTATTCTTTACCCACACAATCCCTCTTTATATACAGCGAAGCTGATCAGTCTCTGGTCCTACCTGCACATACTGCCCACTGTATGATGTGTCAGTCCGCTCCTCACCATCCAACACAGTTCAATAGGCAGTTCCTCTATCCCCCGACTAGGAGCTGTACACTCACTCTGCTTCTTGGTCTGAGTTATGTGGTGTGCACATCAATCCCAGCATGCTCTGCTCCGCTCCTCTCCTGCCTCATCCTCACTTAAACAAAGCAGCTCCCGCCTGTAGTATGCCCCCTATGGACAGGCCGCCACTGGAATACATTAGTACGTATTATAGAAATACTGTATAAGTGCCTTTTTTCCAGATGTCTTTGGTCTAGTTCGGTGAAGTTACAGATCCTTTTTAGCCTCATCTTTCTCCGGTGGTGAGAAGAGTATAAAACTGCAGACAGCAACTTCATATGATGATGCAAAACCACTACCTACAGCATTCTCCCATGAGTCCAGGGTGGGAGACAGAGCCATGAACCTCTGGGCTTAAAGAAACTGAATTGAATTGCTTGGTGTCATTTAACACAGAAAAGGATTGGCACTGAATTGGTATGTAGCTGGGGTGCAATAAAAAACCAATGGAAAGACTACCAAGCCGGGTGTACTCATAGTTTCCAACAACTTGAAGGAGCAGACTCCAGCCGGACTGACAGCGTCTGTTGAGAGGGGGCAGAATGCGGTCTGGCCATCTCATACTCGGTCGTGAGGGTGTCCAGAAGAGATGCAACCCTATGCCTTCCCTCCTCATCAGGAACCTTTCCCTACTGCTAGCACTGTATCTCACGGTTGTGGTAACTGTCTCTACTCTACCAACTCACCAAAAGTGAGCCAGGGCCTTAAAAAAGATGGTTGCCAGAGTCACATGGGGTGGCAGCAACCAATCAGATCACTCACCTGGTGACCCAGGAAACCATGGAGGAACCATATTCCTCCTGTCTGCTCCAACTGCAGTGTCGCTGCGGATAACGCCACCTGCAGTGGAGAAAGTGGACTGCACTTGCCTACAGGTAAGTCTGTGGCCAATTACGCTGAAGATAGAATAAGTATAGCAGATGGAGCAGGTTGTTTATGTTTTTGCCATGGGGTCCATTATTTATGACCAAACTGCAGTTGGGCTTTGAATATGTATTTGCTAAATAACAAATTTGTGTTTGTATGTGTGTGTATGTGTGTGTGTGTGTGTGTGTGTATATATATATCTATAGATATATATCTATATCTATATATATATATAGATGTAGATATAGATATATATATTTAGATATAATTTTGTTTTTAGAAACAAAAGTGTAAATATATAAAGGAGACCTAAAACCATTATATATATAAAACCACTGTAAAAGTCATAAAATATAATTTCAGCACCCTTAGACCCCTCAAAACAGCTACCGTTGCTCTTTCCTGTTTTTTTGCTGTTTACATAGAACTGAAATAAAATCTTTAGAAAACTATAAATTTGCAGCATCCAACAGCTTTACAGCTCCCATCTGCGTACATTCATTCTGGACTTATAGTAGATATGGAGGAAGAAAAGTCTAAAGCCATAAAACTTGCAGACTGTAATCACTACAGCTTGCATCAGCAAAACATGGAGTGTTTGTGTTTTAATTAAACTTAAAATAATATATGATTTCTTTTGTCCCAGCAGTGGGGTTTTGTTTTACTATACTATGTCAGTTTGAATGTTTAGATAATCATTTTTATGTAGAAAATCTCAGCAAGTCTAAAAGCCTCACATATTTGGTTTGTTATTGCGTTCCTTTTTTATATCAGGAATGGGATCAGGTGTTTAAAAAACCACACTGGCACTGACTTCCATGACAACATTTATTCTTATATAACAGCTTGCTTTTAAACAGAATAGCTATCTTTTCTATTATATGTACTGTGTATAAATATCGGGAACAGATATTTGAATTCATAAAAAGCTATTAAGAAAATATTCTAGGGACACCTAATGGAAATATAGACATATTCAAGGACTGAAATGAGGACTATGTTTGTTAAAGTTTTTTTTTAATCCCACAAATGTGTTTTCCATCGAAGTACATAATCTAAATTGCATAAAATGACAGTCTAACAACTTTTACTGAATGATCATATGGTAAATTGACAATGCAAACAGAATGGTAAAAGAGCATGCAATCAATATTGAACAGAGAATAACAGTCAATTAAATTGTTGGAGTAACTGGAGTAGCTGGAATGCTAGAATAGTTCTCACACTTGACCACTATATTGCAGCACAGTATAACAGATTCCTATAGAACAGGGAATAAGGGTAGCTAACTTGTTAAAAAAAAAAGTTCAATATAATCAAAGTCAAGTATAAAATGAAGTTACTTGTGGTTCCATGAGAAGGGTTGTAACAACTCTCTCACTAGGAGGCTGGCTGTAGCTGATATCCCAGGAAACTGTCAACAGAGATCCCCAGGTAGACTCCACAAGGGTATGGATGGAGAAGTCTTTGGTTTGGAGTTTCATGTGGCTGAAGGCAATGTTACCCCACTGGAAGGGCAATACTTAGAAGTCTTCTGGCCAGTTTCCACCAAAATGACTGGGGCTTAAGCAAAACTGTCTGCTCCTGTGCTCTTCTGTAGTGGCCCACACTTCAGATAAAGCAATGGGAGACCCAGTACCTGATAAAAGCTCACATGCCCAGTCGTTGTTGTCCCATCAGGCTGGGTCTCTCTGAGCACCAAGTGACGGGAGGAGCTGGTACATCCCTTGGAACAAAAGCCACCTTTTTTAAAGGAAAGCCTTGCTGCTAAAAAATATACAGTTTAACATAAAATAAAGGCCGTATCAATCTATGATAAAATATAATATAAGCACAAAATAAATGAAAAACACAAAATACTGTCCTGCTGAAACAAAAGTGCATAATTAGAAAATCATGAGGCAAAATAAGAATGCTATGGATGAGACAGGATGCTAAAGGTGTCCTCTGACCTCAAATCAACCAGAAAAAAATAAATAAAAAGCCCCCAAAAATATAAAAATAGCAATTAGAATTAAAATACAAGCTCTTAACTAACCCTAGTGTCTCCCTTTTGTCAGGGCTGGGCTCAGTCCTTTCTTCTCTGAGCTGGCCGCTCAGATGTCGGCTAATTGCCAGCTCCCATCTCTCTCCACAGTTACTCAGCTGTTGATGATCCTGCTCGTCAGTCCTGCCTACTTAAGCCATCCAGTCCAGAGGAGCTCTGCCTTCGCCTTGGTCACATCACAAGAAGCTTTCTCCTGCGTTCCTGTTTAAAGACTGGCTTTTCTGACATCCCTTCTGGATCCAGATCCTGCTTGCTGTTCCACTAATTTGATCCCTGACTTCTGGCTTGGCTGACTATCCGTTCCGTTTAAGGAACTTTGGCTATGTCTTGATTATGTTTGTTCTTTTTACTTTTATTATTAAACAAGTGTGATTTAACTGTACTTCTGTCTCAGTCTGAGTTCATGGATTCTGATAGTAGGCGAAGGCCATGAATTCAGAAGATGCAGTCAATCCACTTGTTGGTAATATTTTTTCCAGATTGGATGAACTGGATCACCGCATGGATCAGTTCGCCATGGCGTTACAAACGCTCCTGAGTTGCACGGCTCACCTGGAATCTCACACTGTGGCCGCCCCGATACAACCTATGTTGCAGGCCAACCCTGCTGCTGCTCCAGTCTGTTTAGGCACCTGCCTTGAGTATTACCTCTATAAGAGGTATGTCTGGTTCCGCTTTCCCAGCGATTTGGGGGCGATTCAGTCCATTGCATAGGGTTTCTCAACCAGGTTGAGATATATTTTGAGATGCTGCCCCAGGCGTTTCCCACGGACAGAAGCAAAGTAGGTTTCATGATATCTTTGTTTTCTGAGAGAGCCTTGGCCTGCGCAAACCCTCTATGGGAGACGCAAAAACCTGTTGTCTTGAGTTACCCTGAGTTTGTGACTTTGTTTAAAAAGTTATTTGACGTTCCTTCACGCTCCGCTTCTGCTGCCAAGTGCCTCATGTCCATCGAACAGAGTACGAGAACTGTTGCCAACTACACCATTGAATTCCGTACTCTGGCAGCAGAGGTTACGTGGAACAATGAGGCCCTCGTGGCTGCTTTTTCTCATGGTCTCTCAGATACCATCAAGGATGAGACAGCAGCCTGCGATATACCCATTGAGCTGGATAAGTTGATCACGTTTGCCATCCTCATTGACTCCAAACTCAGAGAAAGACTCTCTTTTTAGGAGTGCTTGCGAAAGCCTCCTGTACATTTGTCTCCGAGCTTTGCAGCCCCACCCATGCCTCCCTCACCTCCCATGCCTCCTGGTACCGGGAAGTGAAGGTGAACCCATGCACTTGGGTTTCAGGCCTCTCTCTGCGGATGAGAGAGCCTTTAGGAGGAGGGAGAGATTGTGCCTTTTATTGTGGTCAGGCAGGTCACTTTTTGAAGTCCTGTCCTACCCATCCAGGGAACGCCCGAACCTTGAGGTCCTGTCACGGACAGACCTTAGGTGGCGTTATTTCATACCCAGTTATCCAGAAGGATAGGCCCCTGGTTTTGGTCACCCTTTCTTGGGCTGAGTCGTCTATCGAGATACAGTCTCTAATCGACTCTGGGGCTGCAGGCCTATTCATTGATGCTGCGTTTGTATCAAAGCACTCAATTCTGCTGCAGCTGCGTGACACTCCACTTGCCATTGATACTCTTGACGGGAGACCTCTACAGCCTGCCTTTGTGACTCATGAGACGTTTCCGTTGTCCATGGCCGTAGGGGCTTTTCGCTATGAGAAAATCCAATTCCAAATGATTTCCACACCTAAGTTGCCGCCTATTTTTGGTTATCCTTGGTTACAGAGGCATAACCCCTCTTTTGATTGGCTCCATGCTGAGGTTCTTTCCTGGTAACCACAATGCAGTGAAACATGCTTCCAGAAGGTAGCCAAGGTCCTATGCACCTCTTCACTCTCCTCCCTGCCGGTGGAGTATCGCGATTTTAGCGATGTCTTTGACAAAGGTCAAGCCAGTAGTTTGCCTCCACACTGGCTGTCTGATTGCACAATTAACCTTCAACCTGGTGCCATACCCCCTTGTGGCCGGGTTTACCCTTTGTAGGTCTTGGAGGATAAGGCCATGGAGGAGTGTGTTGCAGATGCACTTTCTCGAGGTTTCATCTGCAAATCCTCGTCTTCTGTTGGTGCTGGTTTCTTCTTTATGAAGAAGAAGAGTGATGAACTAAGACCTTGTATTGATTATAGGGGTCTCAATCGTCTCACGATTAAGAATGCCTATCGGATTCCGTTGATTACAGAGTTATTTGACTGCCTCAAGGGAGCAACATTTTTCACAAAGCTTGATTGAGAGGGGCATACAATCATGTGAGGATAAGGGAGGGCGACGAGTGGAAAACTGAGTTTAATACCAGAACAGGACATTATGAGTACCTCATAATGGCTTTTGGCCTTTGTAATGCCCCGGCAGTTTTCCAGGATTTGTTGCAGTTATGTGTGGTAGTTTATCTCGAAGATATCCTCATATTTTCCAAGTCCCTGGAGAGCCACCACACAGATGTCTGTCGTGTGCTTCAGAAACTAAGAGAGAACAATCTCTATTGTAAACTGGAGAAGTGTGAGTTCCATCGTGAACGGGTTAAATTCCTGGGCTATGTCATTTCCACTGCTGGTTTTTCGATTGACCCAGAGAAACTTTCGGCAGTCCTACAGTGGCCCGACCCAAGGGTTTACATCCTCTGCAGTGTTTTCTGAGCTTTGCCAACTATTATTGGAAGTTTATTCGTAACTTCTCGTCTCTGGTCAAGCCCCTGACTGATATGACCAGAAAGGACGGTAACCCACAGAGTTGGTCTCTGGAGTCCATTAAGGCCTTTGAGAGTCTCAAGGCTGCCTTTGTTTCTGCTCCTGTGTTATCACATCCTGATCCTACATTACGTTTTATCCTTGAGGTTGATGCTTCTGAGACTGGTGTTGGCGCCCTTCTGTCTCAACGTCCTACCTCTGAGAGCGCTATGCATCCTTGTGGCTACTTTTCCAAGAAATTGTCATCTGCAGAGTGAAATTTTGAGATTGGTGACAGTGAGCTGTTGGAAGAATGGAGACATCTCCTCGAAGGTACCACTGTGCCGGTTCTCATTCTTACTGACCATAAGAATCTCACATTCTTGTCTAAAGGTAAACTCCTCTCTCCCAGAAGAGAGTGACGGGCTCTTTTCTTGTCAAGTTTCAATTACATTGTGTTATTCTTACCCGCGGTACTAAGAATGTAAGGGCTGACGCCTTGTCATGACAATTTTCCTCCACTTCCAAGTTGGAGTCGGTTCCGCTTCCTGTGATTCTTCCTGAATGTATTCTGGCTACGGTTCGCACCAGTCTCACTTCTCCTTTGGGTGACAAAATTCTTGCTGCTCAGGTCCATGCTCCTCCTGAGAAGCAAGTTTGGGCCATTTCCCAACAATTCTGGTGGCCTAGTCTACATGCTGATGTAACTGCCTTCATAGCTGCCTGTTCTGTGTGTGCTTAGAATAAGTGGGCCTCCTACAACCCATACCCAATGGAGAGAGGCCCTGGACCCACCTGTCTATGGATTTCATTGTGGAGTTACCCAACTCCCAAGGCAACACCGTTATCCTAATGGTGGTTGACCGGTTCTCAAAGATGTGTCATTGTATTCCACTTAAGAAGTTGCCCACTTCTAAGGAACTGGCTTCCATTTTTGCTCAGGAGATCATTCACTTACATGGGCTACCCAAGGTGAGTGTCTCAGAGAGAGGTAGTCAGTTTGTGTCCCGGTTCTGGTGAGCTTTTGTGCACAGTTGGGAATTCAGCTTGCTTTCTCCTCTGCGTATCACCCGCAGTCTAATGGGGCCGCAGAACAAGCCAATCAGTCCCTGGAGCAATTCCTACGTTGCTTTATTTCTGACCATCAAAACTGGTCAGACCTATTACCGCGGGCAGAGTTTGCTCACAGCAGTGCCTTGAATTCTGCTTCCTGATTGTCCCCGTTTATGGAGAATTATGGTTTCCAACCTCCCATGTTGCCTGACTCATTTGTTCCGCAGAGTAATCCTGCGTTAGAGGAGCATCTTTGTGGTCTTCATTCCACTTGGGCACAAGTCCAGGAGGCTTTGCGTCATGCTAATGATAGGTACAGACTCCATGCTGACCGCAGACGCCTGCCTGCGTCTTCCTACCAGGTTGGGGGCCAGGTTGGGTCCCCAACCTGAAGTTCGCACCTCGGTTTATTGGGCCTTTCCGTATTCTTCGCAGGATTAACCCAGTGGCTTACGCATTAGACCTTCCTTCTAATATGCATATTTCGAATGTATTTCATGTCTCCTTATTAAAACCTTTGGTCTGCAACCACTTTAACCACCTCAGTGCCACGTCCTCACCCTGTACAGGCTGAGGAGTATAAAGTACAGGCCATTGTTGACTCCCGTAGGTTACGTGGGTGTATACAGTACCTGGTTCAAGGGAAAGGGTACGGTCCGGAGGAACGCTCTTGGGTCTCACCCTCGGACGTACATGCCCCTTTCCCCCTCCGTAAATTTCCATAGACGTTTTCCCCTCAAGCCTGGTGGTCCTCCGAGGGGGAGGAGTCGTTGAGAAGTGGGTACTGTACAGGCTGAGCAGTATGGAGTACAGGCCATTGTTGACTCCCGTAGGTTACGTGGGCACATACAGTACCTGGTTCAAGGGAAAGGGTACGGTCCGGAAGAATGCTCTTGGGTCTCATCCTCGGACGTACATGCCCCTGTCCTCCTCCGTGATTTCCAACAGGGGTCGTTGAGGAGGGGGGTACTGTCAGGGCTGGGCTCAGCCCTTCCTTCTCTGAGCTGGCTGCTCAGCTGTCGGCTAATTGCCAGCTCCCATCTCTCTCCACAGATACTCAGCTGTTGATGATCCTGCTCGTCAGTCCTGCCTACTTAAGCCGTCCAGTCCAGAGGAGCTCTGCCTTCGCCTTGGTCACATCACAAGAAACTATCTCCTGCGTTCCCATTTAAAGACTGGCTTTGCTGACATCCCTTCTGGCTCCAGATCCTGCTTGCTGTTCCACTACTTTGATCCCTGACTTCTGGCTTGGCTGACTACTGAACTTTGGCTATGTTTTGACTATGTTTGTTTTTTTTAACTTTAATTATTTTATTATTAAACAAGTGTGATTTAACTGGACTTCGCAGCGCTTTTGGGGGGGGGGGGGCAAGCCAGGCCGGCCAGCTTCAAATCTCGGTCTGATTTAATGGTTTCTGACACCTTTACAGTTTGACAGCTTTCCCGATCCTTTCCCTGCAAGAGCTCCCAATACACTAACTCTATGATTGCTCTGTGCCTGCCCCCCCCCCCGTTTTATAGAGAG
This sequence comes from Lithobates clamitans, assembly GCA_037952925.1. Lineage (NCBI taxonomy): Eukaryota > Metazoa > Chordata > Amphibia > Anura > Ranidae > Lithobates > Lithobates clamitans. The sequence continues at coordinate 293,541 of JBBGZY010000262.1, forward strand.
GGGCTGGCACAAAGCAAAAGTGGACATTATTGACTCTTCTAAGCCAGCTGACCAAAGTTCAAAAGCCTTTGCAATACATACTGTAGTCATTAAAATGTATTCTGGCAGGTGAATTGCCACAACAGTTTGTGAAAGGGCTTTGCTTGTCTTAAAGTTAATGTTATCCTGAACCCTAACCATTTATAAACAGGTAAAAATGTTATGGTGCTAAAACAGAACCTTCTAATACACAATGTAAAACCTTGGACCATGTAAAGTTGAAATCATTAAAGGAGAATTTTGGGTTTTAAAAAAAAAACAAGCACACATATTTATCTCTATGCTGCATCATCAGTGTGATCCTTGCTGGCTCTGAGCATGAGAACTAAGCAATCACATGACCACTCATTTCTTGGTCTTCTGGGAGCAGAGAGCAGTGACTGTCAGTCTCTGCTCTGCCCCTCCAGTGCTCACTGGAGCACAGGACTGCTGATGGAGTGCTGATGGTGGATCCCGACAATGGAGGCAAGTGCATGCCTGTGACCCAGAAGAGAAGTATGACCAAAAAAACTGTGGCCACACTCTTTTAATCACATTTTTTTTAATGTGAGCTTAAGGGCAACTTTTTTGTCCATCTACTGGTTGCATTAATAGGCAGTTAATGTTTAAAGCATTTGTTAACCCCCCCAAAAAATCCTGATCCTGTTACCTTAAAGCATGTTATACAGCACAGCACTTGTGCTGTGTAATTTGGCCCTCTGTATACCCTAAAATACCTGGCTGATCCTGCCTGGCTATACCCTCCCCTCTGCAAACAGACCATGATAATCATTGCTGCTGAGCCCCTGATACCGTGGTCTATTTGCGTGATTCCGTCAGCCGCAGCTCTCCTGTCTGCAGCTCTCCCTATGTCTGTGTCCTCTGTCCTCTTCTCCCCCTCCCCTCCGAGCTCATACCAGGTACTGTATGGAACCCACGGAACCTACGAGAGTCAACAATGAATTGTACTTCATACTCCTCATGGTTCTCAACCTGTATAGGGTGAGGACGTGGCACCGAGGTGGTAAAGCGATTGCAGACCAAAGGTTTCAATAAGGAGACATGAAACACTTTAAAGATGCGCATACTAGGAGGAAGGTCCAAGGTGTAAGCCACTGGTTTAATCCTGCGAAGGATACGGAAAGGCCCAATAAAATGAGGTGCGAACTTCAAAGAAGGAACACGAAGTCGGACGTTGGGAGACGACAGCCAGCCTCTGTCCCTAACCTGGTAGGAAGGTGCAGGCAGGCGTCTGCGGTCAGCATTGAGTCTGTACCTATCGTTAGCATGTTGCAAAGCTTCCTGAACTTGTGCCCAAGTGGAACGAAGACCACGGAGATGCTCCTCTAATGCAGGTATACTCCGCAGAACAAACGAGTCAGGCAACATGGAAGGTTGGAAGCCATAATTCGCCATTAACGGGGACAATCAGGAAGCAGAATTCAAGGCACTGTTGTGAGCAAACTCTGCCCACGTTAAAAGGTCTGACCAGTTGTTATGATGGTCAGATATATAGCAACATAAGAATTGCTCCAATGACTGATTGCCTCGTTCTGCGGCCCCATTAGATTGCGGGTGATACGTAGAGGAGAAAGCAAACTGAATTCCCAACTGTGCACAAAAGGCTCGCCAGAACCGGGAGACAAACTGACTACCCCTGTCCGAGACAATCACCTTGGTAGTCCATGTAAGCGAAAGATCTCCCGAGAAAAAATGGAAGCCAGTTCCTTAGAAGTGGGCAGCTTCTTAAGTGGAATACAATGACACATCTTTGAGAACCGGTCAACCACCATAAGGATAACAGTGTTGCCTTGGGAGTTGGGTAACTCCACAATAAAATCCATAGACAGGTGGGTCCAGGGCCTCTCTCCACTGGGTATGGGTTGTAGGAGGCCCACTGGAAGGTGTCGTGGAGTCTTAATCTGAGCACACACGGAACAGACAGCTACGAAGGCAGTTACATCAGCCCATAGACTAGGCCACCAGAGTTGTTGGGAAATGGCCCAAACGAGTTGATTCTTCCCTTGGTGGCCAGCTGCCTTGGGAGAATGGTAAGTCTGGAGCAGGCAGGTCAAAGCCCTGCAAATGAAATGATTGCATAGACGTCACGCTTTCCATAGTGCACTGTGTTTGGGGCCCGAACACAGTGCACTTAAAGGACCTTTTTTTCTATTTTTTTTTTTTTTTTTTAAGGGACCTTTTTTAAAAAAAAAATGTATTTTATTTTATTATTTTTTTTTGTGATAGCCTCGGGGGCGGCGCCCCTGTGTCCCCTATGGACGTGCCGCCACTGGCTGAAACACAATTTCAGACTGAATCCTAGCTGTTCAGCCAATCAGACAGTGGGTGGCGAGCATCGCTGTTTGACTTGGATCTGCATCACTAGATGACATGATTCCTCATTTTTTTTATAAATAAAGGACTTTTAAAAAACTGTGTTTTGTGTTTATTAACACATTATTTTTTTGTAAATGAGTAGGCATACTATGTACCCTTTACTCATTCGCTTGGGGGGTATCAGCATGCCCCATACATTATATGTGGTGTCACTATCATCAGGAGAAGGAGAATTAATTTGGGGTTGTTCTTTAGCATTAAGTTATAGTATGGTAAACAGCAAAATAAAAAAAATATTTTTTTTTTTTGCCTGTTTTCCTTTGATAACGAAAAAAAAAAAAATCAGGAGATTAACATTTACCATCAAATGAAATCCAAACCTGTCCTGAAAAAAACAAGGTATAAATCACCTGGATACACTAAGTAGTTGTGATGATATTTTTAAACTCTTTTCTGTATCTGTAAATATTACTTTTATCATAGGTTTTTATGATTCTTACAATAAAGATATTTTACATACATTTATTGTTTGTATGTTTGATGTACCTGGTAAAAGTTCCAAGGGCATTTACCCTGGGTTCACCTATGTGCAATGCTGGAACCAGCGTGATTACAGCGCTGGTTCCCGCATCGCATCCCTCCCGCAGGCCATTCACACTGCCCTTTGCGAACCGCTGGAAGCTAATGACATCCCCAGTTTAGTTCACAGATCGCAGTGCGAATTGTGAACTCGCACAGGAATCGGATCTCATAGGTGCGAACACCCATGCGATCCAATTCTAGTGCTGGGAAAAACAAGTCCCTGCACTATTTTCTGTGCGAAAATACAACTGTATGGCTGAACTCGCATTGCTCAGAGATCGCATGTGATCATCACCTGCATTGCCGGTACGAATCACATGCAATCTCAGAGATCGCACTAGTGTGAACCCAGGCTTAAAAGAGAAGTAAAGGGTTTTTTTTTTAGGAGTCATACTTACCTCGGTGGATGCAGCATCAGTCCAATGCTGCATCTGTTCCCCGGCACCTCCACCGCGGAACGCTCGGTTTTCAGAGCTCTGTGAGCAGAGTTGTAATTTGTCAGTCACAGCTATCTGCTCTGGCCCCTCCTTGCTCATTGGAGCACTGGCTATGGAGGGGGCAGGGGCTGGGTGTCGGTCCAGGCACCTAGTGGATCCAGACTTTATTGTCGCGAAGACGTGCTGCCCAGACTGACTTCTGTGATGTCAGCAGGGAGTGGACTTCAGCTCGCTGTCTGCTGAAAATGGGTCACAGGAGTGCAAAACAAACTGCACTCCTGTAATCCATAGGAGAAGTCCAGCCAAATGAGCTTTGGCTGGACTTCTTTAAACATTATCTCTTTGGACTGGATTACAAACGATGGAGGGGCATCATCATATACAGTATCTCACAAATATGAGTACACCCCTCACATTTTTGTAAATATTATACTATATATTTCATGTGACAACACTGAAGAAATGACACTTTGCTAAGATGTAAAGTAGTGAGTATACAACTTGTATAACAGTGTACATTTGCTGTCCCCTCAAAATAACTCAACACACAGCCATTAATGTCTAAACCGCTAGCATCAAAAGTGAGTACACCACTAAGTGAAAATGTCCAAATTTGGCCCAATTAGCCATTTTCCCTCCCCGGTGTCATGTGACTTGTTAATGTTACAAGGCCTCAGGTGTGAATGGGGAGTAGGTGTGTTAAATTTGCTGTAATCGCTCTCACTCTCTCATATTGGTCACTGGAACTTCAACATGGCACCACAAGGCAAAGAAATCTCTGAGGATCTGAAAAAAAGATTTGTTGCTCTACATAAAGATGGCCTAGGCTATAAGATGATTGCCAAGACCTTGAAACTGTGCTGCAGCACGGTGTCCAAGACCATACAGCAGTTTAACAGGACAGGTTCCACTCAGAACAGGCCTCGCCATGGTCAACCAAAGAAGTTAAGTGCACGTGCTCAGCATCATATCCAGGGGTTGTCTTTGGTAAATAGACGTATGAGTGCTGCCAGCTTTGCTGCAGAGGTTGAAGTGCTGGGGGACAGCCTGTCAGTGCTCAGACCATATGCCGCACACTGCATCAAATTGGTCTGCATGGCTGTCATCCCAGAAGGAAGCCTCTTCTAAAGATGATGCACAAGAAAGCCCACAAACAGTTTGCTGAAGACAAGCAGACTAAGGACATTTATTACTGGAACCATGTCCTGTGGTCTGATGAGACCAAGATAAACTTATTTAGTTCAGATGGTTTTAAGAGTGTGTGGCGGCAGGTGAGGAGTACAAAGACAAGTATGTCTTGCCTACAGTCAAGCATGGTGGTGAGAGTGTCATGGTCTGGGGCTGCATGAGTGCTGCTGGCACTAGGGAGCTACAGTTCATTGAGGGAACCATGAATGCCAACATGTACTGTGACATACTGAAGCAGAGCATTATCCAATCCCTTCGGAGACTGGGCCACAGGGCAGTATTCCAACATGATAATGACCCCAAACACACCTCCAAGATGACCACTGCCTTGCTAAAGAAGCTGAGGGTAAAGATGGTGGACTGGCCAGGCATGTCTCCAGACCTAAACCCTATTGAGCATCTGTGGGGTATCCTCAAACATAAGGTGGAGGAGCGAAAGTTCTCTAACATCCACCGGCTCCGTGATGTCGTCATGGAGGAGTGGAAGAGGACTCCAGTGGCAACCTGTGAACCTCTGATGAACTTTATGCCCAAGAGGGTTAAGGCAGTGCTAGAAAATAAAAAAAAAATACAATTTGGGCCCAATTTAGACATTTTTACTTAGGGGTGTACTCACTTTTGTTACCAGCAGTTTAGACATTAATGGCTGTGTTGAGTTATTTTGAGGGAACAGCAAATTTACACAAACTGTACACTCACTACGTTACATTATTGCAAAGTGTCATATCTTCAGTGTTGACACATGAAAAGATATAATAAAATATTGACAAAAATGTGAGATACTGTATACTAGACCGCAATAAAAAGGTTGTGATCATATGTACAGTTTTACTAACACATCAAAGTTACAAAATTGTATTCAGGCTTTTGGACTTGTTTTATCTTCCATCATAAAGGGGTTAATCAAAGCTGCAGATTTAAACATTTTGAGCATGACTTTTAAAATGACATCTACATTTTACAGCTCATATGATTTTTTTTTAGTGATCAGGTTTAGAAATATTTAACTGAGCAGTAAAAAAGGTACGAATTTTCCACTGTCTAATGTTTACACAAACCACAATACCCTTGATGAGAAGCGTTTGGTTAAGCACAAATTGTGTTAGTTTTGTTAATACTGTGCAAATACAACCATTTTTCTATAACTGGAGAGTTTTTTTGTCTGTGGTTCTATGATTTCCTGAATACTAATATGTAGTACACAGAATAAAAGTAACCAACATGTAAGCTGTGGTTAGCTACTTAGAAACATCTTCTGCCTGTGAGAGCTGTTAACTCATTTCTAGCCTCTGGTAATAGGGTCATGTTCAGAAAATGACATAAAAAGATGTTCGCAATTTGACATCAATAATAATGGGAATCTATTTAAGGATTAATTCACCCAAAACTGATATTGCAAACATAATATAAACCCTGAAGTAACCCTTAACAGCCCCTAAATATTCAACCTGTAAACTACCAATCCAAACAAACTGGTTAAAAAGTTGCAGACACTAGACTTGGGAACTTTTCTCTGTATGTGGAACAAAGGCTTTTTAACTAATAGACTCCAATATGTAGGTTGGATAGTTATATCTCTTCTACTATTACCCCTAACACTGGTGCTCCCGGGTCTAAGCTGTTTGCTTTAAACATTTTTCATATTTTTTTTAAAATCATAAATAAAGTTTATTGAATAAACCAAGACAGATTCCAGAACTTTTGCGTCACAATATCAAAATAGAGCAGATCATGTTTTTTGGAAACTTATTGAATGATAATACACGTTACATAATGAAAAAACTGGGACTCACTCCAGCTCTAATTTATTTTTACTTATAATTGTGTTTCCGCTCTTAGTTCCAATGTTTAACGAGGTTGTAAAAACTTAAGGCTTTTTTCTTTGGTGCATTCTCTGCATTAAGGTAAAAAACCCTTACTTGCTCATCTCCCCCCAACCCCCTCTAAATACTTACCTGAGCCCGATCTTGATCCAGTGTTGTGCGCAAGAACAGCAGTGCTGCCCTCTCGCTCTCCTCACAGGGACTCAGGCTGCAGCTCCTGCTGCTGACAATCAGCTCCTGTGAGGAGGGAGCCACCCATAGCTGCTTGCTATGAAAACAATTTTATCTTTACTTTTATTTATTGTTACTTATTTCTATTTATTTTTATTTATTTTCAATTTCAATTCTGATTCAATCTTACTTTTATCATTCATTTTTATCATGACTTTTTCATATCATTTATATATCTTATGCACATCAATTTATGCATTTTACATGTGGATCTTTTATTATTTGTTATAGTTGTGGAGGTGGTTTCATGTCATCCATTAGACGCTTTTTTAATGGTTTCTATTAGGGATGAGCTTCGTGTTCGAGTCGAACCCATGTTCGACTCGAACATCGGCTGTTCGGTCGTTCGCCGAATTGCGAACGATATGGGCCGTTCGCGCCAAATTCGTGTGGCGCGTCACGGCCCATAATTCACTGCGGCATCGCAGTGCATTGCTGGCTGATGATTGGCCAAGCATGCACTATGACCCGCATGCTTGGCCAATCACAGCGCCGTCAGTAGAGAGAGCTGTAATTGGCCAAAGCCAGGGTGGCTTTGGCCAATTATGGCTCAGGGGATTTAGTACACACCCCACACTATATAAGGCCGCCTGCACGGCGGCCCTGTGTAGTGTGTGTTCCGGTGTGCTGAGAGATAGAGAGAGAGAGAGACAGTGTCATTTGATTTGAGTTAGATAGATTAGGCAGAACAGTCAGTCAGTTAGCTGCACTTACAGTGTATTGTGTATATATATGCATCCCAGGTGTTGCATATATATATATACACTGTATTCAGTTTAGCTAGATCCGTTCCTGTTATCTTCTATCTAGACTATTTACATTTAGTGCAGTGTGTCCTGCTCACAGTGTTCAGCTAGATCCGTTCCTGCTATTTACATTCAGTGCAGTGCGTCCTGCTCACAGTGTTCAGCTAGATCCGTTCCTGGTATTTACATTTAGTGCAGTGCGTCCTGCTCACAGTGTTCAGCTAGATCCGTTCCTGCTATTTACATTCAGTGCAGTGCGTCCTGCTCACAGTGTTCAGCTAGATCCGTTCCTGGTATTTACATTTAGTGCAGTGCGTCCTGCTCACAGTGTTCAGCTAGATCCGTTCCTGCTATTTACATTCAGTGCAGTGCGTCCTGCTCACAGTGTTCAGCTAGATCCGTTCCTGCTATTTACATTCAGTGCAGTGCGTCCTGCTCACAGTGTTCAGCTAGATCCGTTCCTGGTATTTACATTTAGTGCAGTGCGTCCTGCTCACAGTGTTCAGCTAGATCCGTTCCTGCTATTTACATTCAGTGCAGTGCGTCCTGCTCACAGTGTTCAGCTAGATCCGTTCCTGGTATTTACATTTAGTGCAGTGCGTCCTGCTCACAGTGTTCAGCTAGATCCGTTCCTGCTATTTACATTCAGTGCAGTGCGTCCTGCTCACAGTGTTCAGCTAGATCCGTTCCTGCTATTTACATTCAGTGCAGTGCGTCCTGCTCACAGTGTTCAGCTAGATCCGTTCCTGGTATTTACATTTAGTGCAGTGCGTCCTGCTCACAGTGTTCAGCTAGATCCGTTCCTGCTATTTACATTCAGTGCAGTGCGTCCTGCTCACAGTGTTCAGCTAGATCCGTTCCTGGTATTTACATTTAGTGCAGTGCGTCCTGCTCACAGTGTTCAGCTACATCCGTTCCTGCTATTTACATTCAGTGCAGTGCGTCCTGCTCACAGTGTTCAGCTAGATCCGTTCCTGCTATTTACATTCAGTGCAGTGCGTCCTGCTCACAGTGTTCAGCTAGATCCATTCCTGGTATTTACATTTAGTGCAGTGCGTCCTGCTCACAGTGTTCAGCTAGATCCGTTCCTGCTATTTACATTCAGTGCAGTGCGTCCTGCTCACAGTGTTCAGCTAGATCCGTTCCTGGTATTTACATTTAGTGCAGTGCGTCCTGCTCACAGTGTTCAGCTACATCCGTTCCTGCTATTTACATTCAGTGCAGTGCGTCCTGCTCACAGTGTTCAGCTAGATCCGTTCCTGCTATTTACATTCAGTGCAGTGCGTCCTGCTCACAGTGTTCAGCTAGATCCGTTCCTGGTATTTACATTTAGTGCAGTGCGTCCTGCTCACAGTGTTCAGCTAGATCCGTTCCTGCTATTTACATTCAGTGCAGTGCGTCCTGCTCACAGTGTTCAGCTAGATCCGTTCCTGGTATTTACATTTAGTGCAGTGCGTCCTGCTCACAGTGTTCAGCTAGATCCGTTCCTGCTATTTACATTCAGTGCAGTGCGTCCTGCTCACAGTGTTCAGCTAGATCCGTTCCTGCTATTTACATTCAGTGCAGTGCGTCCTGCTCACAGTGTTCAGCTAGATCCGTTCCTGGTATTTACATTTAGTGCAGTGCGTCCTGCTCACAGTGTTCAGCTAGATCCGTTCCTGCTATTTACATTCAGTGCAGTGCGTCCTGCTCACAGTGTTCAGCTAGATCCGTTCCTGGTATTTACATTTAGTGCAGTGCGTCCTGCTCACAGTGTTCAGCTAGATCCGTTCCTGCTATTTACATTCAGTGCAGTGCGTCCTGCTCACAGTGTTCAGCTAGATCCGTTCCTGGTATTTACATTTAGTGCAGTGCGTCCTGCTCACAGTGTTCAGCTAGATCCGTTCCTGGTATTTACATTTAGTGCAGTGCGTCCTGCTCACAGTGTTCAGCTAGATCCGTTTCTGCTATTTACATTCAGTGCAGTGCGTCCTGCTCACAGTGTTCAGCTAGATCCGTTCCTGCTATATACATTTAGTGCAGTACGTCCTGCTCACAGTGTTCAGCTAGATCCGTTCCTGTTATCTTCCTACTGACAGGCAGGCTTGTCTGGTTACAGTATATAAAGCTACCTTAAGAAAATTACAGGTGTTCTTTTTGATCCTATTAGTACCACGGTCAGGCAGCTAGACTATTTACATTTAGTACAGTGCGTCCTGCTCACAGTGTTCAGCTAGATCCGTTCCTGTTATCTTCCTACTGACAGGCAGGCTTGTCTGGTTACAGTATATAAAGCTACCTTAAGAAAATTACAGGTGTTCTATTTGATCCTATTAGTACCACGGTCAGGCAGCTAGACTATTTACATTTAGTACAGTGTGTCCTGCTCACAGTGTTCAGCTAGATCCGTTCCTGTTATCTTCCTACTGACAGGCAGGCTTGTCTGGTTACAGTATATAAAGCTACCTTAAGAAAATTACAGGTGTTCTATCCCAGCTTAGTGCAGCTACAGGCCATTAGTATGTCTGGAAGGCCAAGAAGGAGAGGCAGACAGTCACAAGCCAATAAGAGAGGGCAAGCAGGCTCTGTGTCTAGTGCTGGTCGTGGAGACGGTGCATCCTCATCAGCACGTGGCCATGGGACACGCTTGGCCTTTTTTTCGGCAGCTGGCCGTGTTGAGCCGCAACATGCGGAAGACTTGGTCGAGTGGATGACCAAGCCGTCCTCATCCTCCTCATCCTCTCTCACCCATGCCCAGGGTGCTTTGTCTGGCAAAGCAGCGGCCTCTTCCCTCAGCTCAATGTCATCAGTGACTCCTTCCCTAGCTCCACCATGTCCTCATGAGGATTCCCTCGAACTGTTTGACCACAGTGTTGGGTACATGCTCCAGGAGGATGCCCAGCGTTTGGAAGGCTCTGATGATGATACTGAGCTCAATGAAGGCAGTAACATGAGCACGGACAGAGGGGGTGCCCAAGAAGGACAGCAATCTGGCAGTCATGCTCCCCCTGCTGCAGCATACTGCCAGGTTTGCTCCAGTGATGAGGAGGGAGGGGATGATGAGGTCACTGACTCAACGTGGGTGCCTGATAGGAGAGAGGAGGAGGAGGAGGAGGAGGTGGCACATCACCAACTAGGCAGGATGCCCTCCAGGGGCCAGCCTAAGGGCAGCACATTGACTGCATCACCACCCAAAGCTCCACATGTGCAGGGCGCTGCAGTCTCTGCGCGTTATTCAAAAAGTTCTTTGGTGTGGGCCTTTTTTGAGACGAGTGCATCAGATCGCACCGCTGCTATTTGCAACATATGTCTCAAGCGTATCTCGCGTGGCCAAAACATCTCCCGCTTGGGTACCACATGCTTGACCAGACATATGTTGACCTGCCATGCAGTTCGTTGGCAAGCGTATCTAAAAGACCCACACCAAAGAACAAAGACGATCTCTCCTTGCTCCTCATCAGCTGAGATTTCCAACCCCACTAGACCTTCAGTCCTCTCTGAGACCTGCAGTGAGAGGAATGAAGGTGTAGAATTAGGTGTGTCACAGCCAAGTACTTGTGGGCAATCTGCTTTTGGTACACCGACGTCAGATTGTACCAGGCAAATTTCCCTGCCCCAGCTGCTGCACCGCCGAAAGAAGTTTGCTCCCAGCCATCCACATGCCCAGCGGTTGAATGCTAGCTTGGCAAAATTGCTAGCACTTCAACTGCTGCCTTTTCAGTTGGTAGACTCTGCCCCCTTCCGTGAGTTTGTGGAATGTGCGGTTCCTCAGTGGCAGGTACCCAAACGCCACTTTTTCTCACGGAAGGCGATTCCGGCTCTCTACCGGCATGTGGAAGGCAATGTCCATGCCTCGCTGGACAGGGCGGTCAGCGGTAAGGTGCATATTACCGCTGACTCATGGTCCAGCAGGCATGGACAGGGACGTTACTTAAGTTTCACGGCGCATTGGGTGACTCTGCTGGCAGCTGGGAAGGATGCAGGACAAGGTGCAGTAGTGTTGGAGGTTGTTCCGCCACCACGCCTCCAAAATGCTGATTGTGACACACCTCTCTCCTCCACCCCCTCCTCTTCTTCTTCCTCCATGGCCTCTTCCTCGGAACCAGCGGTGCTCCGTAGGCGTTCAAGGGGCTACGCAAGTACGCAGGCCAAAAGATGCCATGCGGTGCTTGAGCTGGTGTGCTTGGGGGACAGGAGCCACACTGGGGCAGAGGTTCTGTCAGCTCTGCAGGGGCAGGTTCAGAGGTGGTTGACGCCACGCCAACTTAAGGCAGGAATGGTGGTTTGCGACAATGGCACCAACCTCCTCTCTGCCCTCCGACAGGGACAACTGACCCATGTGCCCTGTTTGGCTCACGTCCTTAACTTGGTGGTGCAGCGGTTCTTGGGCAGGTACCCGGGCTTACAGGATGTCCTGAGGCAGGCCAGGAAAGTCTCTGTGCATTTCCGCCGGTCATATAATGCCAGTGCTCGGCTGACGGACCTCCAAAAGGAGTTTAACCTGCCCAAGAACCGCCTAATCTGTGACATGCCCACCAGGTGGAACTCGACGTTGGCCATGCTGCAGCGGCTGCACACGCAGCAGAGGGCCATCAATGAGTACCTGTGCGACTATGGCACCAGGACAGGGTCAGGGGACCTTGGTTTTTTTTCCCCACGCCAGTGGGCCATGATCAGGGATGCATGCACTGTCCTGTCACCATTCGAGGAGGCCACGAGGATGGTGAGCACTGACAGTGCATGCATCAGTGACACTGTCCCCCTTGTCCACCTGTTGGAGCACACGCTGCGTGGAATAATGGACAGGGCACTTGAGGCAGAACAGAGGCAGGAAGAGGAGGACTTCCTTAGCTCTCAAGGCCCCCTTTATCCAGACAGTGTTCCTGCGTGCCCGCCGATCACACAGGAAGAGGACGAGGAGGAGGAGGAGGAGGAAGATTGTGTTAGTATGGAGGTGGAGCCTGGCACTCAGCATCAGCAGTCTTTAAGGGATCAGTCCCAAGGAACACATGGACTTGTACGTGGCTGGGAGGAGGTGGCTGCGGACGTTGTTGTCCTTAGTGACCCAGAGGACTCCGGACCGAATGCCTCAGCAAACCTACGCTGCATGGCCTCCCTGATCCTGCAAAGCCTGCGTAAGGATCCTCGTATTCGTGGTATCAAGGAGAAGGACCAATACTGGCTGGCAACCCTCCTTGATCCACGTTACAAGGGTAAGGTTGCGGACCTTATCTTGCCATCGCAGAGGGAGCAGAGGATGAAACATCTTCGGGAGGCCTTGCAGAAAGGTCTGTGCAACGCGTTCCCAGAGACTGGGAGGTTACAAACTCCTGTTTCTGGACAACGTGTTGCTGAGGCTTCGGTCAGTCAAAGAAGGAGCGGTGGAGAAGGTGGCCGTCTGACCGATGCGTTCAGACAATTTTTTGGTCCGCAGCCCCAAGGTATGATCGGTTCCAGCAACCATCGCCAGCGTCTGTTTTACATGGTGCAGGAATACCTAGGGGCAAGATCAGACTTGGACACCTTTCCCACCGAAAATCCTCTGGGTTACTGGGTCTTGAGGATGGATCACTGGCCAGAGCTTGCACAGTATGCAATTGAGCTACTGGCCTGTCCTGCATCCAGCGTTCTTTCGGAACGCACATTCAGTGCTGCTGGAGGCGTGGTAACCGATCACAGGGTGCGTCTGTCCACCGACTCGGTCGATCGGCTGACCTTCATAAAAATGAATCAGTCTTGGATCACCACCAGCTACCAAGCACCTGATGCAGATGTAACCGAATAATTTTTTTTGAAATCTCAGATCCCTTCAAAGACTGCCTATGCTGATGCTGAGTGACTATCCCTGAGTAATTATCCTCTTCCTCCTCAATCATCACGCTGATAGCTTGTAAGAACATTTTTGGTTCTGGGCGCCACCACCAGTGCCTAAGGCACAATTTTTCAGCCCCTGTTTAACAGGGGCGTGTAATTACAATTTTTGATGTAATACTTTGCAGCAGGGCTCGTTCCTGCATTCCAACTAGAGTGTCTGTGAGGGGTTGCAGTGTTGTGGCACCAGCACCAGTGCCTAAGACCCAATTTTTCAGCCCCTGTCTAACAGGGGCGTGTAATTACAATTTTTGATGCAATACTTTGCAGCAGGGCTTGTTCCTGCGTTTCAACTAGAGTGTCTGTGAGGGGTTGCAGTGTTGTGGCACCAGCACCAGTGCCTAAGACCCAATTTTTCTGCCCCTGTCTAACAGGGGCGTGTAATTACAATTTTTGATGCAATACTTTGCAGCAGGGCTCGTTCCTGCGTTCCAACTAGAGTGTCTGTGAGGGGTTGCAGTGTTGTGGCACCAGCACCAGTGCCTAAGGCCTAATTTTTCAGCTCCTGTTCAACAGGGGCATGTAATTACAATTCTTGATCTAATATTTCACAGCAGGGCCCTGTGAGGGCTTACAGTGTTTTGGCCACAGCAACACCTAAGGCCCAAATTTCTGCTGAGTATATAGGGCAGGACCCTACTTTCAAACATCTAACTTACAAACGACTCCTACTTGCAAACGGAAGGAGACAACAGGAAGTGAGATGAAATCTACCCCTAAGGAAGGGAAATTCTCTCCTGTAAGAGTTAATATGGGAAAACAATTTCTCCTTTCCACTGATGCTTTCCAATCCTTGTTCCACAAAAAAACCCAAATTTTCAAAAAACATTTTTCATTGGGACAAAAAAGTGAGGTGAAATCTTCTGAAGAGGAGGAAAGACGCAAAACAAATGTCACAGGGGTGATAACCCTTCCCTATGTTTTCCAAAAAGCTTAGAAAAGATTTTTTGGCTGGAGCTAAACACATTAAAAATGTTCAAAATTACAAACAGATTCTACTTAACAACAAACCTACAGTCCCTGTCTTGTTTGCACCGCCTGTATACTGCTGTTCAGAGTATATAGGGACCTTTCCTTATTTTAATTTGGGTGCGGGGTTCCCCTTAATATCCATACAAGACCCAAAGGGCCTGGTAATGGACTGGGGGGTACCCATGCCGTTTGTCTCACTGATTTTCATCCATATTGCCATGACCCGACATGACATTAAACCCGCAAGCAGTTTTAAATGAGATTTTTTCCTTTAAAAATGACATTTGGTGCAGGGACTGTTCTAAACATGGGAAACACGCGTCACTTTACAGGCATACTATAGACACCCCCCAGGTACGATATTTAAAGGAATATTTCACTTTTTTTTTTTTACTTTAAGCATCATTAAAATCACTGCTCCCGAAAAAACGGCCGTTTTTAAAAGTTTTTTTTGCATTGATACATGTCCCCTGGGGTAGGACCCGGGTCCCCAAACCCTTTTTAGGACAATACCATGCAAATTAGCCTTTAAAATGAGCACTTTTGATTTCGAACGTTCGAGTCCCATAGACGTCAATGGGGTTCTAACGTTCGTGCGAACTTGCGGTCCGTTCGCGGGTTCTGGTGCGAACCGAACCGGGGGGTGTTCGGCTCATCCCTAGTTTCTATGTTCCAATCTCTCTTTCTTACAAAGAGACAGAATGTTTGACACTGGGGGAGGTGTTAACACCCCTGGGGATGAGTGCTGTGCGTGCTGTCCCTAGTGGTGTTCCCGTCCAGTGGCGTGGTGTGCGGTGGCCGTTGGGGGATGGGCTTGCGTCTATGTTGTGGGTGCCGTCCCGCTGCCATTCATCATCATGCATGCCCGCCTATTTTCTAGGTTTGCTTATTACAGCCTCCCTTCCCCTCCTGGCGGCACGTGATACAAGGTCATGTGCTGAGGTATGGGAATGAGGCATGGACCGTGCTATGCGCGTTTTACCATCTACAGACTGGCCGCCTTTTTTAGACTGTCACGTGACAGCTATTCTGAATGAGGTTTGGATCTTGATAGACGTATTTCCAGTTCAGCTTCCATAATGAGTCCTGGAACACATGCCGGATGGGCAGTGTTCCCCTCAGGTCTCTTTGCTTAACCCTGTGAACGCTTGGAACGCACGCCGGACTATATGAAGGTAATAGTTCCGGTTTGGCTGGTGCTGATTCAGGCCCATACAATTTCATTGGTTAACTAATTTAGTTGATTGTTATATATTGGTGTGATGCATGGGGAGCCAGCCTGTACCCCGGATAAAGTCTTAGTGGACGAAATGTTGGGACGTATTGTGCTGGCTCCATGTTATTACGCTTCCTAATATCCTCATATGTGATCACATATATACAGTGCCTGTATCCACCCAAATTGATGTAAGCGCATTACTTATTCAATAAATTAATTTAGTAAGGATTTTATGCTATGTTGGCATTTTTCCTCCTCCATTTATATATGCCTGGTTGAGCCTTGGATTATTTTGAACGCTGAATTGCAGTGGTCGTATTCCTTCTGGGTTGGTACCGTGTGTGGTGGCTCCGTGTATGCTGGTTCCTGTGTACGCAGGGTCCTGTGGAATCCAATTGGTCCTGGTCTCTCTGCGCATTTGGCTGCTCATTAGTAGCCAATTTGATCTGGTAAGAGTACCTGATCACTGTGTTTGGTGGTGGCTACAATTCTGATGTTCAATTTCCACTTTCAGTGTTCTTCTTCACAAAAGCACATCTAACTTCTTTTCAGAAGTAGAAGTTTGAATGTACATCGGACTGACTTTTTTTCACTTCAGTCACTCACCTTTGTGTTTTTTCACATGGACATTATGATTTATGAATATGTTATCAGTATCATGTTCGTATGATTCATATATACAGTACAACTTTGATTGATTTTATTCAATTAATTTCACTTTCTTGCATTTTCATTTTGTTTGCACATCTTAGCACTGCACTTTATATCACACTTATTAATGCAATCAGTTCTATCGCAGTGCCAGCAGCTGTATTTTATTCATATTTTTTGAGTGCTGGAGCAGTATTACCTTTTTTGTTATTAGCTTTTGTTTCAGGGCTGATACTTTAGAAGTTTTCATTTTATGTTTGAGGTGCTGAAAAAGGAGGATACACTTGTTACTGACCATTTCTTAGTAGAGCTGCCCTTTGTTTGCAGCGCTATTGGAAAGAAAGAAAAACTAAGAACAGTGTGTACCTAGACCACCTCACATTGGGGCTGATTTATCTAAAGGCAAATAAGCCGTTCACTTTGCAAAGGAGATTTTGACTTTGCAAGCATATTTTCCCTTAGCTTAGTGAATGTGTTGAAAATTCACTTTACAAAATATACCCAATCACATGCAGGAAATTTTTTTTTTTGCATGCATATGATTAGATGATAGAAATTAGCAGAGAGTTGCCTTATCCACTAAGAAAAGAGAACATTCCATTGCAATGTTTAAATTCCTTTGCTGAGTGAACAGCCTATTTGCTTTTAATAAAACGCTTGCATTCATTGCACCCCCTTTTCTATGGATAAAAAAAAGTTAGGCATATATTGGTTAGGCCTATTATTCCTGATTAAAACTCTCCTACTGCGGGGGGCGTGGCCTGGAGAGCGATGGAGTAAGAAGTGGTTTGCGGGAGCTCCTCTTGCCGTTTCTCCTGTTTGATAGCCTGACTACGTATCTGGGGATATATATACCCACCAAGCCGCATAAAGACACTGGGAGTAAGGCTCAGCATGTCGCCACTGAAATAGGCGACAGAAACGGCAGATAAACTAGCAAAATACAAGGACATGCAGGCCAAAGATCCGAAGCCTGTCCGGAGGAGGATCGCCATGCTGCGGACACAGCTAGTGCTGGATGCCACCCTTTAGGGCACGCTGACGGCTAAAATAGATGAGGTAAAAATAGATATCTCACTCCTGAAACAAGATCTTTCTAAGCTAAAAAGAGAGTAACAGAGGCTGAAACTCAGCTCAGCGGAAGATATTCTGCACCCCATGCAACATACCACTGAGGAAATGCAGAGATAGCTACAGCAACTCCACTCGCACCAGAACGACATGGAGAACAGAATACACCGCTGCAATCTCCGCTTCATAGGACTGCCGGAAAGAGAGGAAGGTAAAGACCAGGCCAGTACCTAGAGAACCTCCTCATAAAAACATATGGAAGAGAGGCATTCTCGGTCATGTTTGCGGTTGAGAGGGTGCACCGCATACCGGGGAAACCCCCACCGGCAGGAGCACCCCCCCGACCTTCATTGCCAAATTCTTAAATTTCAGAGACCGGGGCAAGATCATGCGACTCACCAGAGAAAAAGGAAGTATACCAGTGGGTAACGGCCACGTGGCGGTTTTTCCTGATTTTTCTAACGAAGTGCAAAAGAAGAGATGTCAATTTCAGAATATGAAACGTCGCACCTCAAGTACGCCATGTTATTTCCGGCCAGGCTTAGAGTGGAGGAAGATGGCCGAGTACAGTTTTTTGAGGAACCCGCTGCGGCCGCTGCCTAGATAGACCGGCGGGAACGACCAGCCTAACTGCCAAATATATGACTTGTTGTCGTAAGTACACCTGATTCACCCCCCTGATAACTGCTATCCTCTGGGATGTCCCCCCATTGCCCTTTACCTGATACATGGCGCCACATTTTTGTTGTTTTTTTTTCTCCCTTCTCTTTTTCTAGTCTTTTCTGTTTATCTTTGGAAGTAAAACAATAGCAGTCCAGGCTTTCTATAGGGGGAATACACGCAGAGGCAAGTATATACTGCCATATGTGATTCAAGAATTGAAGTACTTTAAATAACTGTGCCAAATTTCAAACTGGAACTGGTGGAGTAATGATGTATGCTCCTGAGTGCGGAGATGAAACCCCACATGTATTAAGGTCCCTCGGGGCTTCCCCCCTTGACCTCTCCTGGACATAAGTTACCTAACCATGACACCCAGGGGAAGGAGGTGAAAGAGCAGCAGGTCTGTCAGGGGCTGGGGGGAATACATGCAGAGGCACATAAACATAATACTATGTGAACTATAATCCGGATTATTCAAATTGCATCTGCCTAATTTTTCAAGCGAATCTCTAGTTACCGTATATGTCTTTATCTGGATATATGAGCCTGGCTCACACAGAACTGAACCCAAATCTGCTAAAGGGCTTTTGACACTGTACTTTGTATATTGGAAGCAAGAGACTAACAGCAACGGACCCCCAAGGAGTATTCCCCACTAATTTACCATGCACTATGCAGTGAATAAACTGCCCCCTTAGAAATAGAGCTTACAGGAGCTTAATATCGAAAGCAAGTGATAAGCTATATGCCTCCAGTCAGTCTGTACTGCTGGATGATTGTTATTTTGTTCATGTTTGGGTACAATATGCTCTCACCAGGTTGGGGAGGTGCAGAGCTGGGAGGGAGGGATGTTGCCCATGTTAAGGGCCAAAGTTATGGAAATTATCTTACTATTGAATGCAAAATATGGTTTTGTCAAATCAAAATTTAAAGGCTGCGCTGCAATAAATGACATGAAACAAATAAAATAATAAATGCATCTTAACAAGTATCCATTTCTATGCGTGAATTATAACAGTGATGACATGACCCACTCGATAATAACCAAAAAAATATATAGACAACGTAAAGTCCAAACTGCAAAGTGCACAAAAGGTGTATAGTTCATATAAGAGCAAGATTTATGCCGAGAAGAGAGTGGTGAACATCCGAACGGTGTATAGCATATGATTGAATCACCCAGGGTTCAGTGATGATAGAAAAAACTCCTCCACCTATGTAGAAAGATGTCCCCTTACCGACTCCTAAGATCTCTTTTCAGGAGATCAAGCAGGCATATGGCTGTGTAACCCCAGCCTCGGGTACAGACCAAGAAGGTGACACTCATAAACTTCTAGGATGGGAATCCTCTGTGTGGCGAATGGTCACTCGGTTGTCATGTAAAAATAAGTAACAAAGGCTCCCATAGCGTAACAAGTTTAAACACTTTTCTTAGTGTTTCTGGTGGGTGGTATTGTCTCTTTTCTCCTTTCTTATCTTACTTTTTCCATCTTTTTATTCTGAGGCTGTGGCTCACGGATAAGTACCTCCACTCCTGTGTTGTGGACCCACTCGCCAGTGGCGGTGAATCAATCGAGCATAAACCGGAATGCGGTAAATCTAGATGGATTCCAGGGACAGGGTGTGCAATCTTCTCCCTTGGTTTTGTGATGTACCTTTTATTGCATACAGAGATATTACTTGTACTACAGATACAGGTTTATTAGCAATTATACCACCTATTTGTTATAATGATGCCTTATTGGTCCGCTCCTGCATATATCAAATAACGCTTAGATGTCTGCGATCAAATTCATGACATGGAACGTGAGGGGGGCGCGTGATAAAATTAAGAGAACTGCGGCCCTCACGTATTTGAAGGCGCAGAAAGCGAACATTATAGCACTAACAGAGACCCATGTTACAGGGTAATTACAATCTGTTCTAAAGCGCCCCTGGATTGGATGGTCTTATCATAGTACATATACAAACCTATCCAGGGGAGTATCTATCTTAGTGACCAAAGCAACTCCGTTTGAATTGGTGTCGATGGCGTCGGACCAGCAGGGCAGATATGGCAGTCCTTCATGCAGCTATAGGAGGTTTTCCCACATTGATTATTGCATGCTATATCCCCCCCCCTTATAGCTCGGAGGTCGTCACAGCAGGTCTGCTGTTTATGGCACAGCATCCGACAATACCTGCTATATGGATGGGGGATTTTGATATGACTATGAATCCGTTTTTAGATCGCCCAGTACCGGCTGGAATTCAATCCAATGAGCCAAGACAAACCAGACCGAGTCGTATACTGACAGAATTTGCTTTAATAGATGTGTGGCGGTATAGGTACCCTACAGCTATAGCCTACACCTGCCATTCTACATGTCATGATACCATGTCTGAAATAGACTACATTCTAGTGTCTGAAATACTACTCCCTAAGGTTACTGGAGTGGGATGTACACCTAGAGCCGTATCAGACCACTCCCCATGTTGGATGACGACTTCACTTTTGAACACAGCCCCCAAACACATTTGGAGACTCAACCCATACTGGCTCTCGGTACTCACAGAACATAAAAATATAGAAAGAGAATTGCAGTTTTATTTTACCGACAGTCAAAACTCCCAGTCATTCAACTCAAAATGGGATTCATTTAAACTGAATGCACATAGAATATTAAACACAAGAATAAATAGACTCAAACAGTCCTCTAAGGTGATAGTGCAACTGTCAACAGCCAAATTGACGGAACTGGAAGTGGCATACAATACACTTCCTACCCCTGACAACTTAAATAGAGTCAAACTACAGGCCCGAACAGTCTCTCAGCTATACCTGGAAAAAGCCAGACAACACCTATTTTTTTTGTAAACGTGAATCTATGAGCATGGGGAAAAAGCTAGGAAACTGTTGGCATATCTTGCCCACCTAGATGATAAATTACCAGTAGTAGTCTCACTAGAAGAACCAGATGGGACATATGTCCCTGACTCCCCTTGGTAAGTTTTTAAATTTCTATGGAGATCTATACAAATCACAAAGCAATCACACTACACAAGAAATTCAAACATATCTACATACTATACAATTTCCTCAGCTGAACCCCGAGCAAATAGTAATGCTGGAAGCCCCTATAACTACCCATAAAATTACAACAGCACTCTCCCAATTAGCCAAATCCAAGGCCCTGGGTATGGATGGTTTACCCTTGGAATTTTATACTACATACTCAGAAACACTTACCCCTAAACTCAAAACCTTATATCATTCTATATTTGAACTAGGTATACTCCCCTCCTCAATGCAGGAAGCTCAAATCATAGTAATCCCCAAACCCGGGAAAAATCCCTACTATCCAGAATCATATCGCCCCATATCCCTGCTACCAGTGGATATTAAAATTTTAGCTAAAATTTTAGCTTCACGATTAAACACGGTAATACTCTTCCTGATCCACACGGATCAAACAGGGTTTATGCCCGGGAAAAATACAACAATGAATATAAGGAGATTGTTTATGAATATCCAAGCGCAGCACGATAACGCAGGAACTAGGGTAGTGGTGGCCCTTGATACGGCCAAAGCCTTTGACTCAGTCGAATGGAAATATCTATAGGAATGCCTACGATGCTACGGATTTGGACCTCACTTTACTAGGTGGGTACAGCTCCTGAACCAGACACCTAAAGTGCGGGTCTTCGTAAATGGGTGGTTATCAGACCAAATCTCCCTTGAAAGAGGCACTAGGCAAGGATGCCCACTAACAGCGCTACTATATGCCCTTGCAGCAGAACCTTTGGCCATAGCAATTAGAACAAACCCAAATATAGAAGGATTAAGACGGGGAGACTCTTGGGAAAAAATAGGTTTATACGCAGACGATACGACTCTTTACCTGGCGGATCAGGGACCCTCATTTCAAGCTGCATTAAATATAATAGAGACAATGGGTGAGTACTCAGGACTGCAAATTAATTGGGACAAATCTCAAATTCTTCCACTGGATCACTTTCCCTCAGCCCTTGTGGTCCCTGAATTGCCAATAACTAGAGTAGCAATGATTAAATACCTAGGAGTGATGGTCACCAGAAGTCTTAGAGACTATATTCTACTTAATATAGAGCCATTATTTGCAATAATTAAATCCAAAACCCAGACCTGGGCAAAGTTACCCCTAGGAGTGATGGGAAGAAGTAATTTAATTAAAATGATTATACTACCTAAAATCCTATACATGGTCTGGCATGCTCCCCTATATATCCCTCTAAAGTACTTCAAACAGATGGAAGCTATCCTAAACTCTTTTGTGTGGGGACAGAGTAGACACAAACTAGCGTGGCATATTCTTAAAAAACCTACAACAGAGGGAGGATGCTCTCTTCCAGATATTCAAGAATATTATCTAGCTGCACAACTTTCACATATGTATTATTATAATACCACGGAGGCCCAAAGCTATAGAACTTTAGTATGGGAACAAACAGCAACAAATCCCCCCGATATAACACAGGGATGCTCTCTCACCATCAAAAAGTATGGGAGATTGCAATGAAAAAGCAAAACAAGCCACTGATCTACTCTCACACCCCGCTATGGTTTAATAGCCAACTACCTGAGTTGAGTAAAGTACCAGACCCGATGATATGGGCATCATATGATATTCTATATTTGTCTCAAGTTCTGACAGAAACTGGACCCAAAAACTTTCAATCTCTCAAAGAGGAATTCTCTCTTCCAAATAGTCTACTGTTTAAATATCTACAGCTCAGGCATGCAGTTTGAAAGCAATTCCGTAGTGTTACTATCTAACTTGATCTCACTTGGTCCTTAATATCATTTTTGAGGCAGACTCAAACAAAGCTTATATCTAATATCTATTATATACTTACACTTCATGGGGCGAACAAGGTTATCCAGACAACTAAATCAAAATGGGAGCAAGATGTGGGACCCATAGATGATACAGACTGGGAGGAAATCTTAGAAGGAATCAAAACTGCATCCCCTAAGGTCTCTGATAGATTAACACAGCTATACATTATACATCTTGCATATTTAAATCCACTGAGGTTGGCTACATTTCAACCTACAAGGAGTCCAATATGTCCCATGTGCACACAGGCCCCTGGTTCATTCTACCATTTAATATGGAGTTGCCCAAATATACAGACCTATTGGATACAGGTGATCCGGTTTCTTCATGACAACATGGTCTCCCCCGTGGTCTTAGACCCAAAGTTGTGCATATTAGGCCTAATGCCTGACACCGATGTGGAAAAATACCAAGCTATATTTGTATATGAGACTTTATTCATAGCGCGAAAAGTTATTGCCAAAGTATGGATGCAGGCAATACCCCCTACAGTCCAGAGATAGAAAAAAGAAATAAATGACACCCTTCCATTTAGGAAAATGATATACATTCATAGAGGCTGTACACAAAAATATTAGAGTATGGGATGGGTGGCTGGAGGATGGCGAAACGTGCACCTAAAAAAGCTACCGTAGTTCCCAGCTGTGTGAAAAGTAAATATGTATATAAATACTGTATTACGTACATCGTTATATCTGCTGTGCAAAACCTGTAACTTAGCAAAAATATGTTAAAAGCATCTATGTTTAACTTGTTGATATCTCAATAAAGTTGGTTCTTTCCAATTAAAAAAAAAACTCTCCTACTGCAGGCCGGTTTTACCCTGCTGTATCCTCTGTAGAATCTTAATTCTTGTAATAAAATCGCAGACTTTGCTCTTGGTATCTAGTAAGTTTATGCCTAACCTGGCTGATTATAATTGTTTTTCTGTTGCCTTTTTTTAACAGTATTGTATCATCTGCTGTCTCTTAATTCTTGTAGTAAAACATGTGCCTGTACTGTCTTTTATCCCTAATTTAAACTGTGCTACTACTACTGGCCAATTTTAGACTGCTGTATCCTCTGCAGAATCTTAATCCTTGTAGCAAAACTCCCAGCCTTTGCTCTTCATCTCTAGTAAATTTGGGCCTAGCCTTGTTATTTTATATTGTCATACTGCTAACCAGGGTTACACTACTTTAGTAGCAAACTTGTAACAAACTTGCTTGTGCGCCTCTTCTCTAGTATCTTTTAGCTAATTCTCCCTCTTTTCAAAAATGTCCTACTTTTGAAAACATTTTACACTGCTAAATCATCTGCGGTCTCTCAACTCTTACCCTAGGTTCACATCTATGTGTTTCTGCAGGCCGCGCTTGCACGGGCATGGCAGCCCATTCATTTCAATGGGCTGCCGTGCCTGCATTTTCCGCTAAATGTGGCCTGCAGGGAAATGACGTGGACATTTTGACCATCCGATTTCGCTGCGGTTCTTGCACACGCACTGCGTGGGGTTGCCATTCAGAATGGATGGCAGCGCCAAATGTTTTCTCACACCAATACGTTTTCGCTGCGGCAGCCACATGCATAGGTGTGAACTTAGACTCAATGAGAGTTTGATAAAAATTGGTCAGCAGCAGTGCTGTTTTTCTTTTGGGAAAACATTAACATCCTCAGTGAACAACTGGCCAACTTCTATCTGCCAGTCAATGAGGGTCTTTTGCCACTTGATGCAAAAGCATTTGTCTCTGCTTAAAGCTTCCTGAAAAAAGCCTTCTGCAAGCCCAGCGAACTGTAAAAAAAAAAATCAGTGAACAATATCACTGAGACATAAAAATCTACTGTTCCGTAACTTCACTTATAGCTTTAAGGCATCTCCAAGCCTGCTATTTAGAATTTTTTTTTATTCATTTTTTTTTCAATGTTACCTTCAAAGCCGCATGAAAAGACCCTCTCTCTGCTATACAGCATTTTCTTTTGGTATGTATCTTTTTTTAAAGTAGTTTACCTATTAACCCAAAACATTCCAAAATTTTTCAAAAAGATTTGCCCCATCCACCTTCAAAGGGATTCATCCCTAAGTTCAGTTTCACCAAATTTCAAACAAAATTTGCCAAACCCTTAACGAACCAAACCTGAGAAGATGCTTTTATCACTAGCTTTGGGGCATTTTTGTATCATACCAAGATTGTTTTGCTAATGAATTGTTTACAAGAATCTGTTTAGTTAATATAAACAAAATAGTTAATTTTCGAAAGATAGTAAATTTTTTTTGCAATTATTTTTTGTCCTATATATTTTTTTAAAAAGGAGATTTTAGGTCCTTCAGCAGATTCTCACTCTTCCTACACATATACTTCATTATCTTTTTTTTTGAACTTCTGATTGAGGTGTTTCACCAAATAATATCTTATGAAAAATGTATAAGAAATACCAGGTTATGAAATTCTTAAAAGCCATCAATTCTGTGATTAGATTGCCTCTCTGAGGAAGTAAATATTTTGAGAGGTTCAAACTCATATTTAGCATTTTTTTTATCCATCTTCATTTTGCTAGATGAAAAATAATGAAACTATACTTAATTTGCATATAACTTTCACAGAAAACAGCATATCATAGACTTTAGAGCACTTTGGAAAGAGAAAATAATGCAAAACAATTTTTAAATGGCAAATAATCTAAATGCTGGAATCACATATTTGTGTTGCAGTAACAAATACAGTTTAATGCATGTTACCACAGCACACAAGTGCAAAATGTGGTGTGGTGTATTGCGGTGCCTATTGTATATCTCAATACACTAAGAAGGTGCACATTAACATGCAAAACGCAGTATGGTGCATTGCAGTGCCTGTTGCATAGCTCCAATGCACTACAGCAGACCTGTGCTTTAGGGCAACACAATACTCGGATCATGGGAGTCGGCATGAGGAGGCAAGAGCCCCTCCGGAGCAAGGTGTCTGCACACGGACACGCAAGGCTGATCCTGGGCGGGTGTCCAGGGTGCACCAAAGCTGTGGCAGTCACTTACTTTTACATTCAGCAGCAGCGCCGCCCCTAATCCCTAGACTCTCTTATTGCACCATCCGCTGGCCTCCCTGCTGCCCGCTGCACTGGTTGCTAGACTCGCCTGCTGCCTGGCATCTAGCAACCAGTGACATCATGTCATGAGGCTGAGACGAGGCCCGAGCATTCAGAGCGGAGGAGGAACTTCTTCCTCCTTTGCGCCTGGTCAATTTTGGCTCCACCCACCTCCTCCATCTTCTCCAGACAGCGTGGCTCAGAGCCTGAGGGAAGGAAGAGAGTACACCCGAAAAGCTGAGTTTGAGCTGTCCACTGTCACCAGCACCTGCCTGAGGTGGAGAAACCTGTGTCCATGTTCTGGAGCTCATCGAACAGCACTACTTGTATAATTGTGGTCAGGGTGTTAAATTAATTATTTCATGATAGATATGTGGGAGATATCATTGCTAACCTTCTAAACATGCTCTTTACCCAGCTGTAATGCTGACCCATGGGTCTGAATGCTTTCTAAGCCAGAGCCTGTATGCTCATCAGAAAAGTTTAGGGAAAGTTAAAAATTCTTATCTGCATAGCTCCTCCAGGTTAATGAATATAAATATTGGAACAACAACCATGGTGCTGGCATTTTCAGAAAGAAAAGTCAGTAGTGGAAACCTCTGTAAACATAAAAACAGATTAGAAATTGCTAATCAGACAATGGTAGCTTGATCTTTCTATTAAGCTTTTGCATCAGGTTTCTAAAACCTTTGCATGCCTGCCCTTTATGTGATAATGACCAAGCCCCTCCCCTTCATGTCATTGTCAAAAAGGGGCGGAGCATGGGAGACCTTAAAATGATGCCCCCCCTGAAGAAAGTTCTGCGGAAGCCCATGGCTCAGATGTGAACCATCTGTGTGTTGTGGTGAACTAAAAAAAAATAAAAAAATGGTACAGGTACGTCAATAGGATAACGCAACATAAATATGTGAACTTAACCTAAAGGAAAACTCTTGTTGAATCATATTATATATAACACATTATGTTGTGTATATACAGGGATAAGCAAATGTGTCCGGGTTCAGTTTTCAGGCCATCCAAAATATATAAACTTAAAATGGACTTTATCCTGACACTAACACACTATATTATTCTCTTCCGCTCTGCAGCCTGTTTAAAAATAATATTTTTTGGGGGGGAATTGAGTACTTTTCTTGGTGGTACTTACTTCTCACTTTTTTGGGGGGCTGGGGGGGTTGATTAAGTACTTTTCTTGGTGGTTACTTATTTCTCACCTAGTCAATGATGGCACCCCCAGCCTGTCTGCCCTCTCTGCCCGCAGCCTCCTGGGATATACATCTCACATCCCTGGAGGCAACAGGACCATTCTCCATCTTGTGGATGTGCAGCAGGGACTTGACTGTGAGTTATCAAGAAGTAACTGAAATCCTGAATTCAAGATGTTGGCATGGAAGCTCAGAATCCCTGAGCAGAATCAGGTGCAGGGAAGCCAGTGCTGGACTTTGTAGACTGGTAAGTATACTTGGTGAAAAATTAAAAGCAAATTAGTTAAATTATTTCAAGAATATTTCAACAAGTGAGAAAATTTAGCAGGATTTGTACTGTACTAAATGCAAATGTGAGCATTAAAATGTAGCATGTGTGGTGTGACGGGTCCTGATTGGCTCCTGCTGCTGTCAATCAAATCCAATGATGCAGGAGGGGGGCGGGGCTGAGTCCTTCTGTCTCGCAGCAGCAGGACATGGGAGCGTGGCCGCACGAGTGCCCTGAGGTAGAGCGGCTCTCCAATGGGGCACTCGAGATGAGGAGGAGCCAGGAGCGCATCTGAGGGACCGCAGAAGAGGAGGATTGGGGCTACTCTTTGCAAAACCAACTGCAGAGAGGAGGTAAGTATGACATGTTTGTTTAAAAAAAAAAAAAAAGAATGAGTCCTTAGATATCCTTTAAGTCCAGTTATTAAAGTGATTGTAAACGATCACCTTGTAAAACAACCTATTCCATTTCGTTTCCGTTTAATAAAAGGCAAAACATTTTTGTATAGATATAATAAAACATTATGAATACCTTTTTCCCTTTTTTATAAATGATCACATTCCCTCTGTTTTCAGCTGCATAAGAGCTAGGGAGAGGAAAAGCAGTTGCACACCGAGCTTCCAAGTGAATGGTTGTGCAGCAGGGGTGTGTGTCATAAACCATGAATCAGACTGAGACAGAAGTACAGTTAAATCTCACTTGTTTAATAATAATAAAAAACGGTAAACAGAGGAAACACTGTCCCGCTGTCTGTGTCAATGGATGCAGCAGCAGGACTCGGCCCTGCCCCCGCTCCCATGTCACAGATTTTGATTGACAGCAGTGGGAGCCAATGGCTCCTTCCTGCTGCTATCATTCAGTTCAGTGAGGAGAGCGATAGTGGCTGGAGCTGCTGAGCTCGTGCACATCACTGGTTTGGATCAGGCTCAGGTAAGAAAAAGGGGGGGGGTCTGGGGGGGAGCTGCAGCACAGAAGGTTTTTTACCTTAATTAAAAGAATGCATTAAGGTGAAAACCGTTGTATTATTCCTACAATGTATGTGCTTTGTAGTCAAAGGAATTCTATGTAAAATACACTTCTGATTAATTTTTTTAAAAAGTCAGAAAGTAAAGTACTTTTGGCTCCTGACTGTTAGTTTTCACATAGCCAGCTGAAGTTCCTTCTTTAAATCTGAACCCCATTGTCTTTGGGGGGGGGGGGTATGGCTCTTGAAAATCAATAATTACCATCTTCAAGATTATTAGGCCAGGGATTGTCACACAAAGGGCATGGCAAGCTGGGCACTGCCATTGGAAACAGATACAACTTTAAGGGCAACATGGGAACAACACCTAGCCTTTCAATTACTTGCTTGAGAGATGAGTTTAAGCTGTATGGAGTGCAGAGGCGTAACTAGAACCTTCAGGGCCCAGGTGCAAGAAACCATGAAGGGCCCCCTGACCCCCGGACGGGGCACTTTCTCATGGGCCTGGGACCCTTCCCCCTAAGTCCAGTGGTGGAACGCCAGGGCTCCGTCGCAAGTGTGATCTGGACAATCACCGAGAATATGATTGTCCTATCAAATTGTTACCAAGGGCTCCAATAACTTATGGCAGGTCATATCCTCTTGCAGAGCCTGAATTACAAGTTTTAAGAGAATACATTGACGAAAATTTAAAGAAGGACTTCATAAGGCAATCTACAGTACCTTCCCTGCTGGCGCTGGGATTTTTTTTGTAGGTTAAAAAATGGAGGCCTCCGTCCATGTGTGGATTATCGAGCACTGAATGCTATTACCATTAAAAATAAATATCCACTGCCTTTAATTCCTGAATTAATGGAAAGATTGCGTTCTGCTACCATTTACAGCAAGATCGATCTATGAGGAGCTTATAACTTAGTGAGGATTAGAGCTAGAGATGAATAGAAAACTGCCTTACGTTCTTGTTATGGACATTATGAATGTTTGGTAATGCCATTTGGATTATGCAATGCTCCTGTCACATTCCAGCGGTTTGTCAGTGATGTTCTGTGGGATATTCTAGACACCTATGTAGTAGTATACCTGGATGATATATTGATATACTCTACCACAGAGAAAGAACATATTGAACATGTTAAGACAGACTAAGGACTCATTGTTTATATGGGAAACTAGAAAAATTTACTTTCAATGTGAAAACTGTAGATTTTCTGGGGTACATTATTTTACCTGGTTGCATCGAGATGGACACCTCCAAGATTCAAATCATATTATCTTGGTCAGTACCTACAAACAAAAAAGGGGTACAATGTTTAATTGGCTTCTGTAACTTCTATAGAAGATTCATACGTAATTTCTCAAAGGTTGTTCAGCCAATTACAGATGTCACAAAACAAAAGGTGAAATTTAAATGGACTGAACAAGCCCAACAAGCTTTTAATAAGTTGAGAGACCTATTTACTTCTGGACCTATTCTAATTTTACCTGTGCCCAACAAACCATACTATGTTGAAGTAGATGCTTCAGATACAGCTGCAGGTGCTGTACTATCACAGAGATCCGGTTAAAAAGAACTCCTATATCCAGTGGCCTTTTTTTCCACGCTCCTTTACTCCTGCTGAGAGAAATTATGATGTGGAGGAGAGAGAATTATGAGCAATCAAATTTGCATTGGAAGAATGGAGACATCTTCTAGAGGGCACTAGCACACCCACCACGGTTTATACAGACCATCACAATCTTGAATACTTACAGACAGCTAAAAGATTAAAACCACGTCAAGGCCAATGGGCTCTTTTCTTCAGCCAGTTCCCCCTCCTGATAACTTATTGTCCTGGTTCTCAAAATGATAAGGCTGATGCCCTTTCTCTTATGGGAACTGACACATCTTCTCCAGGTCCTGAACCTTCTACCATATTAAATAAAGACTGTTTTTTGGCTACTATTCCATCACTATGGGATACTGCCAGATCTCATAATAATGTGAATGATAAACCTTCCACAAACCCATCAATGAACTATCAGTCACTGAAGTACTACAATATTGCCATGACACTCCCATAGGGGGTCATGGAGGAATACATAAAACACATGAACTGATTAGAAGAACCGTGACATTTTACGTTTCTACCTGTTCTGTTTGTATTTGTGCTAAAGACAGCCACAATCACCCTCAAGGTCTTCTTTCACCTTTTGTCTGTTCCTTCCAGGCCCTGGACTGACATTTCAATGGATTTTATTGTTGAGTTACCCTTGGCAATGGTTACAGTACAATAGTGGTAATAGTGGATCGTTTTAGTCGTAATGTCTCATTTCATAGCCACTAAGAATCTATCTACTGCCAGTCAGACAGCCACTTTTTTCATAGAAGAAGTATTTCGTCTTCATGGTTTACCAGAATTCATTTTTACGGACAGAGGATCTCAATTTACATCGAAATTCTGGGCTGCCTTCTGTAGGGGTCTTCATATCCAACGCGCATTGTCAACCGCTTTTCATCCTCAATCAAATGGCCAAACAGAACGTACCAACCAAACCTTAGAACAATACCTGCAATGTTATACAACCTATCTTCAGGATGATTGGGATTCATATCTATCTTTAGCTGAATTTGCATATAATAATCAATTCAACAGTTCCATTAACTCCTCTCCATTCAATGCCAATTATGGCTACCATCCCACTATGTTGCTTGGACCCCCGGTTGCTGATACTGTACCTGCTGCTAATAATCGTTTGGAAGAAATTGTAAAGAGCTTTTCAATACTAAAGAAGACCATAACTCATGCCCAGATAAGGTATAAGGCCTATGCGGACAGACACGGTGATCCTGCCCCTCAGTACCAATCAGGTGATCAAGTATGGTTGTCTACCTTGCTCCTAAAACTGAAATGTCCTACCCGAAAATTAGGACCGAGATATGTGGGACCCTTTGCTAATGAACGTGTCATTTCCACAGCTGAAATGAAATTGAGTCTACCTGATTCCTATAGGGTTCATCCTGTCTTTCATACTTCTCTGTTAAAGCCTGCTGTCCCAGATCCTTGTCCCTCTCACTCCCTATCTACTGCTGATCCTATTATTGTAAATAGAGAGGAAGAATATGAGGTTGAGGACATCTTAGATACTAGATTACGCCATAGTCGTCTGGAATATTTGATTCACTGTAAAGGCTACAGTGTTGAAAATCGTTCCTGGGTTCCTGCTTCTGATGTGCAAGCTCCTGCACTTGTACGCTCTTTTCATAGATGTTATCCTGGCTGTCCTGTCTTTTTGCGCTCCCAGAGGTCACGCCTTGTGGGGGGGGCACTGTCACAACCCGCAACCTACCTGTACCAACCACAGGGGTCCACGCAGCATGTCAGTCTTTGGCACTCTTGTTGGTGGCCTGTGTCCTGTGGCACCCCCGTGTGAGTATAGTGAGGCCTCTAGCACATGTCTGATAGCTTCCTCATATCAAGATGGCAGCACCGAAGTGCTTCCTGTTATAGACAGCAATTGCATCACTTCCACCACACCCTCCGGAGGCCATTTCCGGTTTAATCACTATAAAGCTGAGAGGTTCCAGAGAGAGAGTGCTCAGTTGTTTTAGAGCTACCCACAGTTTGTACCTGTTCCTTGCCGTGTGATATTGCTACCTGACTTTTGCTACATTTATTGACTCTGATCTTTTGCTGCCTGCCCTGACCTTCTGCTATGTTTGACTTCGATTATTGGACTTTCCCTTTTGTACTACGTTTTTGGAAACTGTGCTGGATTCACCTCCTGAGTATCCTTATCCAAGGTGTTTTCCCCAAGCTGATGGGCTCCCCATACCCAAACACTGACAGCAGCCTACAGCATATCAGCTTTGTGAAAAGTTCCAGCCATTTGGGTACCACGTGTATGAGGAAAAACATGACTATGCACCAAAGAGTGCGATAGGAGAAGCACCTCAATGAGACAAATAGGCAGCAAATGGCACCCACTTCTTCTCTTCCTCGAGGATGCATTGCAACCGTTTCCATTTAGAATGCTGTAATGTACCCTTTTCTTCCTCCTTCAGCTCAAGAGAGCATAGCAGTCATTTTTGTTGGGCCTGCTAAAGTACCCTTTTCCTCCTCAATGTGTGAATATTGTTGTCCCAAAATATAAACTCCAAGCACATTAGTCAAATCTTCTGTGCTCACAAAGTCATATGTGATCAATCCACTTACTCTTTTCCTCATTAGCCACTTTTTTTTGTGCTGGCCAACACCCAAAGTGTGTGCTCACCTTTTGTGTTGGACCTCTTATCAAAAGATGTTTTATTTGCACTTTCCTTTTTAGGGTAATGGCATATTTCCACAGACTTCTCTACAGGGTTGTTGGCAAATACTTCAGGCATTTACCTAAAATAAAACGAAGGGAATTTTCATAAAAACAGTGCTTTATTAAAAAAAATTAATTAATTGTACAGTGCACCTTTTCTTGTGCACAGAGATTCTGCTCCTATCATGGGTTTGGACCACTGGTCAGAGACACAGTGTTATGAATCTGCACTAATGTTTCATGCCCTGACTGTCTGCTTACCTCTCTGGTCTGTGTATCAGCTTTAGGGACCGTGTTCTCACACCTATGTGTTTAAGTAATTTTCTCTCAGCATGGCTCCATCCTAGCCTCTTACAGGAAACACTATTTAACATCACGCACTGCAAGCCAGCCTTGCCCGAGCAACAATTATATGAAGGCTTCCCTGAATGATTCTTGCCATATGCTCTACGTTTGATTCCTGTGTACCGACTTTGGTTTGTTCTCCTGACCATCCCTGTCTGTTTGTTGCCCCGACCTTCAGGTCGTCCTTCGGACCATCCCTGTCTGCTTGTTGCCCCAACATTTGGCTTGTCCTCCTGACTATTCCTTGTTGCCCTGGACTGCTGCTTCCTCTCCATTCACTGGAGCCAGCCACGAGCATGAGCTGGGAGATACTGGGGGCCACGACCTGGAGCTGCAGCCAAGTCCATTCTCACAATCAGAGGCCCTGGTGAAAACCTGCTGGCTCTTAGATTCGGCGCTCTGGGGAATCTTACGCTCTAGCTCCCTGTCCAGGACCGTGGCTGCAACCCTGTGTAGCTGCTTCTCAGAACTGTTGACCCTCAGCAGTCAGCCATTGGGTCCACAACCGTGGTGCGCTCAGACAAGGGGAACAAGTAGAACACGGCACACATCACTGTATACAGCACAGGCTAGTGCACTGTATTACTAGATAAACAGGAGCTTTCTGTAACAATGAGTAACTGTTTGGAACATGCTGGCACAAATTACATTTTATATGAAAAACCAAACATGGAGTTCTGGTTTAATTTAGAATAAAATATTCAGTACAAGTTAAAAAAAAAAAAAGCAAGAAATTAATGACAAAAGGCAGAAACAATCCCCACAGTATCTTTGGATGGCTATAATGTAAAGAAAGACAAATAATCACAAAACCTTAAATAAGTTGCTAACTTAAAGCACAGTATAGGATACTCAAGTAGCTTCTACTTTTGGAGGTTCAACACCAGTAGATGTAGGTGAAAAGAAAGAAATCTCTCCCTTGACTAAGCCTAAAAAGGCAAAATACAAGCAATTAAACTATGGAGTTGATTTACTAAAGGCAAATAGGCAGTGCACTCTGCAAGTGCAGCTGCTCCAGAGTTTAGTAAATGAGCAGAAGCTCTGCTAACTTCCATCATCCAATCATGTGCAAGCAAAAATGCAGTTTTTTTAAATTTTCCTTGCACGTGATTGGGTATTCTTTGTAAAGATTTACCTAATTTACTAAGCTTTGGAGCAACTGCACTTTGCAGAGTGCAACTGCACTTTGAAAAGTGCAGTCTATTTGCCTTTAGTAAATCAACCCCTATGTTTCAAAAGTAAAACATCAAGACAATACTCAGGAAGAAGGTTCTCAATTAAAAAATATGCCACACTAAGTGACTTAAAAGAGAGGTATGTTTTGTTTATTGTATATCCCCATTATACTTACCTAGGTGGATGCAGCATTGGAACGATGCTACATCTGTCCACCCACCACAGCTGCACTGAGAACTGAGCCACCGAACACCGCCGGTTCTCTCAGCTCCCGGAGCAGAGAGCTGCTGCCTGTCAATCAGAATCTGTCCTGCTCTGCTCCTCCGCGCTCATTGGAGCACTGAGCTGTGGAGGGGCGGGGAGCGCCCCATCTTAGCGGATCACTGAGAGGCTGAGATAGGCATCAGTCCAGGCACCTGGCGGATCCAGACTTCATTGTTGTGATGACGCGGTGCCTGGACTGATTTCAGTGACGTCACAGGAGTGCTGAACAAGTTGCGCTCCTGTGACCCGTAGGAGAGGCCCAGCCAAACGATCACAGGCTGGACTTCTCCTTTAACAGGGAAAGAACTGACAAACACCCAAAGTAATGTAAATAAAGGCAATAAACAATGCATATTTTTTTTTAGAAAGAAAACACATATGCAAAATTAGGAAGAGAGGGAAAGGAGAGTAGGTCATCACTCCAAAGAAAAAAACAAAATAGTCACCACAGGCATATTTAATTTGAATATGCACATACGGAGAGGAGCTGAGAGTAAGCTACTGAACAAAGGATTTACATTTGCCCCCTCTTCAATTAATTAAAATAAATGTAATACTTTTGTCTAAATAAAACAATATGTGAGAAAATTGTGTCTAAAGAAACATTTTATAAAAAATATTCTGACACAAGTAGTCTGAAAATGATAAACACACACAATTAAAATTATACAAAAAAAATATTAAAAAGAAGCTGGTCTCTTTGATTCATTGGTAGAAATGTAATGACACTGGATAAAATGTAATGCCGCGTACACACGGTCGGACTTTTCGTCTACAAAAGTCTGGCGGACGCCGACAGACTAAAGCCGGCTGACAATCCGATCGTGTGTGGGCTTCCCCGGACTTTCAGCAGGCTTTTCCAGCCGCAAATCTGACGGACTTTAGATGTGAAACATGCTTCAAATCTTTACGTCATAACTGCGCCGGACCCAGAAATCCGCTCGTCTGTATGCTAGTCCGACGGACAAAAACCCACGCTAGGGCAGCTATTGGCTACTGGCTATCAACTTCCTTATTTTAGTCCGGTGTACATCATCACGTACAAATCCGTCGGACTTTTGTGTGATCGTATGTAGGCAAGTCCGTTCATTAGAAAGTCTGCCGCAAGTCCGCCAAAAGTCTGCCAAAAGTCCGTCGAAAGTCTGTCGGACGGCTGTCGGACTTTTGTAGCCAAAAAGTCCGACCGTGTGTACGCGGCATTACTGCTAAAGCAAAAAGACAAGGTAGTTAAGGAAGATGGTACCCACCATGAATTTGGGAAGTTTGCTATTCTTTTGGATTACAGCTAACAGGCACACAAAATATATCAAATAATAAGGAAACATTGGGTCATTTTGCAGGAAGATAATATTTGGACCTATTTTACCATCAAAAGCAAGATTCATCTTCAAGAGAGCAGAAACTCTGGGCCTAAAAATGTAACTAACTCTCCAAACAATAAATAAAGATAAATAAATAATAAAGCAGTTTTGATCCCAAAAGACAACATTTATTATATTGCAGCTTACAAATTCTTAGATGTGATGGCTGCATTGATTTTGTTTTTATTAGGATCTCCTTCTTCGATTTCATCTGGTGATCTGGCCAGTAAGTCTGTTGTTTTTTTTTTTTTTTTAAAACAAGCTCTCCAGCAGAATCTATCAGTTACAGAGATGTGACAAATCATTTAACACTAGCAGGGGTGCTTACAAGTATCAGCTTTTATTATTTATGTAAAAACATTATCCAAAATGAAAAAAAAAAAAGTTTGCTTTAATTGCTTACAAAAGTATTA
The DNA here is from genome assembly GCA_037952925.1 of Lithobates clamitans. Taxonomy (NCBI): domain Eukaryota; kingdom Metazoa; phylum Chordata; class Amphibia; order Anura; family Ranidae; genus Lithobates; species Lithobates clamitans. The sequence continues at coordinate 329,528 of JBBGZY010000262.1, forward strand.
GCTGGAGTTTGGCTTCAATTTGATAGTGTATTTAAATCTGCTAGTACATCTATCACGCAGAGTGGGGCACTATAATACAGGAGGTGTGTTACTGACCAGATCAGTAGGTGAAAACAGAGGGAAAAAAGCCTAAAAAGAGGAAGCTGCTATATATTACATTTTTGGTTTTGTGTTTTATACCACTTTAAGGGTGACTTATAAAATGTCAGTAACGCATTGCATGCACGTGTTGTTGAGTCGAACATGCAAATAAAAAAAAGTGTGACTTCATTGCAAATAGTCAAAACCACAAATCACTGCGCTAGAACCAAAATTATTAAAACAATGATATACGTATATATAAATATATGAAGATTAGCAAATAATATTATTGTTCATAAACCGTGTTTAGTTGCTGCTCATCATTGACATGTGTTCCCACATCCAACAAAATAATATCAACTAATAGTGCAGTGCAACTAAACCATATACAGTGGGGACGGAAAGTATTTAGACCCCCTTAAATTTTTCACTCTGTTATATTGCAGCCATATTGCTAAAATCATTTACCGTATATACTCGAGTATAAGTCGTTCCGAGTATAAGTCGAGGCCCTAATTTACCACAAAAAAATGGGAGAAACTTATTGACCCGAGTATAAGACGAGGGTGAGAAATGCACAGCTACTGTAAGTGGAAAAGAGGGTCAACAATGCCCATTTGCAGCATCACTGTGCCCATTTGCAGCCATAGGTCCCCTGAACTTCAAACTCGGTAGTTAAGGGTTCCTAGATTCCCCCTAGCTGCAGCCAAAATTTGGGGTCTCTGAACCCAAAGGGTCCCGAAATGACATTGCTGCAGATGGACACAGTTGACCGAATTTGGGACCCTGTATCTCAGGGCCACTTAGTGCTAAGAACCCCAAATTTGATGTGCAAACCCAGTTGAACGAGCACCATAAAATTTCCAAAGCGAGGGTTTCTAGCACCAAGTGGCCCCAAAATACAGGGCCCCAAAAATCAGTTCAGAAAATGTCAAGCACTTTTCTGCAGCAGAGAATGACATTTTCCGAACCGGTTTTGGGGCCCCGTATCTCAGGGCCACTTAGTGCTAGGAACTTCAGCTTTGGATATGTTGTGGTACCAGTTCCACTGGGTTTGCACACCAAATTTGGGGTTCCTAGCATCAAGTGGCCCTGAGATATGAGGCCCCAAAGACGGTTCAGAAAATGTCAAGCACTTTTCTGCAGCAGAGAATGACATTTTCCTAACCAAATTTGGGGCCCCGTATGTCGGGGCCACTTAGTGCTAGGAACTTCAGCTTTGGATATGTTGTGGTACCAGGTCCACTGGGTTTGCACACCAAATTTGGGGTTCCTAGCACCAAGTGGCCCTGAGATACGGGGCCACAAATTCGGTTCAGAAAATGAAATTTTTTGCTGCAGAAAAGTGCTTGACTCGAGTATAAGTCGAGGGGGGCACTTTCAGCACTAAAAAATGTGCTGAAAAATTCGATTTATACTCGAGTATATACGGTAAGTTCATTTTTTTCCTCATTAATGTACACACAGCACCCCATATTGACAGAAAAACACAGAATTGTTGACAATTAATGGGGCGAACAATGTGATGGCTTACAAAACGTAGCCACACCCCACGTTGCCACGGGCGTGGCACGTTGAGCGTGGCTACGTATTGTAAGCCATCACATTGTTCGCCCCATGAATTGCACAGGTGTTTGTTTATTTTAATGCCGGCATAATTTTACTATTTTTATTAGTGCTTTCACGGAGTGTGTCTTCTCCGTCTTTGTTATACACATTTTTTATAATAAACCCCAAACTTATTTACACTATTGGAGCTTTTTTGCCTTTTTCCTTTCACCACCTTGGAAGCAAGAGAGCGCTTCTCCCCCCTCCAGGTTCAAGACTTGGATCAGTCCGGACAGGAGATGCTGGATGTATCAGCTGTTGCGGACGCTATCTCTACATGGTCCTTGCAGAGGGCGAAATCTGCGTGCTCGTTAGACCTCGCTAATAGGGGGTCCACCACCGAGGGTAAGGGTCCACCTTTTGTATTTCCTTTTTGGATTTACTGCAAGTGGAGTCACATCTATTTATCCCTCTCTCCTTTCTTCAATCATACGGACGATGGTCTGATGGAAGGTGGATGGTGTTTCCTCATGCTGATGAACTTTTTTTCTCATTGTTTCACTTTATGGACTTCAGTCACAATTTTTATATATATTTTTTATATATTTTATCATCCACTCTTTTCAGATATTTTTTTAGTGTCACACTCATTTCTGATTGATTTGTATTGGTTGATATTTCTCCTTTGTGCTTCTCATAGGAGTGCTTGGTATAACAGTACACATTTCACATATCATAAGATTTATGATTAGATATATTTTTCATTTCAACTTTATGTAATTTATTTGGATTTTGTTCCATGCATGTGTATTTTTCACTTTTTTAACCTTGTTTCATGCAAGTATATTTCTTTATTTTTTCATTTATCATTTGTGTATACAGATTGTAAGTGCACTTTTCACATAGCTTTGGATTTTTTACACGGATATTGGTGTTTTATTAGTGCAGCTATCATTCTGTTCTTTATTCAAGCTCTGTAGCGCGGTTTTTCTAATTAGTTTTAAAACATTAGTAATACCTTATCTGGAATATGCAGTTCAGTTTGGGGCACCAGTTCATAAAAATTATATTGGGGAACTGGAGAAAGTGCAGAAAAGGGCAACCAAACCGATAAGAGGCATGGAGGAGCTCAGCTATGAGGAAAGATTAGGGGAACTGAATTTATTTTCTCTTGAGAAGTGGAGATTAAGGAGAATATGATCAACATGTATAAATACATAAGTGGTCCATATAGTGAACTTGGTGTTGAGTTATTCACTTTAAGGTCATTGCAGAGGACAAGGGGGCACTCTTTATGTCTAGGGGAAAATAAATTTAATCTCCAAATATGGAAAGTTTTCTTCACAATAAGAACTGTGAAAATGTGGAATAGACTCCCTCCAGAGGTGGTTCTGGCCAGCTCAGTAGATTGCTTTAAAAAAGGCCTGGATTCTTTCCTCAACGTACAGAATATAACTGGGTGCTGACATTTATAGGTAAAGTTGACCCAGAGAAAATCCAATTGCCTCTCGGGGATCAGGAAGGAATTTTTTCCCCTGCTGTAGGAAATTGGATCATGCTTTGCTGGGTTTTTTTTGCCTTCCTCTGGATCAGCTGTGGATGAAGGATTGTGTATATGGGATTGTATGTTTTTTTTTTGGTTGAACTGGACTTGTGTCTTTTTTTTATACCTCTATCGAGAGACTATTAAGCTTAATGTTCATTCACTGTGTCCAACATGGTCTCACATCATCGTGGTATAAACCTCCCCCCTTTTTTCTCTTTTTTCCCCTTCCTTCTTTACTTTTCTTATCCCTATTATTTATCCAAACTTTATTTAAATTTTTTTTTCCATATGCAAATAGGCAAAAACTAAAAGATACAGTTAACATCTGTATCTGATTTACAAAAATACAATACTTTCCCTACCTATTTCTCCTTCCTCCCTCCCACTCCCCCCCCACTCCCTACTCCCTATCTGGTTTGCCATCGCATCATCCCTCCTCTTTCAAGCCCTGCTGACCTCCTTCATCATACTTTCCACATATTTCCCCGAAGCCCTAAAACGTATCCATCTTCCCCAGATACTGTTATATCTTTCTACCTGCCCTATATCTCTACTGCTTAAATATTCCATTTCACAGATGTAATCTACTCTTTAAAACCACTCTTTTTATATCTGTTTTTTCAACAGATAACCATTTCTTTGGTATTAGCCCTTTTGCAGCCTTTAACAGAAATGGGGTCAGTGTTTTCCTATAGTGTTTTTTTGTATCTTTTGCATCGTGAAACAGACACGTCTGTAGATTGTTTAATATCTTTTCACCAGTTATCTCTCCTATATAATCTTGAATTTCCTGCCAGTAATCTTTTATTTTTGGACAGACCCACTAGATATGTGTCATTGTACCAATTTGTTTACATTCCCTCCAACATTGTGGGGATCTATCCTGTTGGTATTTATGGATTTTCTCTGGCATTATATACCACCTTACCAAAAACCTGTAGTTCATTTCTATTGTGTTTATATCCGTTGCATAGTTATATAACACTCCAATCATTCTCTATACCTGTTGTTCATCCAGTTTTATACCCATTTCTTTTTCCCATTTTCCTATATAGAGGAGCGGCCCATGTCCTTCTAGGTCTGTTAGGATTCCATATATTTGTTCCCATGTTTTTTGGTGTTTGTGTACAACAAGGTTTTTCTAGTGGATTCAAGTTCTTTCCGTCTCTAATTGGTTGAGGTAGTGTATTTACCAAATGTTTTATTTGCAAATATTCCCATTCACTAATCTTCCACCCATTTATGTGCTTTAAATCCTGTAATGTTCTTATCTTCCCTTGTTCAGTGATATCCTTTAACTGTGCATTTCCCATTCGGCTACCGAAAAGTGTTTCCTTCCCTGGAGTAAAAAAATTTGTTCCTGTGAGTGAGATTAATGGTGAATTGTATTTCCATTTTCCCTGTTTATAAATTAAGTCCCATATTTTAAATACGTTTTTAGTGAGGTCATGTGCTTCTAAGTCTAGTGTTCTACGCTTCCATGGTACCCATATATCCTTGTGCAATAGTGTCCTACTCAAAGTGTTTTCTATTTTAACCCACTTTTTCGCTCTTTTTTCATTCCACCATTCTACCATTCGTGAAATAATACCTGCTTTGTAATATCTATTTATATCCGGTGTTGCTAAACCTCCATGTTTTTTTCTAGTGATTAATGCAAATTTTACTCTCTGCTTTTTATTTTGCCATATATATTTTAGCATCATTGTGTTTATTGTTCTAAAAAACTTTGTGGTATTGCTATTGGTATCATTTGGAACTTGTATATTATTTTTGGAAGGATCACCATTTTTAGTCCAGGATAGAGGACTAGTCGATATTTTCTTGATTTCCGTTTTGATCTCATTCAGTAATGGGATATAATTCGCCAAGTAGAACTTCTATAATACAGGTGTCAGCTTAATTCCTAAATATGATAGTTCTCTTCCCACCCACGTGAATGGGAATTCCCTTTGTAATGCAAGTTCTTCTTTTTTTTTCCTACGCCTATATTTAGTATTTCTGTTTTTGTGGGATTGATCATAAAATTCGAGAGCTCCCCATATTTTTTTATTTCTCTTATTATATTTGTCAGTGTCACCCTTGGTTTAGTTACGAACAGTAAGATATCGTCTGTGTATGCCGCCACCTTATGTTCCTCCTCTCCCACCCTCGCCTCTCCTATATCAACATTGTTCCGCAAAGTTGCCAAGAATGGTTCTAATGACAATACAAACAGAAGTGACAATAGCTGGCAACCCTGTGTTGTTCCATTGAACATTTCAAAAAGTGGCTAAATACTTCCATTAACCCTTACCATCGCCATAGAGCGACTAAATAAAATTTTTAATCCAACGCATAATTTTAGGTCCCAATTTTAGATGTTGGAGCATGTCCATCATGAATTCCCAGTCTACCCTGTCAAACACTTTCACCACGTCAATTGACAGGCGTATCACTGGGGATTCCCCATTTTTTCCCTTTCGCAGCATTAACATTGTTCTTATACTATTATCCCTCCCCTCTCTACCAGGTACGAACCCTGTTTGGTCTTCTTCACCCATTCTGGCATCAAACTTTTTAGTCTCGATGTCAGAATTTTTGCGTTTAACTTTATGTCAGCATTCAGCAATGCTATGGGCCTATAGTTAGAGCAGATAGTTTTATCCTTTCCCTAATTGGGTATTATTGTAATATGGGCTAGTAGTGACTCTCTTCATAATTCTTCATTTTCTCCTATTTTATTCAGGTAGTCGCATTTTTTGGTATTAATTGATTTTGACATTTTTTATAGTATTTAATCGTAAACCCGTCGGGTCCTGGGCTTTTCCCTATAGGTGTTTCTTTCATTGCCTTTCTAATTTCATCTTGTGTGATTGGTTCATCTAGTTCCTTCAATCTCCCTACTGGAATTTTTTTTTTTTCTTATTTCTTCTTCCTTTTGTGTCTCTTTGTTTCTAATCGAGTATAATGCACTGTAGTATGTTTGAAAGGTCTTTGCGATAACAGTTGTTTTATGTACCATCTCTCCTCTCTCATTTTTTATCCTTTTTATGTAATTTAAAGTCTTCTAATTTCTTAAGATTTTTGCATGATGTTTCCCAACTTTATTTGGCCATTTGTATCTCTCCTTTACTACTCTGTTAAATGCCTTTCTTGTTTCCTGTTCCATTAAATTTTTTAGTTGATCTCTTTTTTTAATAAACGCCTGATGGATTTCGATTCCCGCTTGCTTTTTATGCCTTTGTTCTTTTTTTTTTTTTTTCCATGTCAAAATATTTTATTATATATTGTAGTATGGAAATAACATTGTACAATTGATATACAATAGTTATAATACAGTCTTATAGAAGATGGCTAAGTATAATTACATAAGCAATCAAATATTGCGTCCATAGAAACAATATGTTAATATCACGAACAAATTAAAATGTTAATGATAATACGTAAGCCTTGTTCAAGATATTATATACTATTGTATTAGTAATAGACTTTTATTACAATCTTAACAATTTTAAAGAGACTGTTGATTGGAAAATAAGAAAATCAAAAATATATAAATAAGACAGTAAAGGTATTATGTAATCAAAAAATATACCAAAAAATAAAAAAACAAAAAATAACATAAAAGAAAGAAGAAAGGAGGTAGAGAAGAGAAGGTAGAGTGGAGAGGTCCGCGAGGTAAGACCATAATCTATTACTACTATTTAAAGAAGCATAAATGTTAAAATTCTTCACTCACCACGGCAATAGTACTTGATTATCGAAGGTTTGTGGTATAGTATAGTTTATCCAGGGTTGCCACGTTCTTTCAAACTTAGGGATCGTGTCCATGTCGATGGCTATCATTTTAGCATGGGTCATAGTATTGTTCATTTTAACTGATGTTTCTTTTACGATTAGATTAGAAGTTTTCCATGTTCTTGCTAATGTTTGTTTTTATGCCTTTGTTCTAATTCATGTATTTCTTTTACAATTTTTCGCATAGACTTGTGTCTTTTTTCAACCTGACTAATTATGTAACTAATATTGTGTATATACAGTGCCTTGAAAAAGTATTCACACCCCTTGAAATTTTCCACATTTTGTCATGTTACAACCAAAAACGTACAGTATATGTATTTTATTGGGATTTTATGTGATAGACCAACACCAAATTGTAAAAAGAGGATTGCAGGGGAAAAGATCCCACTGAGAAGAGACACAGGCGGACCAAGCTGCTTAATAAGGGAATACATTTATTAAAAAGATTTGTTTAATACAAAAAAATGCCAAGACCAGGTACCCATCACCAACACCAAGATCCTGTTAAAATTAGACAACGTTGTCTGTTTAAGAGCAGCTGCATCTCACTTTCGCTATGCATGCACACACCTATGACCCAAGCAGTAGTTAATTAAAGTGAATAGTATTTGTTGGACAAGATTAGAAATCCCAGTGACATGCACCATAGGAGAAAAAGTCCATCCTGTTACTAAGTTTAATTAGGTAAATCTCCTTCAGAGGGATAACTTAGGTTAAAGGATTAATAGTTGAGTCAAATTGCTAGTCCCACAGAAACAGTTTGGATTGAAGTTGTAGCTAGGTAAAGCTGCCAGTGTAGAGAGGTGGAAAAGATCCACAATTTGTGGCTAATCCAGAGGTACAAGTATACAATAATCCCGGATTGAATTAGATACTGTCAGAGAACTCACACAGCAAGCACCCATCTCAGCAGCTGTCAATCCTCGTTCTGCTAATGCCAATGTGCATGCACGGAACCATAGCCAGAGACAAATGAGATTCAGGGTGTGCATGCACAATGGCACCTCTATGCTAACGCGCGCCAGCGAGTGCCAAAGCGCTAATGTGCTAACGCGCATGTGCCAATGTGCTAAGGTGCTAATGCGCATTCACGTACGCACGTACGCTGACGCGAATCCTGGCACACAGCTCCCTATATAAACAGAGAGTCTGCCTAGCATCAGTGCTAGATTGTCTTCAGCTTGTTCCTGTGTTCCTGTTGTTACTCTGCCTGATTGACCTTGTTCCTGAAAACCCGGCTATCTTCTGACCATTCTCTTGGATCTCCCCTGCCTGCTGAACCTGCCTCTACCTGCAATACTGACCTTGGCTTGAACTTATGATTATGGCTCTGCCTCCTGATTCTGTACCCTGCTGCCCGTCTGTTGCCAACCCCTGCCTGTTCTTGACTACGGTTTTGCCTTCTGACTTAGTACCCCGCTGCCAGCCTGTTGCCGACTCCTGCCTGTTCCTGATTCTGCAGTTGATCCTGATCTGGCTCCCGCTGAACAAGTTTGGTGATCAGTTTCCACATCTCCTCAGCAGAGGTTCCTATATCTCCAAGTTCCAGCCTCCTGCCTGCAGGCACCTGCACCCTTTCGTTGCCCTCGCACTCCTTTTACCCACCACCAGGGGTGCTTGGACCGGAACTGTGCAAGAGGCCACCCTCATCATTTCGGGCTCCGCTGTAAGGTACGTGACAGATACTTTCACTGAAAGTTCCATCATTGGATAACAGCAATATGTTATCCAACAGCAAGATGACACTATAGTGAAGCAGGCTAACACAGGCTGAGGTATAGCAAAATACCAGGAGCAAAGTAAACCAAGAAATTGGAGAACCAGAGGTCAGCTCACCCGACCATGTGTGGAATGATATGGTCACAGTCCAGATCGATGGATTGTCATTCTCCAGTCCGGGAGCTATATATATGCTGTCCTGTATGTTTTGTTTCAGAGCACGGTCCGTGGGGCTCCAGCAAGTAATTTCCTTCAGCTCTGTACTGCTGTAGAGTCCTCTGGGCCACTGTCCGCTCACCTCAGCCAAAATGGTTGCCGTTAGCTTCAATCAATTGACTGTGCATGTGCAAGCATGATGTGGTAACGTCTAGAACATGTACCGGGGTGGGCTCACCAGGATACAACGAAGTCACGAACGAGGAAAACAACTCCACCACCAGCTCTTGTCAAAACTGAATTTTACTTAAACGTGGTAAAGAACCCAACTGCCAATTCTGGGAACATACAATAAATTTACAGACACGCAGCCAGAAGGCTGAGACCCTTGTGCTGCACAGCGCGGCGCCCTCCGTAGGATGCAGGAGAAAGACAAATAATTTGCCTACTGGCGGGCACGACTAAACCGCCACACCTTACCTGTTAATACCCTAAGAAAAACACAAGAATAACTGTATGGGTGTGCGGTGCGGGCTAGCCTGCGGTGCAGCACAACAGTTTACAAGCTCTACCCTATTCCCTTCCTCCCTTAACTGGTGTCGTATCATGCGTCTGTGTATTCCTCCTGAGCACAACGCCAGTCTGCCTTGAGTTTGTAGAAAGTTTATCAGCTCACCAATTGTGACATGCCACTTTAGGTTATGGAGTTCTCCAACAAGAGAAGAGGAAGGGAAGAAAGAAGAGGGGGGAAAAGAAAAGAAAAGAAAAGAAAAGAAAAGAAGAAGGAACTATAAAGAGGAAAATCAGCTAAGTGAGAGTTATGCAATTATTAATTGCAGTAAAACATTTTGGAGCAAATAATTGCATGTGTCAGCTAAATAAGGATTATGCGATTATTAATTGCAAGACAGATAATCGCATGTATCAAGTTAATTAGAACTGGGAGAATGCATGTATCTATATTTTATACAGCAACTGCATTTGATAATACAGAGAAAAATTGTCTGATTCAGGTATACATCCACTGCAGTTCAAAAGGATGCAGTTAAATTGTTTATTTACGAGCAGGCTTAAATTTGCATTCTATAGATTTAATTTAGGAAATCAACAAGATAAAGTTTATGCAATTGTTGATTGCAGTGTGACATTTGGAAGCACAAATCGCATATATCATTATAGGTTAATTAAAACTAAAAAAATGCATATATATATATATATATATATATATATCAGATAGCAGCTGCTTTTAGCAGTACATGAACAGGACACCTGCTTCGGGTATATATCCAGTGTGGATCGAAAAGATGCGATTAAGCTTTTTACTCATGAAAGGCTAGAGGCTACATTCTGTATTAGGCCCTGGGGCATGAGTGTTTTTAATCAAAAGATCCACATCTTCTCTTTTTGAAGCAGGATAGTATCGAAATCGCCCCTATGTGTTGGTAAGTTTAGGGTATAGATCTCTTTTATTTTTATGCCAATGGTGTTGCCATTATGATGGTCTGTAAAATGTAATGCAAGTGGAGACATGTCTTCTCTTTTTTTGTTTGTTGTCTTCCTTGACTGAGTTTTTTATGCTTCTTAAATGTTCCCCTATGCGAACAGGGACCAACACAAAGTGACACATAATTGTGAAGTGGAAGGAAAATAATAAATGGTTTTCAATATTTTTTTTACAAATAAATATGAAAAGTGAAATGTGAAAAGTGTGGTGTGCATTTGTATTCAGCCCCCTTTACTCTGATACCCCTAACTAAAATCTAGTGGAACTAATTGCCTTCAGAAGTCACCTAATTATTAAAACGATCCCCCTGTATGTAATGTAATCTTAGTATAAATACAGCTGTTCTGTGAAGCCCTTAGAGGTTTGTTAGAGAACCTTAGTGAACAAATAGCATAAAGGCCAAGGGACACACAAGACAGGTCAAGGATAAAGTTGTGGAGAAGTTTAAAGCAGGGTTACGTTAAATTAAAATAATCCAAGCTTTGAACGTCTCACAGAGCACTGTTCAATCCATCATCCGAAAATGGAAAGAGTATGGCTCAACTGCAAACCTACCAAGACATGGCCGTCCACCTAAACTGACAGGCCGGGCAAGGAGAGCATTCATCAGAAAGCAGCCAAGAGGCCCATGGTAACTCTGGAGGAGCTGCAGAGATCCATAGCTCAGGTGGGAGAATCTGTACACAGGACAACTATTATGCCCCGTACACACGGTCAGATTTTCCGACGGAAAATGTGTGATAGGACCTTGTTGTCGGAAATTTCCGACCGTGTTTATTCTCCATCACACATTTTCCATCGGATTTTCCGACACACAAAGTTTGAGAGCAGGATATAAAATTTTCCGACAACAAAATCCGTTGTCGGAATTTCCGATCGTGTGTACACAAATCCGATGGACAAAGTGCCACGCATGCTCAGAATAAATAAAGAGATGAAAGCTATTGGTCACTGCCCCGTTTATAGTCCCGACGTACATGTTTTACGTCACCGCGTTCAGAATGATCGGATTTTCCGACAACTTTGTGTGGCCGTGTGCATGCAAGACAAGTTTGCGCCAACATGCGTCGGAAAAAATCCTAGGATTTTGTTGTCGGAATGTCCGAACAAAGTCCGACCGTGTGTACGGGGCATTAGACATGCACTCCACAAATCTGGCCTTTATGAAAGAGTGGCAAGAAGAATGCCATCGTTATAAGAAAGCCATAAGAAGTCCTGTTTGCAGTTTGCGAGAAGCCATGTGAGGGACACAGCAAACATGTGGAAGAAGGTGCTCTGGTCAGAAGAGACCAAAATTGAAATTTTTGGCCTAAAAGAAAAACGCTATGTGTGGCGGAAAACTAACACTGCACATCACCCTGAACACACCATCCCCAACGTGAAACATGGTGGTGGCAGCATCATATTGTGGGGATGCTTTTCTTCAGCAGGGACAGGGAAGCTGGTCAGAGTTGATGGGAAGATGAATGGAGCCAAATACAGGGCAATCCTAGAAGAAAACCTGTACTGCCGCGTACACACGATTGGAAATTCGGCCAGTAAAAGACCGATGAGAACTTTTGGTTGGAAAATGCGACCGTGTTTATGCTCCATCGGACTTTTGCTGGGGGAATTTCCACGAGCAAAATATTGAGAGCAGGTTCTTAATTTTTCGGTCGGAAAAAGTTCCTATCCGAAAATGCGTTTGTGTGTATGCAATTCCGACGCGCAAAAACTCACGCATGCTCACATTCAAGTACGAGACGGAGGCGCTCGGTCTGGTAAGACTACCATTCGTAATGGAGTTGCCACATTCCTCACACTGAAATTTTTAAAATAGTTTAATGCAGCACATTCTCTTCTTCTTTATAATGCTACAAGAATGAAGTTGTTTTGCTGCTCATATTCACGTAGAGTTCTCACAAACTTCTCTTTTATTATTTCTCGTAATCTCATGAATAATTTTTTTTGTTTTTAAAGCCAGATCTCCATAATAATGTTTGGAATTATTTTTTATTGTAATTTTATTTATTTTTTTAATCAAGAACTTTTTTTTTTTTGGAATATTTTGAAATTATTTTCTAGTCATCTCCATAATTTTTTTTTTTTGTGTGTGTCAAGTTTACACAACAACATTATTATCTTGTATTTTTAAAGCTCAAGGAGGTTGGTTGGTGTCCCTGGTTAATTTGACATTGTATTTTTGAAATGTACCTGCCTACTCACAAACTGTCCTATTTGAAGAAAACACATAGGCAAGTATTTTCAGATAAAAAAATCTCCATTTATTCTAGCTGATAACAAAATAAAGAGGAAGGCAACGCTGGAGAAACTGCTGGAGTTTGCGAAGCCTTTCTACCCCAGGGCACACATCAACTATTTAGAAAAAAAAAATTGGTAGCTTGAGAAGTCCATATAATGGGGAGCACAATCTGGTCCAGGACTCCCAGAGATCATGAACAGCAGCAGATGACATATATGTCCCCAGGCTGTGGTACTACAACAGCATGCGTCTTCTGTAAGACCAGACTGAACCCAGGTCATCACTTTCTTGTCTTCCCTGTAGCCTTCCCTCCACGCTTCCCTGCACCTTCCCTGCAGCCTTCTCTGCAGCCTTCCTCGGAGGCTGTGGCTCTGGAGGTAGACTTGTGGCAGGAGGAGGAGGAGGAGGATGGGCGAGCACACATAAGTGAATATTATCACTTATTTGGACACTCAACCCCTTCTGAATGGCCTCAAAAATAAATTTCTCACACCTGGCGTTGGCCCTCCTCCGTTTGCTGCAATTTAGCAGTTACATAGCAGCCATAGGCCTCTTCAGCATCGGGGGGGGGGCTTTTCAGGGCCGCATTAGCTTCCTTAATGAGGCCCAGTGCTGCCTCCTCAACGTTACTCCCTTCCTGGCCCTTTTTGTTGTAAGGCGGAGGGGAGGCACCTGGGATTGGGTGAGGCTACAGGGCCCCACCACCTCCTGGCTGACACTTACCTCTGCCTCCTCCTGTCTGCCACATTCTAGAGCCTCGTCGTGGCTGAGATCTTCCTGTGTTTGAAAAAGGGACATAGTTTTATTTTTTGGTTCGTCAATCACACACAATTTTCAGAGGATGACCGTTGCAAATTGAATGTTAAAAAATAGAAAAGACTATCATTCTGACCCCAGCATTTTTCATTCTGGTCACACTCATTTTTGGCCCCTACTGTCTATTGATATGTCAAACACTTTTTGTTAAATCATTAATTTGTTAGCAATAATAACATCTAGTTAACAACAATCATTTTCGGACAATAAATATTTTTAAAAATACTATACCTGGCTCCAACTGGGCTCCTCAACTTCTTCCAGGATAGAAGGCCCAGGTTGGTCCTCAGAAGCCTCAGCTGGGGTTGAGGGAAGGGTGGATTGAAGTGTCGAAAGTGATTCCCTGCCTTCAATCTAGTCTTCCAGAAACCGCATCCTGTTGTAGTACCACAGACTGGGTACATACACATCCTTTGCTGCTGCTCCTGATCTCATGGAAGCCTGGACCTTATTAAGCTCTTTCCTATATGTGCTTCTAAAGCTACCAATTTTCTTCTCCACAAAATTGATGTCTGCGTTGGGGACCTGCATCTTCACAAATTCCAGAATTTTCTCCAGCGATGCCTTCCTAGCTGGTTTATTGTGATATAAGGGGTTTTTAACCTCCCACAAATTTCACATATCCCTGTATTTGTCGATGAACTAGTCCCTGAATTCAGGGTCTTTGAATTGTTTCATATTTGCTGAAAGACAAAACACAAGACAAAAACACTAATATCAGGCTAAACTCTACTAATCTTATCCCAATATAGGCCTCAGTCTAGAATGAGTATAGGCCACTGATGTCGTAAGTTAAAATGTTTCCTTTCATTATAACGTTCGGCGCTTCCTCCACTCACAGATACAACACATGCGTGTTAGCTTTATATACACTGCGTATGAGTGAAACTCCGCCCGCGTCACCCGCCCCTGACGTTCTTTCTAGAATATTCCCCACCCCTTCTCTTTCGACGCAGTGGGAGACGACATGGCGGAGACACAGCAGGTGCATAATAACAGTTACGAGGAGGAGGAAAGCCCGGAGCAAGAAATGTCCCGTTTCCAGAGGAGAAGATTTAAGGCCTCCAATATGTCCTTTGGTGAAATGGTGGAGATGGACATATTGAAGAGGGCCGATCATGATGGGTAGTATGGACCTTACCTAAACACAAATGTGAGAAAGGCCAAGATCATGACTAAAGTTGTGAAGAGTCTGTGCCGGAATTTTGGGGTACAACAATCCAAAGAGCAATTGAGGAAACGCTGGTCAGACTTCAAATTGAGGGGGCATGATTAGTACAGAAGGATCAAGAAAGTGCTTCTAAAAAGTAAGTAGTTGTTGTGTGTTCCTATTATTATTATTACTTGCATGCTGCTTTTTTTTTTTTACTGTTGTACAGTTTAAAATGGCTACTTTCATGTTTGTGGGCACAGTAATCGGTCGTAAGAAACATTGTTCGTTTGCCAACTAAATACGATGTTTTGGGCAGATACAGGGTTAACTACATTTGGGCATTCTAATTTGTATTAAAAGAAGTTTAGGACATTGTTGTCTAGATGTGTTTGTAACTGTGTGTTTGTAGAATGAATTGCAAACTTGATTCAGTGTAATGTAAGGAGAGGACGCTCAGCAGCTGCTTACACATCTGGGTTCAGGAGCACTAGTGTTGGACACAAGAACAAACTTTTTAAGGTGTCCCACACAGGTACACCAGTGGATACGTGGGGTGTCCACATGTGTGAAACTTGTCCAAAAAAGGAAAGTATTCCAGCTTGATTAAGGGAATTAATCAGGGCTTTTTTTCAGGGGGAACTTGGTGGAACTCAGTTCCACCACCTCTAGCTCAGACCTTTTGGTGCCTGCTCACCACAATCACTTGTAAACACAGAAGTCTGGTTTCTGTGTTTACAAGTGACAGCTCTGCACTCTGTATGTAATGCAATCCTGGTATTTATTGCCCCTTCAAGACCCTCCTACTGTTTTCGTGAAATTTGACTAAACACACCCACTATTTGATGTGATTTGGAGGGTGTGTGTAAGGGGAGGGGGGTGTGGGGCCATGGTTAAGTTCCAGCACCTATTGTTTGAGAAAAAAAAGCCCTGGAATTAATCATATCTGGAACTCTGCCCAAACAGACAATTGTACCCCACTTCCAAGCAATGTTTCACATTCATATTTCTGGTCACAAATAACTTTGTGCTAAGTATACCTTTTGTTTCATTCTCATAGGGGAGAAAAGACTCGGGACGTCGGAGGACAACAGGAACCCCCCACCTACGAAAGAAGGGGAACAGAGGACACCACAATCTGAGGATGTAGAGAAAGGAGAGGTGGAAGAAGTGATTGAAATTGTCACCACAACAGGTGAGTGTCTGACACCACAGATTCAGGTAATAGATGTATGCCTGCATATTTATAATACATGGTGTGTATTTTTATTTTAGGTGATGTGCAGGTTGTGGAAGAACAAGCTACTCATTTCACCAGTGACAGTGCACAATGGCTTATCCAGGACATAATGTGGTGTAGTCAGGATTTAGACCTTGCTGATTTATGTGTGTGAATGCGCTACTCCCATATTACCACCACTTACAATGTTCTTTTTCTATTTTTCCAAACAATCACTTATAAGTATTATCATGTGCTTTAAATCAAACCAAAATTAAACATATATTCTCCAATACATAGAGAGTCCTTCAAAAGTGCTGCAAAATCCTTTATCAATTGTTGTGACTGATGTGCTCCTATGTTCCTTCAGTAATCATATGTGACTTAGTGAGACACCTCCACCATTCAGATTGGCCACTCACCAGATGCTTATTTAAAGATGCGCCTTTGGTTCATTCAAGGGATAACCACTCCACTTATGTAACACTCCTCCCCGGCTACACTTGGACTCTAGTATTCCTCATATAAAAGCATAGGGACAAAAAACTATCGTAGCGCAATATGTTTAAACTGTTTATTTTAAAATCCAAAGAAAGAGTATCCACTCACATTTAAAAGTGCCCTCGAGCCGGCACCAAGCTTATCCAGCAGTTATGGACAGGTGTTTGGCTGTTAGCATGGTCCGCCTAGTAGTGCTGTGCGGCCTCCACGTTTAGCTTGCGCTTCAAGCCTCATTCCCATTCCCGTTCGTGTCCGGTCACCTGATGCAAAAAAATCTCCCAGCAGCCTCTACGCGTTTCGCATCATAGAATGCGTCATCAGGAAGCTTCCTGATGACGCAGGTGCATTTCACTTTAAAAAGTTGTGCAGTATGCAGCAGGATAAAACATCATGCAAAACAACAATCATGTGATCACCCAGACCAAATGCTTCATCAGCGATAAAAACAAATGGGAGTCCTCCGACATTCTCTTCCGCAGGTGGCAATCCCAAGCCACCACTCTGGAGACATCAGAAGAACTCGGTCTGGACAAAGACTCCACCATCCGACATCTGGCCATTCTTCCCCACAGCCACATAGAGAAACTCATATGTTGCTGGCAACACCGCCATCAACACGATACTATGAAACCCCTTATAGTTACGATGTGGACGTGTTTCTCATCGATTGCCCCTCCGCAGTTGGGAAAGTCCCAATTATGAGCAAACTGGGAGGCCACAGTCTGCCATTCCTGTGGCGTTGAAGGAAACTGTGGAGTCAAACCAAAAAAAACTTACCGTATATACTCGAGTATAAGTCGTTCCGAGTATAAGTCGAGGCCCTAATTTACCACAAAAAAATGGGAAAAACTTATTGACCCGAGTATAAGACGAGGGTGAGAAATGCACAGCTACTGTAAGTGGAAAAGAGGGTGAACAATGTCAATTTGCAGCATCACTGTTCCCATTTGCAGCATCACTGTGCCCATTTGCAGCCATAGGTCCCCTGAACTTCAAACTCGGTAGTTAAGGGTTCCTAGATGCCCCCTAGCTGCAGCCAAAATTTGGGGTCTCTGAACCCAAAGGGTCCTGAAATGACATTGCTGCAGATGGACACAGTTGACCGAATGTGGGGCCCCGTATCTCGGGGCCACTTAGTGCTAAGAACCCCAAATTTGGTATGCAAACCCAGTGGAACTAGCACCATAACATTTCCAAAGCTGGGGTTTCTAGCACCAAGTGGCCCCTAGATACAGGGCCCCAAATATCAGTTCAGAAAATGTCAAGCACTTTTTTGCAGCAGAGAATGAGATTTTCCGAACCGGTTTTGGGGCCCCGTATCTCAAGGCCACTTGGTGAAAGGAACCCCTGCTTTGGATATGTTATGGAACCAGTTCCACTGGGTTTGCACACCAAATTTGGGGTTCCTAGCACTAAGTGGCCCTGAGATACGGGGCCCCAAAGTCAGTTTGGAAAATGAAATTTTTTGCTGCAGAAAAGTGCTTGACTCGAGTATAAGACGAGGGGGGCACTTTCAGCACAAAAAAATGTGCTGAAAAATTCGACTTATACTCGAGTATATACGGTAGTAATTTTGCACATAATCATTGCAAGCAGATTAGACACATACACAAACATTCTTGGTCAGTATAACATTTATTTTAAGGAGTTTATAAAGACAAAAGTATAAGGTCCATGTCAGGAAACAACCAAAATCAAGCCTGACGGCCTCACCGTTTCCCTGCGCGCATGCACGGTGGAACGGCGCTTCGGCGCATGCGTGTTCGCGGGCCGGCTGAACGGCGCACGCGCGCATGCGCAAAAGCGCATGCATAACGTAAGTCCTCTGCCTGCCTATAAAAGCTGCCTTGCTGTTTAACAAATTGCTGGTTTGTCTCTCAGCTTCCCTGTGTTCTTGTTCCTTTTACCTGCTTATCGATTACCTGTTGTGACCCGGATTGCCTTGACCTACTCTGACTTTCTCCTGGATTTGACCACCTGGCTTGTTTTACGGACTTTGCTTACCTCTGGTGTTTGACCCTCAGCCTGTACTCGGATTGCTTTCTCCTGCCTTGACCCTCAGCCTGTGACCTGGATTTACCTTCAGTCTCCAGTACCTTGAACCTCTGCCTGTTTGGAACTTTGCTGCTGTCTCCTATGTTTGACCCTTGGCCTGCTCTTGGATTTGTCTCGTATCCTGGTTCCCAGCCTATCCTGGACTCTGTTTGACCCGCTGCGTCCATCACCTGCCTACACCTGCACAACTACCCAGCTCCTTGCTGACCTTCACGCAAGATCAACCCATCCTGCTGGTAGCTTGTGCCTCTTCGTGCAATTTACCCTCTGTACCATCTCCAGGGGGTGGAGTGCGCTTAGTCGCAAGAGCGAACCGCTCTCTGCATCTTGGCATCGGTGAGTACACTAACCTGACAGTACAAACCAGCCATGTGAGAGGCCAACAGAGTGTGTTCTCCTCTTGAAATGCTATGCCAGCAGGTCACAGCACTCACTGAAGCTGTCCAGAAATTGCAAGAGGGTTACGTTCAGATCGACGGTCACCTTAAGCAACTTGCCGGAGCACCTGCACCAGTATCTGCAGCTCCAACATCCTCCAGTGGGGCCCCCTCTTCCCAGGTCCAGTCTAGTCCTGCTGTAATGATGGCTGTTCCCGAACCTAGAGTCCCCACACCGGAGCGCTTCACAGGTGACCGAAAGAAATTCAGAGCGTTCAAAAACGCCTGTTCCTTATACTAAGCTCTTCAACCCAGGACTTTTTCCTCTGAAATTGTGAAAGTTGGTTTCATCATTTCCCTACTATCCGAGGAGCCACAGGCCTGGGTTCACAGCCCCATGGAACAGAGGAGTACTATACTAAATTCCATGGATACCTTCTTTGAGGCTATGGGTCAACTATATGATGATCCTCAGCGCACCGCCACAGCCGAAGCCACTTTACATACCTTATTTCAAGGAAGGAGACCAGTTGAAGACTATACCGTTTAATTCTGTAAATGGTCAGCTGACACTGGGTGGAATGAGGCCGCTCTTAGATATCAATACCGCCAGGGACTCTCTGAGGGCCTTAAAGATGAGCTAGCTCGGGTTGAGACCCCTGCTTCTCTGGAGGACTTAATCCAATTAGCTACCAAGCTTGACAGGCGCATGCGGGAGAGGCACTCTGAGCGTTTCCAGGCTCCCCGTCCAAGCTGGATGCTCCCCAAGGCCTCTGCTGCTTATCCACCATTCCCAGTTCCTTCAGCCACATCTGCTCCGGAAGGAGAACCCATGCAGCTGGGACTGGTCTGATCTTCTCTCACCCCTCATGAAAGGCAACAGAGACGCCAATATAACCTATGCCTGTACTGCGGAGGGTCCGGCCTATATCTACACAACTGCCCTGTGAGGCCCAGTAAGTTTTTTCCACGGTCTATTATGAATTACCAAACCACAGGTTCTACTCAGTCTTACGTCACTCTTTCTGTCTCCTTACAGTTGCCGGAAGAGGAGATTCAACTACTGGCCATCATTGACTCAGGGGCATGCAGTTGCTTTCTGGACATTTCCTTAGCCAAAAGATTACACGTCCTATGCCAAAATAAGAAACAAAACCTTCTGGTCCATCTGGCTGATGGATCCCTTCTTTGTTCCTGACCAGTCTCACAGGAAACTCAACCCATTCTTACTACCACAGACTCCGGCCACCGAGAGTGCTTACGCTTTGATCTCATCAGTTCTCCTTTATTTCCTATTAAATTGTGGCTCCCCTATATTATAGGGGAGATGCCTGTAGAGAACTTGAGGTCCTGTAGACTTCTCCCCGTCGCCAAGTACCGCAACGTGGCAACTAGCCTCTGCTCGGGAGTGATGGCTTGCCACATGCAGGTGTCCTGCTTTGTAATATAAGGGGTGAGCAAAGCCAACAAACGGTGAAAAATGGGGTCCGTCACCCGGAGAAAATTCCTGAAATCATCAGGGTTATTCTCCTGGATCTCCCACAACAAAGGCATATGAGAGAATTAATCACGCTGGAGTAACCAATTCTTGGTCCATGAACTCCTCCCCACCCTGTTCATGGACTGGGCTTGGGTCAAAGTAAGAACCCCAACACCAATCCCCTGCACAGCACAAACTCTACGACGAGTATGTAACCTCAACATGGCATCAAAACGGTCAGCTGGTCAGATCGAACTAAACAGAACGCACTGAAGAACAGCAAGGCCTGTGAAGGGCGAGCTGAAAATCAGTAATGAGCGGACAAGAACGCACTGAAAAACAGATACGAAATGACTACACGCACTGAAAAACAGATACAAACCCACAAGCACAAACTGAACAGCAGTAAAACGATCTGAAAAAGCACAAGTCTGAAAAGCTTGAATCGTCTCTCACCAAACTTCTACCAACATGGGCTTAGCAGAAGGAGCCCAAAGGGTGGCGCACTGGCTATTGAACTTTCTTTTTCTAGTCCCGTCATACGTGTTGTACGTCACTGCGTTCTTGACGGTCGGAATTTGGTTTGACCGTGTGTACGCAAAGCAAGGTTGAGCGGAATCCTGTCAGAAAAACCATCATAGCTTCTTCCGACCAAAATTCCGATCGTGTGTAGTGTCTGCAAAAGACTTGATACTGGGGCGGAGGTTCACCTTCCAGCAGGACAGCGACCCTGAACATACAGCCAGAGCTACAGTGGAATGGTTTAGATCAAAGCATATTCATGTGTTAGAATGACCCAAAGTCAAGACCTAAATTCAATTGAGAATCTGTGGCAAGACTTGAAAATTGCTGTTCACAGACGCTCTCCATCCAATCTGACAGAGCTTGAGCTATTTTGCAAAGAAGAATGGGCAAAAATGTCACTCTCTAGATGGGCAAAGCTGGTAGAGACATCCCCAAATAAGACTTGCAGCTGTAATTGCAGCCAAAGGTGGTTCTACAAAGTATTGACTTTTCACATATTTATTAGTCAAAAATGTTGAAAACAATTTATCATTTTCCTTCCACTTCACAATTATGTGCCACTTTGTGATGGTCTATCACATAAAATCCCAATAAAATACATTTACATTTTTGGTTGTAAAATGAGAAAATGTTGAAAATGTCGAGGGGTATGAATACTTTTTCAAGGCACTGTACCACAATGAAGAAAGTGCATCAAGACATGCGTGCTTCAATCCAAATGCATGTGCAGAAAAAATTGCTCCACCACTGTGTTTCACTACCTGTTCAAGCTGCCTCTTACCTCATGGAAAGACCCCCACAATGGTAAGGTCAGACAAAGCCTTCCTAGACCCTTGGGTATTAACACTGCAGGAATACTCCAAAAGACGCTTAAAGAGCTTGAGGACCAGGTTACACTACACTTCACAACACCATTGCCTTCCAACTCAGCCAGGGATATATAGAATAAAAATCCTCATAGCGTAGTATGTAAAACCACTTTGCTATTTTATTAATAAAATAAATAATTACTCACAAAGGAGGGGCACTCTATAATACAGTGTACTGACTACAAATCACCTGTTTAAATTGCATGGAAATTGCACCCTTAAGCATGGTTATCCATGGACCAGAACAGCTAAGATAGCCGCTCGCCGACTTGCGGGCGTGATGACGTCACGTGACTCTGCCTCCTGGCGTGGATAGGTCCCTGAGAGGACGCATCAGGGGACAGAGCCACATTAGCCATCATGCCCAGGAGTAGGCAAGCACCCATCTTAGTGGAAGATACCAAGCAGGTAATGATGTGAAATAAAAACTAAAGCATACTACTGGCAAGCTCTGGCCAGTGGTCAGGCCTTGACAACCAATAGTCTATGGGGCCCTTGCTTCAAAGAGTGAATTATATGTTTTGGCATGTTTTTTCATTTCAACCTGCTTGCCCCCTACTAGCTGTGCATGCAGAACCTCTGCCTCTCTATTTAGGTCTGCCTGACATTATAAATACAATAGATTTCTTAAAGTGCTTGTAACCCTAAAAAAGAAATAAGATCCTGTTCCTTTAAGGCATGTTGTATAGCACAGTGCTCGTGCTATGTAATTTTTCCCTTCCTATCTTGTAAAATACCTGGTTGATCCTAACGAAATATAGGTTTCTTGCGAGCCACAGATGCACTAATGCCTCCAAGGAATAAACGAATTAAGCTGCAAGCACTAAATCACGTTTCATTGCGTGTAATTTGATGCGTAAATAGTAATTGTGCCCGCGCTAATATAATGTCACATATAAAATATGCCACATATAAAAAAGAGATGTCGTGTAAAAATAATTAAATATAATAGTACATGTAAAATAAAGTGCAAATATTTTTATATAATAATAAATCACCAAGTGCATATGAAAAAAGTGCAATCGTGGTAATAATTATGAAAAGTGCAACGTGCTAAAATAAATAAATATAAATGCCAAACACTTTCCTGTGACATATAAGTGTTCAACATAATCAGCAAATACAAATCACAGAAAACAAACGTGAATAAACAGTGTCCATAAAATAAGTATTCATCATGCTTCTTCTGATGGGTGTCTGAATCACAACAACCAAGATGTGCTCTCCCGTGACACCCCACATGTGCTTGCGCTCACCTTTAATCGTGTGACACAGTAATTAAACGGTGTCAAAATACGCATTGGGGCCACTCTTGGGCTCACTCAGGATACAATGATGCAAAACACTCCTCACAGGTAAAGCCAAGATCCACATTCATAGAAGAAACAAGCAGAAGAACTCCATAGTGTAATACAGCAAGGACATTTATTGAATGAAAAAAGTTCTCCAGGAGGGTACTCACATAAGATGGGTGCTACAGTGCACCAAACTGTACAGGTAAAAAACGAAAGCAGCTATTCGTATGGCGTGCGGTGTGGCATATAAAAATCCTCCTCCACTGCTGACAGCTCCGTCCTACCCCTCCCCGATGCGTTTTCGGCACAGGGATCACGTGCCTTCCTCTGGGGGATATCCCTCATTAAGTCAGTAATGTCAGTTTCACTAGTTCACCTTACCATATATACCACACCTTTATTTTCTAATGTGTGAAAATGGGAACTTGGGGTCCTTTTGGTGCATACACCAGCACACTTAAGGAATAAGAAGTTTTAGCAAACTGGTTTATCAGCAAATTACAGAGATATGAAAGTGGGTTATGATGTATAGAATCAGTGTAGAGAGGGGAACTAAAGAACATATGCCGGTAACCTGTTCCCATTTGCCTATTTATAGAAGTTTAGATACACACGATACCTAAGACTTCAAAGTATGACAAAATCACACAACATGACTATAAAAACCACAATATTAAAAACAATATACAATTACACAACTGGAATCACTGGGTATAATTATATAACATTACAACAAAAATCCAGAACAAAACATAATTTGAGACAGTTACTAATTGCTTAATCACTTGCGGTGATTGGAACTCTTGAATTTGTATCCTTAACCCTTGAGTAGTAATCTCTTGAGGTGAGTAGAACTCTAAAGCCTATTACACACAATCGGATGACGGGAAATGTGTGATCATAGGCTGTTGGCGGAAAATCCGACCGTGTGTGCGCTCCATAGGACAATTGTTGTCGGATTTTCCATGGACAAATGTTGGATATCAGGTTTTAAAATTTTCTGTGGACAAATGTCTGTTGTCGGATTTTCCAAGCGTGTGTACACAAGTCCGTTGGACAAAAGTCCAAAGTACAAACACGCATGCTCGGAAGCAAGGACGAGCCACAAGCGGTCGGTCTTGTAAACTAGCATTCGTAATGGAGAATTAACATTTGTGAAGTGGGAAATTATGAAATCTCGAAATGTAGCGCACATTCTCTTCTTCTTTAATGGGATAATAATGAAGCTGCTTTGCTAGTGATACTGATGGAGTTCTGCCAAATGTATTTTAAATGGATTTTGTAGTGATATCAAGAATAATATTATTATGCTTTTTTTTTTTTCTTTTTTATTTGGGCAAGTTACCACAACACCATTATCCCGTAGTTTTTAAGATCAAAGATACAACTATATTGGTGTTCCTTGTCAATTTTACATTGTATTTTTTAAAATGTAACTACCTATTCCCAAACTATCATTTGAAGTAAAACACATAGCCAAGTATTATTCTACACAATTGTTTTATTGTGCATTAAAAAAAAAACAAAAAAAAAAAAAAAAATTAGACATGCTATCTGCCAATAGAACTTAACAAAAAAAAATGCATTCTATGCATCCAAAAATATGATGGAGTTATGCAAACACATTTTCAAAGGCTTTTTTTTTCTATTGATATCAAGAATAATATTTATTATGCTTTTCTTTTTTATTTAGGCAAATTACCACAACACCATTATCCCCTAGTTTTTAATATCAAAGATACAACTATGTTGGTGTCTCTTGTCAATTTTACATTGTATTTTTTTAAATGTAACTGCCTACTCTCAAACTGTCATTTGAAGTAAAACACAAAGCCAAGTATTATTCTCCACATTTTTTTTATTGTGCATTAAAAAAAAGAAAACAAATACAATTAGACATTCTATCTGCCAATAGAACTTAACCAAAAAGTGCATTCCATGCATCCAAAAATATAGAAAATATACCAAATCAAATCATTGTTCAACCAAAAAAATAATGTCAAAGCAATAACTCCAAGGCCAATAATGAATAACACGTTATCTCCTCCGATTCCGCAACATGTCTGGTTGACGAATGACAGTTCAGAAACAAACTGAAAAACACAAAATGAAAAGTGCGAAATGAAAAGTGCAAAATGAAAAGTGCGAAATGAAAAGTGCGAAATGAAAAGTGTGAAATGAAAAGCGCGAAATGAAAAGCGCGAATCAACACTCACCAAACTTCTACTAACACTAAATTAGCAGAAGGAGCCCAAAGGGTGGCGCTAAAGAACTTAAAAACAACCTAGTACATCACTACGTTCCTATTTGTTGGCCAACAATTCCTTGCCGTTTGTATGCAAGACAAGTTTGGGCCAACGCCCTTCGGACAAAAGTCCACGGTTTTGTTGCCCAACAATCCGATCGTGTGTACGAGGCTTAAGAGAGGGAAAGCTGAACATAAACTCCAAAACGGATTAAATCTTTGAAATCTTTAACAAATATTTAAAAAAAAACGTTCCAGGGGTGGCAATTTTAAATGATTGGTATATTTTCCTTTCATAATTTGTTGCGATGCCTGTTGCACATGTTTCACTACTCTATACATAATAGGATTTTTTTCTTGGTGACTGGCCCAGTGCTGTCAAGTGGGGCAGAAGAAGTCTTCAGAACTGTGTAAGCTCCACCTGAAGAAATTCTAAGCTTACACAGAGCTATGGTAGACAAGCAAGCAAAGAACTGAAGAGGGGCTGTTAAAGTGAACCTGTTGTTTTTCCTTTTACTATACAAGCAAAACACCGGTTCACTGAAAATTGCTATTGCAACTTTTAGTTCAAATGAGGCTTTGCCCTTTATTTTCACAATTAGCCAATGTAACTATTAGCATGTTTGCAATGTTTTTGTGCTTGACTAACAAATACTACTGTATATTGGCATCATTTCATTAAGCAAAAACGCTAGCTCTCATGGATTTATACGCTAACCCTTCCAGTTATTGTTTACAAATTCTGTAAGCATTCTATTTTATTATTATTATAAATTTAATTTTTTTTCTAGGCATCCCTAAAGAAATATTAAACTCAAAGTCAAAATGTATTATATTGCAGCTTACCAATCATTAGTTGATTCACCTGGTGATCTGGTCAGTAACACACTTCCTGTATTAGTGAGACGTAATCTTGGAGGAATGAGCACAGGAGGCCCAGCAGACAGCAACATTGTTAGTCTGGGGGGGAGAGAAGTGGTAAATGTGTTAGCAGATTTAGACCAACAAATTGAAGCCAAACTCCAGCTAACACTTTATAAGTGTAATGCCCTGTACACACGGGCAGACTTTTCGGCAGCAAAGGCCTGACAGTCTTTCCGACTGACTTACGGACTTTCGAACGAATGGACTTGCCTACACACAATCACATCAAAGTCCGACGGATTCGTACGTGATGACGTACGACTGGACTAAAATAAGGAAGTTCATAGCCGGTAGCCAATAGCTGCCCTAGCGTTGGTTTTCGTCCGTTGTACTAGCATACAGACGAGCGGATTTTTCGATAGGAACTGGGTACGGCGGAGTTCCGACATAAAGATTTGAAACATGTTCCAAATCTAAACTTCGTCAGATTTTCAACAGAAACAGTCCGCTGAAGGTTCCGATGAAGCCCACACACGGTCTGATTGTCCGCCGGATTTGGTCCGTCAGACCAGTCCGGTCAAAAAGTCCGCTCGTGTGTACAGGGCATAACAGTTACAGCAAACTGTTTTTTTCCTTTTGGGATAAAGGTTTTGCATGAATAAATAGAAGCTGGTCATTTTAAGCACCCCCTGCCATTGTTAAGTGGTTTGTCTCATCCATATAAACTGATACATTCTGCTGGAGAGCTTGTGTTTTTGAAAAACAACTGACTCACTGGCCGGATCACCAGATGAAAATAGAAGAAAGAAGGCCTGAAAAAGAAGTCTAATACAGCTATCACATCTAAGAACTGGTAAGCTGCAATATAATAAATGTTTGCTTTTAGGATTAATACTGCTTTAATGATTTAATTCCACAAACTCATAGTTGTAATATGTTTCAACTGCTATTTTCAATGCCAGAAAAGCAATTGTGCTACACTAGGAAAGTGTTGTTTCTATTACAGTACAGCAAGTGTGTCATCAGGTGAATTCCACTTTGCCAAAATTCAAGATAATCTACTTAGGTAGGGCCTGACAGGAAAAGTTTACAAAAATATGGCAGCCCTGGAACGACATCACTGCATCTCAATGGGCCAAAATTTCTACATCATAGATTTCTACTTATTATTTCACCCCCCTCCTCTTTTTTTTTTCTGGTATCTTACATTGAGTAACGCTGTTGAGTATAATTAGTATATTGTAGGAGGGTGGGAGAGCACAGAGTATGTGTGGGTATGTCTGTGTGTGCTGCATGGGTGATTGTATATGGTTTACCTGGTTATATCTTTCTCTGGTTTGCATTCTCAAATGTTTATTTATGTACACTGTTCGTATTGGGCTCTGTGTAGCCAGTTGTAGCTGTATTTTCTTTTTGTCTTAATTGCAAAGAACTTAAAAGGTAACTCCACTTTCGTGGGGAAAAAAAAAGCAAATAAATACAAAATAATATAGCGTGTACAATTGCGATACAAGTCATATTGTAATTGAATGTTATTAAAAAATACCTCTTCTTTTCAATCTGTAGCCGCTGTAATATTCTATAAATACTAAGCAATATGGTTACATGGAGTTGTTCTGTACACAGAATGTGTACTGACCACTCCCCAGAAACATAATTTCCTGCTTGAGTGATCGGCTCACCAATTTTCCCAGAAGTCTGCCTTAGATACAAGTCAGATTTTAGGCATCTCCTGCAACAAAAATGTCATTTTTGGTGAGATCTTTCCAATAGGGACACGTCTAAAGGGATGCAAGCCCAGCAGCTTCCCTCATTAGTGCTCTGCAGCTGCCACAGCTGACTGATAATTATGAAACCACTCCCATTAGACCCACTGAGCCCAGAAGCACAGACAAACACACATGGATTTCTTCAGACTAACAAAAGCTAGTAATCTGCAACAAAGGTTGTTATAATCCTTGCAATGTACATAGATCACCCAGGAGGGGGAATGTTTTTTTCTCAACAAAAGTGGAGTTTAAAGTTTTAAATAAGTTTTAAATAAACACATAATAAAAAATATATATTTACTGCAAAATCCTCAAAAAACTAAATTGTGAGAGTTGCAAATGTTTATTATACAACCCCTCAATTTGTCATTTAATCAACAGATTTTTTTAGTACCAACCATACACAGGCAGCACTTAGTCCACAAAGCTTCAGCACTGATATGCTTTAGCTCTCGTGTCATGTCAGCCATTATCCTATGCATCTCCTTCAGTTGATTGCAGAGAATGTCCACATTGTCTGAGTCAGACACAGAACAATTACTGGCAACATGACACTGCATTTGAAAGCCAAGCTGAAGTCATCATTACAGCTCCAATAATGCCACAATTTGTCTGTTATTCCAAGGACTCACAAAGGAACTTAAAGTAATACATTTACAGTCTAAATGAATTGAGTATTTTGTCACTGCAAATGTCTTTCAAACCCTTGTATAATATTTGAGAGTATTTCAAAAACGATGTAATACCATTGTAATGCCAAGATTAACTTTTATGGCAACAATGTTCCAGCTTCTTCCATCGATCCAGCTGCTGACTTTGATATCTGACCCAACGTATCATGGGCACTCACAAAGAATGCATTGTGTTTTATCAACGCACAATGTAACATTCATTGTAACAGTAGGCAACCCAAATGTTACAGAACATCACATGCGATGATAGAAAATCTCAAGGAAAATGCATTTGTTCTATGCTTAGTACAAATATACTGTTTCAAAAAACATTGTGAAAGTAAACTCTTAACAAAGAAGGTACGGTTCTGTTCCGAGGGGAGTATTGATCAGGTATGGGTAAACCAAGCTATGTGGGCAAGAGATGGTGGTGGATTGGCTTGCTTTGCATCCAATGTGCGAGCTACTCAAGTCTCTAGTGTTACTGTTTGCTCCCCAGTTAGCTAGGAGGTGATGCAACCCACCACACCCCTCCCCATCCATATTACAATCCAACTCTAGCCCAAGTTTTTTTTTAGTTTTAGACGGTGTAGGAAAGGCTAAAACACCATTCAATTATTTATTTCCGTTTGTGTCATCAAAGGGAGGTCTCCCCAAACTTCCTGTCAGAACAAGAAATTCTAGAAAATCTCTTGTGGTGACATGGACTGCAGATAAACACATTTTTTTTGTAAATTTGGAAGGCTCAGCGCCCTTGTCAGCCTATTATTACTATTATTATTACTAATACTACTTAATAATATTATTATTATCATTATTATTATTATAGTATCTGTGGCTTCTTGCCCTGGTGAAGACAGGTCCATTTATTTCTTGTCCTGCTCTAAAGGCTGTCAGAGGGACAGAAAGCAAGGGAAAATCTCCCCAATGGGGTCACGGACAGCATAAAAAATTGACAGAATTATTTACTTTCCTTAAGTCTATTAAGGACAAATAAAACGTTTTGCCTGAAATTGGACTTTAGATCCTTAGTACGCTTGAGCAGACTGGCATTTTGTGTGTTACCTACTGGGGAGAAGGTTTTGAGAGGGTAAGTTATCATCAGTTAAAGTGTACTGCTCTAAAGGGTTGTCAGTTGCTCTAAGGGTTCTCAGTGTCATTTCTATTTTGAAATGTGCACATGGAATTTTACATGAGAGCATGTGCTTGTGCATTTTCCAAATTTTATACAGAGAAAGTTGACAGGCTGTGTATGGATTTTTGTTATATAGCAGCAAAGATTACATGATTTTGCAACTGTAAATCAGAGAAAAAAACAAGACTCACATTACTGATCAGTGTGCCTATGCATTTGCCAATTTGCTTACAGAGGAGGCAAATAGGCTGTTCACTTTATAAGAGAAGTTGCATTTTGCAAAGGGAATTAGCCCCAGAGCTTACAGAATGTTAATACATTCCACTTTGCAAATACCCAATGATGTGCAGGGAAAAATCGCAAAAACAGCATTTTTCTTACACATAATTGGATGGTGGAAGTCAGCAGAGTTTCACTTCATTCACTAAGCTCTGGGGCAAATCCCCCTGCGAATGAACAGTCTACTTGTCTTTAGTAAATTAGCCTCATTGGGTCTACATATTTTTTACAAAAAATAGTAGTGTCTATTCTCACATTTTTTAACTAGAGCCTCTATGCATTTTCCAAATCACCTACAGTGGAGGCTGACAGACTGTCTCTGTCTTTCAGTGTAGCTGAACATTTACTGTATTCTTAGAGCTCCTTCACACAGAACTGCTCTGCTCCATTCAGCAGGGAATCCGTGAGCAGATCCCCTGCTGACTTGAGAAATGAATGGGATGGATGTCAATCTTTTTACTCTGTGCCCATTCAGTTTAAGTTCAGTGACCATGGGAGGACCCCTGATGACTCCATGGATTGTCAGATCTAAACAGACTGTCAGAAACCATGAACCAGACCGAGACAGAAGTACAGTAAAATCACACTTGTTTATTAATAAAAATAAAAAGGTAATCAGAGTAAGCATAGTCAAAGCATAACCAGAGTCCAGTAACCGGATCGGGTAGTCAGCCAAGCCAGAGTTCAGTAACCAGATCGGGTAATCAGCCAGGCCAGAAGTCAGGGATCCAAGTGGAGGAACAGCAAGCAGGATAAGGAGCCAGAAGGGATGTCAGCAAAGCCAGTCTTAAAACAGAAATGCAGGAGATGGTTTCTTGTGATGTGACCAAGGCGAAGGCATAAATTAAGTGAGCTGGAGATCTTTAAGTAGGCGGGACTGACGAGCAGTACCCTCCTCCTCAACGACCCCTCCCCCTCGGAGGACCACTGGACTTGAGGGGAAAACGTCTCTGGAAATCACGGAGGAGGGCAGGAGCATGTACGTCCGAGGATGAGACCCAGGAGCGTTCCTCCGGACCGTACCCCTTCCAATGCACCAGGTACTGTATGCACCCACGGAACCTACAGGAGTCAACAATGGATTGTACCTCATACTCCTCATGGTTCTCAACCTGTATAGGGTGAGGATGTGGCACCGAGGTGGTAAAGTGGTTGCAGAACGACGGTTTCAATAAGGAGACATGAAACACATTTGAGATGCGCATACTAGGAGGAAGGTCCAACGCGTAAGCCACTGGGTTAATCCTGCGAAGGATACGGAAAGGCCCAATAAACCGAGGTGCGAACTTCAGTGAGTGAGTGAAGTCGGAGGTTGCGAGATGACAGCCAGACCCTGTCCCCAACCTGGTAGGAAGGCGCAGGCAGGCGTCTGTGGTCAGCATAGAGTCTGTACCTATCATTAGCATGACGCAAAGCCTCCTGGATTTGTGCCCAAGTGGAACGAAGACCACGTAGATGCTCCTCTAGCGCAGGAATACTCTGCGGAACAAACGAGTCAGGCAACATGGAAGGTTGGAAACCATAATTCACCATAAACGGAGACAATCGGGAAGCAGAATTCAAGGCACTATTGTGAGCTAACTCTGCCAATGGTAATAGGTCTGACCAGTTGTTGTAATGGTCAGAAATATAGCAATGTAGGAATTGCTCCAAGGACTGATTGGCTCGTGCTGCGGCCCCATTAGACTGCGGGTGATACGCAAAGGAGAAAGCAAGCTGAATTCCCAGCTGTACACAAATGGCTCGCCAGAACCAGGACACAAACTGACTACCCCTGTCCGAGACAATCACCTTGGGTAGCCCATGTAAGCGAAGGATATCCCGAGCAAAAACGGAAGCCAGTTCCTTAGAAGCGGGCAACTTCTTAAGAGGAATACAATGACACATCTTTGAGAACTGGTCAACCACCATAAGGATAACTGTGTTGCCTTGGGAGTTGGGCAACTCCACAATGAAATCCATAGACAGGTGGGTCCAGGGCCTCTCTCCATTGGGTATAGGTTGTAGGAGGCCCACTGGAAGGTGTCGTGGAGTCTTATAGGGCGTACACAGGGTCGGACTTTGTTCGGACATTCCGACAAAAAAATCCTAGGATTTTTTCCGACGGATGTTGGCTCAAACTTGTTTTGCCTACACACGGTCGCAAAAGTTATCGAAATTTCCGATCGCCAACCACGCGGTCACGTACACCACGTACGACGAGACTAGAAAAGGCCGGTTCAGAACCAAGCGCGGCACCCTTTGGGCTCCTTTTGCTAATCTCGTGTTAGTAAAAGTTTGGTGAGAGACGATTTGCGCTTTTTCAGACTCGTGGCTTTCAGATCGTTTTCTGCCTTTCAGTTTGTGCTTGTGGGTTTGTATCAGCTCTTCAGTGCGTGCAGTCAGTTCGTATCAGAGTTTTCTGTGTGATCTTGCCTGCTCGTTGCTGTTTTTCAGGTCGCTCTTCACAGGCCTTGCTGTTCTTCAGTGCGTTCTGTTACCTTGTTCTGAGCAGCCAACCGTTTTCTAGCCATGTTTCGTATGCGTACTCCTCGTAGAGTTCACGCTGTGCGGGGGCTTGGTGTTGGGGTCCTGACCTTGACACAAGTCCAGTCCATGAACAGGGTGGGGAGGAGTTCATGGACCAAGAATTGGTTGCTTCAGCGTGACCAGTTCTCTCATATGCCTTTGCTCCGTGAGATCCGTGAGAATAATCCTGATGATTTCAGGAACTTTCTCAGGATGACGGACCCCGTGTTTCACCGTTTGTTGGCTTCGCTGACCCCCTATATCAGCAGGCAGGATACCTGCATGAGGCAAGCCATCACTCCGGAGCAGAGGTTGGTCGCTACCCTGCGGTATTTGGCCACAGGGAGAAGCCTTCAGGACTTGAAGTTCTCGACAGACATCTCCCCCCCAGGCTCTGGGGATCATTATCCCAGAGACCTGTTCTGCCATCATCCAGGTCCTGCAGAAGGAGTATATGAAGGTAAGATTTTTATCCTTTTATATCACATTTTATTGTCTTTAATGTTTGATAATATATTGTATTTCTTTCCTCATTCCCTAATTACCATGCTTGTAATATGCTGTGAATGTCCCCTTTGTCCTCATGCATGCTGGATTTTTATGTAATTATTATTTAAGGTCCTTCATACATATTTGCCCTTCAATAACCTCCCCAGCATGGTGTCTCCTAGCCCTATATTCACCTCATGTAGTCACTTAACAATGTATTTTATCTGCTCCATAGTAGTGCTTTACCCCAAACACCCCCTAAAATGTTTGGTAATGTTATTTTTGATTTAAATTCAGGCAGAGTGCCAGAGGCTTTTTTTGTGGTGTCCCCAAATAATTTTTAGTAACCCTCCCTCCCCCAACTGCTAAGTTAGCTGATCCCAATTCTCTATCTATCCTCAATCATCTATCTGCTGACTTTGCCAAACCCATACACACTATACCCACCTCTTTTGTGGTCAGCTTTATGGATGAATTCCCCAAAGCATGTAGTGCAAGGGCCTGCCTGTATACTTTACAATGGTACTGTTTAAAGTTTTTGTATCCTATTATTATCTTGATAGGTAATAGCAGAATGTCCAAATGTCCTCAAATGTGTACAGTGTGTATTTATATCTTTGTATTCAGACACTTCTTACCTGTCCAGTGGGCTGCCAATAGTGTAACTAAGGAGGGGCTGTTCAAAGTAATACCCATTATTTAGGCATTCATCTCTCAATGAAGTGAAGAGGGTTACCTGTCCAAGATTTCCACACACCCCATAATGTTAGAAATGGCCCATGAGGGGGGGAGGGAGGGGGAATATGATAGGTGTACCTTATACTTTGGCCTTGTTAAATTCCCCTTAATAAAAGCTATCTGGAGGTTGCCCCATAATGTTTGTGTCTAATCTGCTTGCCATGTTTCAGATTAAAAATAGTAATGTTTATTGTTTTTTCCTCAACAGTTTCCTTCCACGCCACAGGAATGGCAGACTGTGGCCTCCCACTTTGCCCAGCGGTGGGACTTTCCTAACTGCGGAGGGGCAATTGATGGGAAACACGTCCACATCGTCCCACCACCCAACTCGGGGTCGTACTATTATAATTACAAGGGGTTTAATAGTATAGTGATGTTATCAGTGGTGTCGGCTAATTACGACTTCTTCTATGTGGACGTGGGGAAGAATGGCCGGATGTCAGATGGTGGAGTCATCGCCCAGACGGAGTTCCACAGGCTTCTCCAGAATGGCAGCTTGGACTTGCCATCTCCAGAGGACAATGTTGAAGGACTCCCATTTGTGTTAGTTGCTGATGAAGCATTTGCGCTGGGGGACCACCTCATGCGGCCATTCCCGATGAGGACCCTCACCCCGGAACAGAGGGTTTTTAATTACCGGCTGGCCAGAGCCCGAAGAGTGGTGGAGAACACATTTGGAATCCTGGCCAGCCGGTTCCGCCTATTTCTGACACCTATCCATATGGCGGAGTATAAACTGAACCATATAATACTTGCGTGCTGTGTTCTCCATAACTTTTTATGGAAACATTCGGCCAACTATGCTGGCTTAGTTGGGCCTGAGGCCAGAATCCTACATCAAACCACACTGACGGCGCTTGAAAGTGGCCGTCCTGGCTTGCCCTCCCTGAGTGCCCGTGATGTCCGGTTACGCTACCTGGAGTTCTTTGCGGGTAGGGGGGCTATCAATATGCCAGACAATATGTGAAGCCTTTTTCAAATAAAAAAAAAAAAAAATCTTTGTGGACATTTACTGTTTGTGTTTGTTTGAGCTGACCCTGACAGAAATGTGTGGAGTCCAGAAAATGTCGTGATTGTGTAACCTTATACAAAGCACTGTTGGCTGTTATTTACTAAATGAAAAAACACATTTCACTACAAGTGCACTTGCAACTGCACTGAAACTGCACTTGTAGTGCAAAGTGGATTTGCCCTTAGGAAATAACCCCCATTTTCTCATAAAACAACAATTACATCACCCCAAAAGTGTTGTAGCGTTGAGACAATAATTCACACATTCTTGATTAACAATCTTTTTAATACCTGCACAATCACATGTGCATTTACCAAAGGTTTTGCTGACAAACCAACATGTTTGTTGTATAACAATTTTTGTGGTGGCATTATCCCAAATCAAAATGTCCATTTTATAGAAAACAGGCCTGTGTAAAACCAACAAGAAAGACACAAATCTTGATCTTACAAAGTTCACATTTGGTAGAACTTGAAGGCAATATCAGACATGAGTATTTAGGAACTGTGTTTGATATTGCGTTCAGATGGGGGGAAGTCACCCCAGGAAAAGCCAAATTCGGAAGATGCACACAAATTTCCCAATGTCAACATGTGCTACCTGCCATCACGGGGGATCAAGGGATGTGTTTTGGGGGAGCAAGCCCTTCCTCACCGCTACTTTATTATTGAGGAAGGGGTTGCACCCCCAAAACGCGTCCATTGATCTCCCGTGATGGCAGATAGCACATGTTGACACACTGTGTGCATCCTCCAAATTTGGCTTTGGGAAAAATCACAAAAACATTTAGCACATTGTAGCACACAAAAGAATAAAGTGATTTGGAGGGGTTTTAAACTCGCCCCAAAACATCAATGATGTTTTTATATTTTGGAATAACATCATTGATGTTTTGCTTGATAATTTCCAATTGTAAATTACATCCCATGATCTCCCCGATCAGGATCTGGGCACTTTCAGATGTGAAAGGATCTTCATCCACAACCTCACGATCACCTAAAAAGAGAGGAACCCCAAAAAAAATTTGGTTTAAAAAAATGCCGCAATCCATCTCTTATCTGAGCCTGTGGTCGCAGACACTCTCCTGTTGTGGTGACTAGTTCCACCACGTCTTCTTCCTCCTGCTCAGCTTGTGTTGGGGGGATTTCACCTTCTTCCAGAGGGGGGGGGGGGGCTCTGGTCTCCTCAGATGAGGGGTGTCCTCCGAGTCTTTTCTCCCCTATGTCAAACAAAAATGGTATAATTAGCACACAGATATTTAATGTCAGAACTATAAAGATGAAACATTGCTTGGAAGTGGGGTACAATTATCTATTTTAGCAGAGTTCCAAGATGTAATTTTTTTAATGCCCTTTGTCAACCTGCAATACTTTACCTGTTTTTTACAAGCTTCACAGATGGAGACCCCCCTATAGTATACACTGGAGCACCTGTGTGGCCCCCCTAATAAAAATGGTGTTCTTTTGTCCCACACTAGTGCTCCAGTGTCCAGATGTGAAAACAGCTGCTCAGTGTCCTATCCTTACACAGAATCTAGTTTGCATTTCATTCTAGTAACAAAGCCATCTACACAACCCAATTCTTTTAAGACAAGTATAGGGCGTCAAAATGGTGGCCAAATGCATATGGGCTAAACAATGGTATTTTATATTTGGAACGAAAAATGTTTGATCCGAACGAATAATGTGCCCATGAACATGAAAGTTGCCATTTTAAACTGTACAACAGTTCCTAAAAGCACATGGAGCAGCACGAACGTAATAAACACAAAAAGAATAGGAACACAGCACAACTACTTACTTTTTTGCAGCACTCTCCGGATCTTTCTGTACTGCTCATGTTCTCGTAATTTCAGGTCCGACCACCGCTTCCTGAGCTGATCTTTCGATCGTCGTACCCCGAATTTCCGGTGCAGACTCCTGACCACTTTCGCCATGATCTTGGCCTTTCGGACATTGGGGTTGGGGTAAGGCCCATACTTTCCATCATAGTCGGACTTCTTCAGGATGTCCACCATCTCCAACATCTCCCCAAAGGACATATTTGAGTCCTTAAATCTCCTTCTGGATCGGGACGTTTCAGGCTCCGGCCTTTCCTCCCCCTCCTCCTCGTTGCTACAATTAGCACGCACCTGCTGTCTATCCGCCATGTGCTCTTCCCCCACTGCGCCGAACAAAAAGGGGCGGGGAATAGACTAGAAAGAACGTCAGGGGCAGGCAAAGTTATACGCATGCGCAGTGTGTATAAAGCGTAACACACATGCGTCTTACGTACGATCTGTGAGCGGAGGAAGGAGCATCGGAGACGCCGATTGTGATAACGAAGGTAAGATCTAAACTTGCGCCTATACTGCTTCGAAATGGAAGCCTATATTTAACAAGATTAGGGGAGTTTTGCCTGACATTAGGGTTTGTCTTGTGTTGTGTCTTGCAGAGAAAATGGATGGGTTCAACGACTACAATTTCCTGCCCCTGTTCATAGACAAGTACAGGGAGCTGCCCTGTCTGTGGCAGGTCAGACACCCCCACTATAACCACAAACAGAAGAGGCAGGCAGCGCTGGAGAAACTGCTGGAGTTGGTGAAGCCGGTGGTCCCCACAGCAACCATCCCCTATTTAAAAGCTAAAATTGGTGGCCTGAGGAGCACGTATCTTAGGGAGCGCAAGAAGGTCACGGATTCCCAGAGGTCTGGAGCTGCAGCAGATGACGTTTATGTCCCCAGGCTGTGGTACTACGAGAGACTGCGATTTCTGTCAGACCACACTGAAGTCAGGGAATCCCTCTCCACTCTTCCTTCCACGCTTCCTTCCACCCCAGCTGAGGCTTCCGATGTCCAACCTGGGCCTTCCAGCCAGGAAGAAGTGGAGGAGCCCAGCTGGAGTCAGGCATAGCATTTCTCTACAGATTTCAGGACAATAAATAAATGATTTTTACTAGATGTTATTATTGATCACTAATTGCTGATTGAAAAAAGTGTTTTACATATCAATAGACAGTAGTGGGCACCCAAAATTGGGACAAAAATGAAAAATGCTGGGCTCAGAAGGATAGTCTGTTATATTTGTTAACATTCAATTTGCAGCAGTCAGGAGGTGAAAATTGTGTGTGATTGATGAAAACAATACTAAAACTATGTCCCTTTTTCATACACAGGAAGACCTCAGCCAGGAGGAGGCTGTGGAATGTGGCAGTCAGGAGGAGGCAGGGATTAGTGGCAGCCAGGAGGAGGCGGGGATTAGTGGCAGCCAGGAGGAGGCGGGGCTAAGTGGCAGCCAAGAGAAGCCTGGGACCAGTCACAGCCTGACTGAGTCTCAGGTCCCTCCCCTCCGCCTTCCATACAAAAGGGCCAGGAAGGCCACTCCGAGTCCCGTGCAGGATTCAGCGTACAGGCTGATCCAGGAGGCTTCTGCGTCCCTACGAGCCTTCCCAGTCCTGAAGAGGCCTTTGCCTGCATGGCTGCCACCAAATTGCAGGGCATGCAGGAGGGTCAACGCAGGCTCTCTGAGGACCTGATTTATAAAGTCCTACGTAAGGGGTTGAGTGGGGAACTAACACCCAAGACGGATGTCATTGAGATCGACGATCCTCCTCCTCCTCCTCCTGCTGCCACAACTCCACCACCACAGCCACAGCGTGGAAGGAAGCGTGGAAAGAAGACCAAAGAGTGATGACCCTGGGTTCAGTCTGGTCTGACAGAAGATGCAGTCTCTCGTATGACCACAGCCTGGGGACACAGATGTCATCTGCTGCTTTCCGGATCTCTGGGACTTCTGGACCATACTGCCCTCCCTTAGATAAGGACTCCTCTGGCCACCAATTTTGCTTTTAAATAGTTGATGTCTGCCCTGGGGGTCCAAGGCTTCACCCACTTCTGCAGTTTCTCCAGCGTTGCCTCCCTCTTTGTTTAGTTGTGAGCCCTTAATAAATTTTTTTGTAAATTCTACTCTCCTGTGTGTGTTTTCATCCAAAAAGGACAGTTTGTTGGTGATGATTCAGGTACATTTCTAACATAAAATGTGAAATTAACAAGGGACAACAACACCAAACAATCTCCTACAGATTAAATAGAACAACATATCAATGGTGTTGTGGGAACTTGTCACAAAAAACACACACAAACATTTTCGGGAGTACAAATCAAAATCGCAAAAAAAAAAAATATAGAAACATAAAAAAAGATTCTACATTAAAGCCAAAAAAATAAATAAAAAATATACAAAAATATGTTGTCAGATGTGAGAAATCAAAATATATTGAGGGAATCCCGATAAATAGTAACGAAATAAGTTTGTGAGAAGTGTGTGTGAATATGAGCAGCAAAACTACTTAATTCTTGTCACATTATAAAGAAGAAGAGAGTGCGCTGTATTAAACTATTTTGAACATTGCAGCGTGACGAAAGTACTGTATCCATTGCGAACGCTAAGTTTACCAGAACGAGCTGTCCCGTCTCAGAATTTCTTCTGAGCATGCGTGGCACTTTGTGCGTCGGAACAGGCCACACACGGTCGGAATTGACGCGATTGGATTTTGTTGTCGGAAAATTTTATCTCCTGCTGTCCAACTTTGTGCGTCGGAAAATCCGATGGAAAATGTCCGATGGAGCCCACACACGGTCGGAATTTCCGACAACACGCTCCGATCGGACATTTTCCATCGGAAAATCTGACCGTGTGTACGGGGCATTACTCTGAGCACACACGGAACAGGCAGCTACGAAGGCAGTTACATCTGCACGTAGACTAGGCCACCAGAATTGTTGGGAAATGGCCCAAATGAGTTGATTCTTACCAGGGTGACCAGCTGCCTTGGGAGAATGGTAAGTCTGGAGCATGGCAGTACGGAGACACTCTGGGACAAAGCAGCGGTCACATGGTTTCTCAGGAGGAGCATCGACCTGGGCAGCAAGTATTTTGACACCCAAAGGAGAAGTAAGACGGGTGCGAACCGTAGCCAGAGTATGATCAGAAGGAATCATAGGAACCGGAACTGACTCCAACTCGGAAGTAGAGGAAAATCATTGTGACAAGGCGTCAGCCCTTACATTCTTAGTACCGGGTAAGAATGAGACAATGTCATTGAATCTTGACAAGAAAAGAGCCCATCGCACCCTTCTGGGAGAGAGGCGTGTAGCCTCAGACAAGAATGTGAGATTTTTATGGTCAGTAAGAATGAGAACCGGCACAGTGGTACCTTTGAGGAGATGTCTCCATTCTTTCAGGACTAAATTGATTGCCAATTGCACTCGGCAGGTGACAATTTCTTGGAAAAGTAGCCACAAGGATGCATAGCACTCTCAGAGGTAGGACGTTGAGACAGAAGGGCGCCAACACCAGTCTCAGAAGCATCAACCTCAAGGATAAAAGGAAACGTAGGATCAGGATGTGCCAACACAGGAGCAGAAACAAAGGCAGCCTTGAGACTTTCAAAGGCCTTAATGGACTCCGGAGACCAACTCTGTGGGTTACCTTCTTTCTGGTCATATCGGTCAGGGGCTTGACCAGAGACGAGAAATTACGAATAAACTTCCGATAATAGTTGGCAACACCCAGGAAACGCTGCAGAGGACGTAACCCCATGGGTCGAGGCCACTGTAGGACTGCCGAAAGCTTCTCTGGGTCCATCGAAAAACCAGCAGTGGAAATGACATAGCCCAGGAATTTAACCTGTTCCTGATGGAACTCACACTTCTCCAGTTTACAATAGAAAATGTTCTCTCTTAATTTCGGAAGCACACGACAGACATCTGTGTGGTGGCTCTCCAGGGACTTGGAAAATATGAGGATATCATCGAGATAAACCATCACACATAACTACAACAAATCTTGGAGGACATCATTAATAAATTCCTGGAAAACTGCCGGGGCGCTAAAAAGGCCAAGAGGCATTACGAGATACTCATAATGGCCTGTTCTGATATTAAACGCAGTTTTCCACTAGTCGCGCTAATTAATCCTCACGAGATTGTAAGCTCCTCTCAGATCAAGCTTAGTGAAAACCGTTGCTCCCTTGAGATGGTCAAATAACTCTGTAATCAATGGGATCGGGTAGGCATTCTTAATCGTGAAACGATTGAGACCCCTATAATCAATACAAGGTCTCAGTTCACCGCTCCTCTTATTCACAAAGAAGAAACCAGTGCCAGCAACATACTCCTCCATGGCTTTATCCTCCAAGACCAACAAGGTGTAAACCTGGCCATGGGGGGGAGTGGCACCAGGTTGAAGGTCAATTGCGCAATCATACGGCTGGTGTGGATGCAAACTACCGGCTTGACCTTTGTCAAAGACATCGCTAAAATCACAGTAATCCTCTGGCAGGGAGGAGAGTGAAGAGGTACACAGGACCTTGGCTACCTTCCGGAATCATGTTTTACTGCATTGTGGTGACCAGTAGATAACCTCAGCACGGAGCCAATCAAAAGAGGGGTTGTGCCTCTGTAACCAAGGATAACCAATAACCAGCGGAAACTTAAGCGAGGAAATCACTTGGAATTGGATTATCTCATGGTGAAGAGCCCCTACGGCCATGGACAAAGGAACCGTCTCATGAGTCAGATGGGCAGGCTGTAGAGGTCTCCCATCAAGAGCCTCAATGGCAAGTGGAGTGTCACGCAGCTGCAGTGGAATCAAGTGCTTTGATACAAAGGCAGCATCAATGAACAGGCCTGCAGCCCCAGAGCCGATTAGAGCCTGTATCTTGATAGACAACTTAGCCCAAGAAAGGGTGACTGAAACCAGGGGCTTATCCTTCTGGATAACTGGGGATGACACAACACCACCTAAGGTTTGTCCATGACAGGATCTCAAGGTTTGGGTGTTCCCAGGACGGGTAGGACAAGACTTCAAAAAGTGACCTGCCTGGCCACAATAAAGGCACAATCTCTCCCTCCTCCTAAAGGGTCTCTCACCCACAGAGAGATGCATGAAGCCCAAGTGCATGGGTTCATCTTCACTGACCGACTTGGTACCAGAAGGCATGGGAGGTGAGGGAGGATTGGGTGGGACTGCAAAGCTTGGAGGCAAACGTACAGGTGGCTTCCTGCAAGCGCTCCTTAAAAGAAAGTCTAAGTCCGGAGTCAATGAGGATGGCAAACGAGATCAAGCTCTCCAGCTCAGTGGGTATATCTCGGGCTGCTATCTCATCCTTGATGGAATCCCAGAGACCATGAGAAAAAGCAGCCACGAGGGCCTCATTGTTTGAAGCAACCTCTGCTGCCAGAGTACAGAACTCAATGGCGTAGTCCGCAACAGTTCTTGTACTCTGTTTGATGGACATGAGGCACTTGGCAGCAGAAGCGGAGCGTGCAGAAACGTCAAATACCCATTTAAAGGAGGCCACAAACTCAGGGTAACTCAAGACAACAGGTTTTTGCATCTCCCATAGAGGGTTAGCCCAGGCCAAGGCTCTCTCAGAAAGCAAAGATATCACAAACCCTACTTTGCTTCTGTCCATGGGAAACGCCTGGGGCAGCATCTCAAAGTATATCTCAACTTGGTTGCGAAACCCTCTGCATTGAACTTGATTGCCCCCAAATCGATGGGGAAGCGGGGCAGAACCAGACATACCTCTTATAGAGGTAATACTCAAGGTGGGTGCCTGCACAGAGACTGGCGCAGCAGCAGGGACAGCCTGCAACTTAGGTTGTACCGGAGCAGCCACAGTGGGGGATTCCAGGTGAGCCATGCAACTCAGGAGCGTTTGTAACGCCATGGCAAACTGATCCATGTGGTGATCTTGCTCATCCAATCTGGAAAAAATATTACCAACAAGTGGATTGACTGTCTCTTCTGAATTCATGGCCTTCGCCTACTGTCAGAAACCATGAACCAGACCGAGACAGAAGTACAGTAAAATCACACTTGTTTATTAATAAAAATAAAAAGGTAAATAGAGTAAGCGTAGTCAAAGCATAGCCAGAGTCCAGTAACCGGATCGGGTAGTCAGCCAAGCCAGAGTTCAGTAACCAGATCGGGTAATCAGCCAGGCCAGAAGTCAGGGATCCAAGTAGAGCAACAGCAAGCAGGATAAGGAGCCAGAAGGGAGCAAAGCCATTCTTAAAATAGGAACGCAGGAGATGGTTTCTTGTGATGTGACCAAGATGAAGGCAGAAATGAAGTGAGCTGGAGATCTTTAAGTAGGCGGGACTGACGAGCAGATCCACAACAGCTGGTTAACTGTGGAGAGAGATGAGAGCTGGCAATTAGCCGACAGCTGAGCAGCCAGCTCAGAGAAGGAAGGACTGAGCCAGCCCTGACATAGACTTGTGTCCGTTTACATCAGAGTACATTAGATCCGTCACATTTAGGTCTGGAAAAATGGAAAAGGATACCAACTTTTTCTGTTTTTTTTTTTCCAGACCTGGATGAAATCAGTGGTAGGTGGGTGTTAACGGACACAAGTCCATTTACAACTGCCTGTCCATGGAGATGCATGGAGATTCCGATCAGTTTCGCCTGAAAAATTGATCGGCGGACCTGATTGGCACAACCACGTGAAAGGGTTCTTAACGTTTGTTTTGTTTAAAATGGATTGTTCCACTGCAAGCACCTACAATAATACAATATTGTGCAACAGCAATAGACCCAACACCTTAAATGCACAGCATACCTGCAGCCTCAACTGAGCTATATCAGGCAACACATGGGTCCTTCTGGGACCTACAAGAGCATAAACAAACCCCAGAGAGCTATTACATGTGTTCCAGCTTACTAAATGTCCAATAAAAACCTCATCTGCTGCTAGTCTAGTGATAATATCTTTATGATAATATTAAAAATAAATCATACGTTAGGGATGTTCATAAAACTGCACCCAGACAAGCATCCACATTAAATTGGCATATAATTCTCATATACTTTCCTGCTCAACTCAGTAAGTTGCCTACAAATTATCAGGTCAATCTATTATATTTGTCCTAGAATTACTACTTCTAGGAGTATGTTTATGAAAAGTCATATCACCCGACATTAACCATATATATTGCCAATAAATTATTAATCACAATCAAAACGCAAATTTGCAGTCTTTAAACACACTTTTAAAAACAATTTGCCAAAATAGGCATTTGTTCTGGATTTCCAGTGTAATTTAGGTTTTCCTAATGTTCCTCCTATTGATAAAGCTTGGAAATATATATTAAAGCAGATCTTTACTGCATCTGAGCACCACAAACCAAAAACGGTACTATATATAATACATTTTTAATATTTAAAACAAACTCCCCCATCCATGCATGTCTCCATACTTTACTTTGTTGAGAAAACACTTTTAAAAACACCAACTAGCATTTCTGGTGGCCACCCTTAATAAAGGCAAATGATTCATGTAGCATTCACTTCCTGGAATACATCTGCCCTTAGCACAGACAT
The DNA here is from genome assembly GCA_037952925.1 of Lithobates clamitans. Lineage (NCBI taxonomy): Eukaryota > Metazoa > Chordata > Amphibia > Anura > Ranidae > Lithobates > Lithobates clamitans. Next base: position 373,475 of record JBBGZY010000262.1, read on the forward strand.
GCATGTAGGAAAGTGTGCTTAGCTGAGAAAAACCCTCCTCCTCTCCTCCCCTCTTGAAGACTCCTAGGATGTATGGCATATTTTGCTTAGGCATGAAACCAGGAAGCAACTGAAGAAATGTGAAAAAAAAAAGTTTAAAATAAGTAAATATGACATACTTTCCTATCTATTTACTAATGCTAGCAGCATGAGGATTAAAAAATAATATTTGTTGATTCAGAGACTGAAGTCCTGCTTTAACAACAAAGATTCTCCTGTTACTGGGAATGAGCGAAATTGCACTTACTTGGTGATCATATGTTTTGTTTTTTAATGAACAAAACTATGTCAGTGTTTGATTACCGGATTTTTTTGATTAACAAAACCTTATCAGTGGCTCTGTCTAAAAATAAATCCATGTCACACAATTTTTGCTGCATGAAAAAAATGAAAGACTAATTTAAAAAAAAAATTGGAGAATGCAAAATTTGCAAGCATTTTCCTAATGGTTAACTGGCACTCTGAAACAAAACACTCTGGTTTTCTTTTTAACTTTAAAAGCTTTATTTGCATCAAATCAACATATATTTATTACATATTCAACCATTCCACAAAAATAAAATTAACATCAAAGCCCAGTATATGTTCAGAAGTAAAACAATTGTACCATTACCATCCCTAATGGTAAACATAATACACCCAATAATTGAAACACTGGAAGTGTATCCTATATTTGGTCCAAAGACACTTAAAATCCCTCTTTTTTTCCCTATTGTCCCAAAAACAATCAACATCAAACATCAAATTATTTCCATTGGAGACCCATGCTGCTCTTTTGCCTAGGTCCAGATTCATCACATATTCATTAAAGGCTAAGTCCACCTTTAAGAACATGTTACCTGTTCCACCCATGTTCTGGCTCTCCCCCTGCTCCCCGCCTCAGTGTGACAGTGGGCGAGGGATCTTCTTCCTGCTGTCACAATTCAAAAACACCCAGACAAGCTCCACCCACATGGCTGTGTCATTCATTCACAGTGTACTACCCTCTCATAGTCCATTCACAAGCCCTGCTTGTAAACAGTAAGCCGGTATCTGAGGTACAGGCTGAAAGCCGCAGGGCTTGTCAGCAAAAGCCTGGCATTGCACCCCTAATCCACTGATTATGAGTGAAATACTTTCCAGGCTGCTGCAGGAAAAAATAATAAATGCACATTTTTTTCTGTAAAAATATGTGCATTTTTTTCTTAGAAGGTAAAATGACCATTTGAAGAAATTTACATAATACCATAATTTGCATTTACTGGAATGCTCCTTTTGCAACATCTGCCAGCTTGCTTTATAAATGCCAACAAATGACCGCCATTGTGGGTGAATGCAGGCAAGCTAATATGCCAGGATTTGTTTTTGTTTTTTATATATAGACCGATAAAGCTTAGCTTTTGCAGATGTTATCAAGACCATAACCTCCGGAGTTCACAAAAAGTAGACATATCAGTTGTTTCGGACAAAGTGAGTTTGCTAAGCAGTCACCCGAGACCTATTTTTAAACCCATCTTACCTTTATGTGTTCCACTTTTTCAGCGTTATATCACTTTGTTCCTATCACTTTAAATGACATCTTCTCAACTTCTGCTTGTTTTTAAGAAGATTCTATTCAGCCTGATAAGCACTTGCTAAAAAACACTTGATATATCTCTAGCTAGACATAAATCCAAGGCAGATGTCTACTTTTAGATCAGTTACAATATTATGAATATTATTGTGCTTCACAATGGGAAGAAGCAGAATGAAGTCATTATTTAGCTGCTGCTTACTCGACTACTCTCTGCTTTCTTAATTCAATGTGGCTCTCATTAAAAAAAGGTTTTATGTAAACCTTTTAGCAGTCCCTGCTCATATTTTCTAGGTAAAGCACAAGCTTTGGTGCCCTACAACTCATCCTAGGTGAGAACGACATCACGCATGATAAAACATATGGGTCGCCTCACTTTTGAGTTTGTTTAATGGCCAGTGTTAAGTCTTGTGCTCAGCGCTCATTTCCTGATCCATTAGGCAGAATTTGCGGTGTGCTCGTTCCTATTTTACAGCCCCAAGCTGCTTCACGTTGAAACCGCTCAGACATCTTATTATATATCAGCTAATATAATAAGGACAGCTGGATGTTAGCTCCACTGGGTATGAGAGAGAATGAGATTTTCATGTTTTATCAAATCTGTGCAACTGGCCCTGCAGCCTCAACTAAGATAAATATTAATCTAGCATTCGTCTGCAAACCTGTTCTGTCAATTTGCAGCAATTATGTAGTGGCTTTACCTGTCAACACTAGAAGAATTCCAACTCTTGAAATATTTAATATTTTATATAAAAATAAAATCCTTAATTGGTCTAGCTTTTGTAACAATGTAGTGTGTATTGAATGTAAAGAAAGCCTGTGACATTTTAAAAGAAAACTTCATTGAAGACATAAATCTTCAGTAAACTTCATAATATCCGTAGGTAAGACTGACCCTATTTTCTAGGATTAGTAAATTTTAATAATATGTACATGGAAATATTTACATTAAGATCCTGTTTATGAATTTTGACCAATTTTGAATAGCAACCCCTCCGTGTCTGCTATATTTTAATTTAGCATGATCAGTTTAAATACATTTTTACTTAGTAATTTTAAAAGAAAAATTCTAGTATTTTAGTATAGCTGTAATCATTTTTATGTATTTATTTTGGATAGAGTGGGGAATGATTTGAGAACCCCTGTCACGTTTTACTGTAATCATGAGCTTTGTTGAAAAATTCCTTTTTTATTGTCCCTTATTTTAAGATTGTCCCTAGTACAGAAGTGAGGAGAAATCTCCCACACAAACAAAATTAAAAATGTTTGGAGTTCGGGTCAAAAAAGCGAAACGTAATCTAGTGATAAGTCGTACCAATATACTGCCTTTGTGTTGATGCGATTTGTAGGTTTGAATTGTTTTACGTAATCTTTAACTCCTTTGTTCCTTTTTCTATTTACCATGCATCTACTAAAAAGTCCCCAAAACAGAAAGTGAGGAGAAATCTCTCTAACAGAGCTCACACAGAGCTCTGGGAAGCAGTAAAAGATGATAGGGGTTCTATCCTTTGCCTATTCTATCCAAAGCCTAAAATAATTAAGTTTTGGGTATAGATACACTTTAACGATACATTGAAGCAACAACTGAATAAGAAGACCTGATATAATTGGGAATATCCATGGATGGTGGTCCATGGTTCTGTGCAACAGTATTGTGCAAAACTGCTGAGACTTTCAATCTTAGAAGTAAAGCGCCTCTGGAAATTATTTGACAATAATGGGGTAGCAGGTATCCCATAAGGGGCTAGTAGTTACACCACTATGTATGTATGTATATATATATATATATATATATATATATATATATATATATATATATATATACTGGAGTAAGCAGTGTGGAAAGGGGTAGTTGCTTGCTTACTCTTCATCTGCAGAATAACAGCAATGGGAATAAAGCTCAGGATCAGAGACATTTAGAGTAACAATGGCCTCTGTACCAAGGTGCCTGCATACCTTTATGGTCAGTACTGGAAAGCTTATGGGTAGAATCTGGCAACAAAAATACCATGGACCAATACAGTTGTATAACTTGAGAATTTACCAGCAAAACAAATACCATTTGCATGCACAACATTTTCTTAATTCTCCCCAGGAGTTCCTGAGGTAGGTGAAGCCCCGCCAAGACCTAAGACACTGGATGGTTCCAGAGTAGCAGGTCAAAAAAAGGCTTCCAGTCTAGAGTGGCCCCTAAATTGATGGCTCTTACTCAAAGGAGTTGATTTAATTAAGCCAAATAGGATGCTCGATTTGCAAGGTAATTTTCATAAAATTGTTTGTGTCATATCTGTGTTTTGTTCACAGTCTGTATTTTATACATCCCTTGTTGAGTTAAGCTTGACATTCTCACTCGTATATAATATATTTACATAACCAATAATTGGTAGCGCTGCACTGTTTGGTTATTAGCCCTTACCCGCATTGACAGTTTTGTGGTAAAGGTGAACTAACCCTTTGAGCGGCCATTATCTCTGGAACTTTTATTCAAATTGAAGACCGATTTGAACTGTCCGGATTTGTGACAGATTCACTTTAAAGGCTAACTCCACTTTCGTGGAAAAAAATAGCAATTGCAACTCAACTCATATTGTAAATTGATGTTATTAAAAATTACCTTTCCCTTTTCAATCTACAGTGCTGTAATTTGCTGTAAAATGCAATGCAATATGGCTACCTGGAGGTGTTCTTTACACAGATGGTTTACAAAATGCCCCCTTAAAATGTAATTTCCTGCTTGTGTGATTGGCTTACTAATTTTCTCATAAGTCTGCAAATGTCATTTTTGGTAAGATGCTCTCAAAGCAAAATCATGTTTAAAAGATGCAGACTCTGCCAATTTCCTCATTAGAGCCCTGCAGGTGCAGCAGTTGATTGATAATTATAAAATCACGCTCATACAGATTCACTGTGCACATGTACACAGACAAACAGCTATTCCTTTAGGATAACAAAAGGTAGGAATCTGCAAAAGTTTGCTAAAATCCTTGCAATGTACATAGATCACCCAGATGGGAAAAAAATGTTATCAACAAAAGTGGAGGTATTCTTTAAACTAAAAAACGGAACACCACTTATCTACTATGGGGCTTAAACACTTCATAATGGCATTATATTTCTTTATGTTATTGCTCTTATAAGTATGGATCCTATAGTTTTAGTACAGTATTCACATTTTCCAAATGGTAAAAAAATTGAACTTATGAACATGCAGGCATTCACTAATTAAACCACCAGATCTCTCAGAGTTTACAGAAACCTCACACCTACACATTGAACCATGAGAGGGAGGTTGAACTTAAAAAAACCCGAGGTAAAATGCCTTTGTTTTTGCTACTTACTTAAACAGTATCTTACTGTACCTATTAAGGAAACAACAGTCTTTTGAATTAAAGTAAAAATTAGAGGTGCACGAATTGAAATTATGGTGCCAAAACCAAAAATTCAATATGTACTTGCCCGAAACCGAAAATGAGTTTAAAAAAAAATATATATATATATATAATTTTATTATTTTCAACATTTTAATTAATATCATGAATTTAAATGAACATGAATTTATTGTCGACCATTATCAGCACCTTTAGCGCAAGAAAAGCTCAAGAAAAATGTATCCCTTTAATCTCTATGTATGTCTTCAGACTGGTTCATTGCGCTTCCATTGTGGTGTTAAAAATCTTACTTGCTGCATTTTTGGTCACTTAAAAAAACTGCACCAAAACGCAGATCCCAGTTGAAATGCATTAAAAATACATCAATAATGCATTAATAAAAATGTTACATTTTTGTTACGGTTTTTGAGTCACATGACCTATGAAAACACACCATAAGCACAGTAAAATCACTGCGTGCATTTTCAGCGCCATTATTGGCACCTTTTCCTCTATCGGCAAAATGCCGAAAACACCCCTGATATGTTTCGCTGCCGAAATTTCGGTGCATCTCTAGTAAAAATGTTGGATAGGCAACTTTCACAGAGTAAGTGAGGTTAAAGCTCCCCAGTGGAGACATAAACAGCAAAAGAAAACCTGGCAGAAGTTCCAATCTTTCCAAACACTACTAAGAAAAATGTTCTTTTTAAATATATACAGTGTATGTATGTATGTATATATATATATATATATATATATATATATATATATATATATATATATATATATATATATATATATAGGCTCATGGACACAGGACATTTTTACAGCTGCTGTTAGGGGCGTCTGATGATTTTCTTAACTGCCTCTAAATGCCCCTCCATGTTAGCCTATGTGTCCATGCACACATAAACTGTCAGAGGTGTTTGGAGTCATTAGGCGTTCAAAAATGCCAAGAAACGCTGTAACAAGCGTTTAGCAATTTTAGGCATTTTTACATTTGTCAGGAACCATGAAACAGATGGAAAGAGAAAATGCAGTAAAAATCACATTTAATAAAATGGTAAAAATGGTACAACTGGTAAACGTAGTCAAAATATAGCCAGGGTTCGGCAGCCAAATTGGGTAGTCAGAACAAGTCAGGAAATCGGGGAGCCAGAAATCAGTGTAGTCAGAAGCAGCAGACAGGATAAGGAACCAGAAGGGATGTCAGCCAGGCATGTCTTCAGCAGGAACACAGCAAAGAGTCTCTAGATATGTTGACCAAGGTGAAGGCAATTGATTAAATGAACCAGGCAGTTTAACCACTTGAGCCCCGGACCATTATGCTGCCTAAGGACCAGAGGTCTTTTTCCAATTTGGTACTGCGTCGCTTTAACTGCTAATTGCGCGGTCATGCAATGCTATACCCAAACGAAATTTGCGTCCTTTTCTTCCCACAAATAGAGCTTTCTTTTGATGGTATTTGATCACCTCTGCAGTTTTTATTTTTTGCGCTATAAATGGAAAAAGACTGAAAATTTTGAAAAAAAATTATATTATCTACTTTTTGTTATAAAAAAAATCCAATAAACTCAATTTTAGTCATACATTTAGGCCAAAATGTATTCGGCCACATGTCTTTGGTAAAAAAATGTCAATAAGCGTATATTTATTGGTTTGCGCAAACGTTATAGCGTCTACAAACTAGGGTACATTTTCTGGAATTTACACAGCTTTTAGTTTATGACTGCCTATGTCATTTCTTGAGGTGCTAAAATGGCAGGGCAGTACAAAACCCCCCCAAATGACCCCATTTTGGAAAGTAGACACCCCAAGGAAATTGCTGATAGGCATGTTGAACCCATTGAATATTTATTTTTTTTGTCCCAAGTGATTGAATAATGACAAAAAAAAAAAAAAAAAAATTTACAAAAAGTTGTCACTAAATGATATATTGCTCACACAGGCCATGGGCCTATGTGGAATTGCACCCCAAAATACATTCAGCTACTTCTCCTGAGTACGGGGATACCACATGTGTGGGACTTTTTGGGAGTATAGCCGCGTACGGGACCCCGAAAACCAATCACCGCCTTCAGGATTTCTAAGGGTGTAAATTTTTGATTTCACTCTTCACTGCCTATCACAGTTTCGGAGGCCATGGAATGCCCAGGTGGCACAAACCCCCCCCCAAATGACCCCATTTTGGAAAGAAGACACCCCAAGCTATTTGCTGAGAGGCATATTGAGTCCATGGAATATTTTATATTTTGACACAAGTTGCGGGAAAGTGACACTTTTTTTTTTTTTTGCACAAAGTTGTCACTAAATGATATATTGCTCACACAGGCCATGGGCATATGTGGAATTGCACCCCAAAATACATTTAGCTGCTTCTCCCGAGTATGGGGATACCACATGTGTGGGACTTTTTGGGAGCCTAGCCGCATACGGGGCCCCGAAAACCAATCACCGCCTTCAGCGTTTTTAAGGGCGTGAATTTTTGATTTTACTCTTCACTGCCTATCACCGTTTCGGAGGCCATGGAATGCCCAGGTGGCACAAAACCCCAAGACACCCCAAGCTATTTGCTGAGAGGCATGGTGAGTATTTTGCAGCTCTCGTTTGTTTTTGAAAATGAAGAAAGACAAGAAAAAACTTTTTTTTTTTTCTTTTTTCAAATTTCAAAACTTTGTGACAAAAAGTGAGGTCTGCAAAATACTCAATATACCTCTCAGCAAATAGCTTGGGGTGTCTACTTTCCAAAATGGGGTCATTTGGGGGGGTTTTGTGCCACCTGGGCATTCCATGGCTTCCGAAACTGTGATAGGCAGTGAAGAGTGAAATCAAAAATTCACGCCCTTAGAAAGCCTGAAGGCGGTGCTTGGTTTTCGGGGTCCCGTACGCGGCTAGGCTCCCAAAAAGTCTCACACATGTGGTATCCCCGTACTCAGGAGAAGCAGCAGAATGTATTTTGGGGTGTAATTTCACATATTCCCATGGCATGTTTGAGCAATATATCATTTAGTGACAACTTTGTGCAAAAAAAAAAAAAAAATTTGTCTCTTTCCCGCAACTTGTGTCGCAATATAAAATATTCCATGGACTCGACATGCCTCTCAGCAAATAGCTTGGGGTGTCTACTTTCCAAAATGGGGTCATTTGGGGGGGTTTTGAACTGTCCTGGCATTTTATGCACAACATTTAGAAGCTTATGTCACACATTACCCACTCTTCTAACCACTTGAAGACAAAGCCCTTTCTGACACTTATTGTTTACATGAAAAAGTTTTTTTTTTTTGCAAGAAAATTACTTTGAACCCCCAAACATTATATATTTTTTTAAAGCAAATGCCCTACAGATTAAAATGGTGGGTGTTTCATTTTTTTTTCACACAGTATTTGCGCAGCGATTTTTCAAACGCATTTTTTGGGGAAAAAACACACTTTTTTAAATGTTAATGCACTAAAACACACTATATTGCTCAAATGTTTGATGAAATAAAAAAGATGATCTTAGGCCGAGTACATGGATACCAAACATGACATGCTTTACAATTGCGCACAAACGTGCAGTGGCAACAAAATAAATACATTTTTAAAAGCGTTTAAAAGCCTTTACAGGTTACCACTTTAGATTTGCAGAGGAGGTCTACTGCTAAAATTACTGCCCTCGATCTGACCTTGGCGGTGATACTTCACATGCATGGTGCAATTGCTGTTTACGTTTGACGACAGACCGCCGCTTGCGTTCGCCTTAGCGCAAGAGCAGGGGGCGACAGGGGTGCTTTTTTTTTTTTTTTTTTCCTTTTTTTTTTGCTTTTTTATCTTATTTTTAAACTGTTCCTTTCATTTTTTTTTTTTTAAATCATTTTTATTGTTATCTCGGGGAATGTAAATATCCCCTATGATAGCAATAGGTAGTGACAGGTACTCTTTTTTGAAAAAATTGGGGTCTATTAGACCCTAGATCTCTCCTCTGCCCTCAAAGCATCTGACCACACCAAGATCGGTGTGATAAAATGCTTCCCCAATTTCCCAATGGCGCTATTTACATCCGGCGAAATCTAAGTCATAAAATGCTCGTCGCTTCTGGTTTCTTAGGCCATAGAGATGTTTGGAGCCACTCTTGTCTCTGATCAGCTCTATGGTCAGCTGGCTGAATCACCGGCTGCATTCTCAGGTTCCCTGTTGAGACAGGAGAGCCAGAGAAAAACACGGAAGACGGTGGGGGGGGGGGGCATTCCCTCCCACGGCTTGTAAAGGCAGTCTAGAGGCTAATTAGCCGCTAGGATTGCTTTTACATGAAAGCCGACCGCTGGCTGAAAAGAATGATACCAAGATGATACCTAAACCTGCAGGCATCATTCTGGTATAACCACTCAAAGTCGTGAATGGCGTACCTGAAGACAAAAAAATGGTTAACAATGGTTAACAATAAAGCACAGTAAACAGTAAAGTATAAATAATTACATACCTGAAAAACAAACATGATAAAACATAATAACAATAACAATAACAATAAAACATTGCAGAATAGAATACAGTAAAAAAAAGAGCAGAACAATAGAGAGAGAGAATAAAGAGAGAGAGAGAGAACAATAAAACGACAACTATTTTTTTTTATTTTATATATATATTTTTTTTTTTACACTTTTTTTGTAACTAACTTTTATAACTGTAACCGGTTCCAGGTTTGGGTCTCTCAAAATGCGATGGCATCTTGGGAGACCCTGTGAAAGTGTGCCTAGTCTGTGCAATGCTGTACCCTACGCTAATACTCAACTAGTGAATGGTAGCATTCAAAACATTCACCAATGCAAGGACCAGGATTATCAGGACAGGAGGGACAATAATAGCGGGTGTCGCGCCTATATCCGCGCTACCTGCAGACACGACATCTTTTTGGGGGGGTTCGTTGGGTAGGGGTACTCGGGAGGACATAAAAATGCCTCTCATGCAGCCGACTGCATTTGGTTGGGGATGTGAATGGGGGAAGTACGGGCGCTGCAGAAGTGGTGGGTTCCCAATTAGGATTGGCGAATGCAGCAGGAAGGGCACTATGGGCATGACGGGCCTGTGTTTGTCTTTTTGGTGGCAGCGGGACACTACTTGTGCTTGCCACCTCACCAGCTTGAACTGCACTTATGGGACTTGCCACGTCACCAAGTGTTACTGCAGTGCTGGTTTGACTACAACCGGGGTGTACTACGCCGCTGGTGCTTGCCAGTTCAATAAAAAGCTTCCAAAAAAACTGTTAGCGATCGCAGGGATCAGGCCTGACACTGCAAACGCTGCAGTTATGCGTTTAGTGTTTTGTAAGTGACAGTGATCGATCGATACTTCACTTGGGTGGGCTGGGCTGGGCCGGGCGGAGGGGCAAAACGCAGGTGCTAGCAGGTATCTGGGCTGATCCCGCTAACACTGCGTTTTTGGGAACCCTAAACTGCTGGGGACGCTAGTATAGATCTGATCAGATCAGATATTGATCCGATCAGATACTATACCACAAAGGGAGGTGTATGCTGCGTGCGTGGGTGTTAGTAGTACTGGCGCTAACCTGACGCTGCCTGGGGCAGGTGCTTGCTAGTTCACCAAAATGCTACCAAAAAAACTGTTAGCGATCGCAGGGACCAGGCCTGACTCTGCGAACGCTGCAGTTATGCGTTTAGTGCCTTGTAAGTGACAGTGATCGATCGATACTGCACTTGGGTGGGCTGGGCTGGGCTGGGCTGGGCCGGGCGGAGGGGCAAAACGCAGGTGCTAGCAGGTATCTGGGCTGATCCCGCTAACACTGCGTTTTTGGGAACCCTAAACTGCTGGGGACGCTAGTATAGATCTGATCGGATCAGATATTGATCCGTTCAGATACTATACCACTAAGGGAGGCGTATGCCGCGTGCGTGGGTGTTAGCGGTACTGGCGCTAATCTGACGCTGCCTGGGGCGACGCATATCACCGCCGGGCGATCGGGGGGCTAAACCTTTATTCGGTAATAAACGGCGGGTTCCCTGACACTATAAAAAATAAACGAACTAACCAGCGTCACCCGTAACGGTTATACGGTGATCAGTGGTGAAAGGGTTAACTAGGGGGCAATCAAGGGGTTAAAACATTTATTAGGTAGTATATGGGGGTCCCTGTCGCTATAAAACGCTGACGGCGAACCTAAATATTTACCTCACTAACTAGCGTCACCAGCGACACTAATACAGCGATCAGAAAAATGATCGCTTAGTGACACTGGTGACAGGGGGTGATCAAGGGGTTAAAACTTTATTAGGGGGGGTTAGGGGGGTATCCTAGACCTAAAGGGGGGTAATACTCACTGTCCCAACACTGTAACTGTCACAAACTGACACCAATGCAGTAATCAGAAAAAAAAACAAAAACTGCTGGTGTCAGTTTGTGACAGGGAGGGGGGGGGTGATTGGGGGGGGGATCGGGGGGCGATCGGGGGGGGGGGATCGGGGTGTTTTGTGTGCCTGGCATGTTCTACTGTGTGTGTGTAGTGTTGTGCACTCACAGTGAAGTCTTCTCTCCTCGGCGCTGCAACGGAATACCGAGCCGAGGAGAGATGACATCATTTCCTTTGCTGCTGTTTAGCATACAGCAGCAAAGGAAGTGATCTGATTAGCCGGCGGCGATCGCGAGGGGGGGGCCACGAACGGATGGCCTCCCCCTCACCTCCGATCGCCGGGGGACAAAACAGGACCGCCTCGGGCACCGGGGGGGGTCCGATCTGACCCCCCACCCGCGGGAGGCAAATCACGTACATGTACGTGATTTTGCCTGCCCGTGCCGCCTTGCCGACGTACATCGGCGTGAGGCGGTCCTTAAGTGGTTAAATAGCCAGGAGGGGCTGGCTGTGGGCTTTACTGACGAGCAGGAGATGATCAACAAGTGAGCTGTGGAACGATGGGTTCTGGCAATTAACCGACAGCTGAGAGACCTAAGCACAGAGAAGGAAGGACTGAGAGCCCAGCCCTGACAACATTATAAGGAGTGTTTTTACTGAAAAAAAAACAAAAACCGCTAACGCCAAAATATGTGGAAAAACGCCTATAAACTCCCATAAACGCTATTCAAAAACGTGGCTAACAGCACCTTTTTAACACTGCTTTTTCCTGGCAGCAGCTCTGGCATTTGTTAACGTCCTGTATGCATGAGCCTTTATATATATATATATATATATATATATATATATATATATATATATATATATATATATATATATATATATATGACATAATACAATGTCTGGTAGATAAACTTTACAATAATATACTTGGGATATATTTAAGTCTCCCTTTAAAATTGAAATTCTTTTTTAAGAAAATAATATTTTTGTAATAACAACATTGGCAATGGGTGACAGTTTTAGATTAGTCATCGGAGTTTTTCATTCCAGAGTTACATTCTGTCATTTCTATAGCCTTGTTGTATGATACCCAGACAGTCACTTAAAATATCATCATGAATGGACAGAGTGAATTTCTACCCTAAAACTGCTTGTGTAATGAATCATTTCTGCACAGTTTGACAGTTAGGAAATGGAAATTACACAGCATTCTTAAAGAACATTTGACAAATTTGCTTTCAGTGGCAATCAATAGGTGCCGTATTCATCATTTTTCTGCTGGTTTACATACAGCAAATTATGTTTAAAGTAAATAACAAACATTGATTGCTGATAAATGACTGCACTGTGGACAAAAACAGCCCAAAGTATATACTTTGAATGGGTTCGGGACAGATCTGCTGAAAATTTTTAAATCAATGTGAAGTTTATTGTGAGGCAGAGCACTTATCACTGGAAATATAAAGAAGATTTTTTTTTCAAGCCTTGTTGATGTGTCTTTTCGAATGGTTCAAAATTACCAGCAGAGGGTTGGTGAAGGGTGCAGCAAAAAAAAAAAAACGTGAATCTGCTTACAACGTACATAAGATCATAGAATGCAGCGCTGCTTAGGATGCTATAGTGTTCCAATATCATCAGAATACATCTTATAAATATCTCACAATTAAGCACCATGATACCGTAAACATCAATCAGCAAAAAATGACCTGCGTGCAAAAAATCTTTCCAATTATATACACTTTTCATATAATATGTGTATGCTATTTGCTTTTACAGGGGATAGGAGAAGGTGCCCACATCCCTAATAGAATAGACTATATGGACTTGACCCTCTATTGGGATTTTTTAGGGCATGACCTCCAACATAAATTAAAGGATTCCAACAAAAAACTTTATTAACACATAGTAAAAAAATTCAAAATAGTATAAAAATACTGATGTGGTTACAATTTAATTGATCTTGTTATTAAGTATATGAGGATAATCACAGTTCTCTGTCAATGTGGATCATAAAGACAGAGCTGAACCCAATGCGCTTCGAGAACTTAGAGTTTTTTTCTTCTTAAGGGGTAAGTGGTTATAATACAAAACATATATACCTATAATGAAAAAAAAGGGAGGAGGGGGGTACAGTTAGATATTTTAACAATAAGCTAGATATAAAGTGACAACACAAACATATATCCTGGACATCTGCATCATTTAAAAGCACAAAAAGCTTTGCCGCTGTATGCTATCAAAGCTCCAACTGATGGAGAGCGTTGGGACCCACGTCAATCTACCCACAAGGGGCTTGGGGTGAGCCCAATAGGAAACACGCCACAGCTTATGCAAAAGGTAAGATCAATCTGCCAATAGCCCCAACGTTCTCCATCAGAAAAATTTAAAACCATCATAGTGTTTTAATGTTAAAATGATCCCAATTTAACTAAAGATTAAAATGCCACTCACAATATGAAAAGTGTATATAACAGGAAAGGTAATTCAGCATGCAGGTTAATTTTTGCCGTTTGATGTTCAGATTATCGTGGTGTTTAATCGTGAGATATGTATTACATTTATTTAATGATATTGTGGACACTATAGCATCCTAAGCAGCACTGCATTTTATGATCTTATGAATAAGATTGAGGGTGTCTGGAACACTTATGCCCTGTACACACGACTGGTTTTGCCGTCGGGAATAAACTCCAAAGGTTTCTCCGACGGAACTCCGACGGAATTCCGCTCAAGCAGTCTTGCCTACACATGGTCACACCAAAGTCCAACCGCCCAGAATGCCGTAACATACAACATGTACGATGGGACTAGAAAAAGGAAGTGCAATAGTCAGTAGCCAATAGCTTCCGTCTCGTACTTGCTTCAGAGCATGTGTCGTTTTTGGTATGTCGGAACAGCATACAGACGAGCGGTTTTCCCGATAGGAATTGGTTCCGTCGGAAATAGTTAAAACATGTTCCATTTCTAGGTCCGTCAGAATTTTTGAAAAAGAAAGTCAGATAAGGCATACACGCGATCGGAATAGACGATGAAAATATTCTGTCTGACTTTTTCGGTCTTTTTCTGACATTCCGCTCGTGCGTACGTGGCATTAATAGAGCAAATGGAAGCAGAGGCATAGGCACACATACTGTATACAGAATATAAAAGGACTATTTTAATCTGTTAGATATCCCTGATTGCGCCGTTTTTACACTTGAATAGTTGCTGGAAAAAAATTCATGTGATTCCCCCATCAAGTCAGTATTGACAGGGGAATCGCTCCTGCCTAGCAATTGTCTGCTCCCGGCAGGGGGGGGGTTGGGGCGGATGGCGGGGGAGACCATCTCTGCCAGGAGAAAATTGGCATTCTGGTTGTACCCAAGTTGATTTATCGATCAACTTAGTACATTCTGCCTGCTCACACATGGTTAGAATCTCAGTCGGTTTCTGCTGAACTGGCCGAGATTTGAACCATCTATGACAGGTCTTTTTCAGCTGTGCACATCAGAAACCATGAATCAGACTGAGACAGAAGTACAGTTAAATCTCACTTGTTTAATAATAATAAAAAAGGTAAACATAGTCAAAACATAGCCAGAGTTCAGGAACCGGAACGCATAGTCAGACAAGCCAAAACATCAGGGAGCCAGAGATGAGCATAGTAGAACAGCAAGCAGGATTTGGAGCCAGAAGGAATGTCAGCCAAGCAAGTTTTTAACAGGAACACAGGAGAGAGTTTCTGGAGACGTGACCAAGGCGAAGTCAGAGATGATCTGGGCTGGACAGCTTAAGTAGGCAGGACTGACGAGTAGGATGTCATGGTGAGTCACTGTGGAGAGATAGGAGCTGGCAATTAGCTGACAGCTGACCACGGCCAGCTCAGAGAAGGAGGGCTGAGCCCAGCCCTGACAGCACGGGAGAATATCAAATTAAGCAGGCCTTTCAAGTTATTCCCATCAAAATCTTCACTTGCAGCCCTAACAGGCCATCTGCTGGCTGCATGTGGTAAATATAAAGTATTTTTATACAGCATTTCCGATCTGCCTTACTAATAAATGAACCAGAGTTGTGCTTTCAGGTCCTAAACATGATAAATAAATGAAGAAAATATAGACAAAAGTACTATACATTCCATTTTCTAGTAACGGCATTGCCTTATTCTCTGCAACTTTTTCCAGGTGTGTGTATTTTAATTCTGGAACAAAGCACAACTGTAAGGCAAGATGGATAACAGCAGAACAAGCCAGAAGCAAACAATGAATAAGCAGTTCTTTTGATATATAACATGTACCTTTATATATACAACACCCGCTGGGTAAAAAAGGACTGAACAAATTTACAACAAGCAAACCATATAATTCAGCATGGAAACAGTATATCAGTAGAAGATAGATCATAACAAGGAGTTGTGGAATCTCACAAAAAATAACAAACCTTCAACAAGTTTTCCCCCTAAACAAATGCAATGCAAAATATCTTGGGCCTCATTCACATGGGCACTGGAACCTGTACTGCATGAATAATGCCTTTGTTTTTGTGCCTGTAGCCACACTGTCTGCATTCAGTGCCACAAACCCACTTTTACACGCCTACTGAATTTTACATGTAGCTATGTCCATGCAGCCGCTGCATCTGCATTCACTTCTATGCAATTACAACGGCTATAGATTGAAAGGGAAAGGTCATTTTTAATAACATTCAATTACAATATGACTTGTGTCGCAATTGTATACGCTATATTTCTTTTATTTGCTATTTTTTTTCCCCACGAAAGTGGAGTTACATTTTAAAGCTTGGGTATGTTTTAGACAAAATAGGCCTTGGGAGTACATAAAGAAAAGAAAAGTATTGCGCGGAATATTGGGCATAATTAAAGTTAATTTTGGTTCAACCAAAATTTATTTTTGTCACAAAAATGGAAAATTGTACAATATACTTATTGTATTTTTCCTTTTCTGGTGCCTATCCATGGCAGCATACCTGTGATAAGGCTCCACTTCTAACCACTCTCTCAAGACCAGTGAATAGCATTAAAAAAATAAAGTTTAAGGACCCCAGTATTCTCTGCTATAAGCTATATACTGAGGGTGGGAATGTTCTTCTTTTATGCTATTCACTGGTCCTGAGGGAGTTGTTAGAGGAGGAGCTCTATCACAGGTATGCTGCCATATGGGTGCCAAGAAATTGAATTTGCTGAGATTCACTGGTCATCCCTACATATTTGTTGACCTGATGAAGGTGAGGAGAGATCAAACAGTTGGCAACAGTCACCAGAACAGTTTACGTATTTAAAGCCCCATTTTAAAAAAGACGACGTATATATTCTAAGAGAACCAAGTTATCTGACCTTACCATGGTGCTCCTATACCTGACTTTTTTTTCTCGTCTCTGGTTGTACCCCTCAATACCACAGCCTTCAGTTTTTGAATGAGCTGCAAAACGCAGGCTGTGAAATTGATTAATGAAGGAGACCAGATATCTGCTCTTCATTATAAATCAGCCTGGTTAAAAGTCATGTAGCCCTACTCCCTGTGGAGCCACTGGATAGGATGGTTCAAAGGTGGGCAAGTATTTTGACTACTATTTGCAACCCCTGGTACAAAAAATGGCATCATACATTAAGGACACAGGACATACTATTAATCTCTTATCTAATTACGAAGGGTTGTGGCTAGTTTCTGCTGTTGTAACATCATTATATACAATCATACCACACGATCTTGGTTATTCAGCAGTGGAATACTATTTGGGTAAAGATTCAGTTCTACCCAAAAAAAAAGAGATGGATTTCATAATGGAACTCCTCAAATTTGCAGCAACGCATCACTATTTTTGGTGTGAGAACAAATTCTGTCGCCAGGATAGGGGAGTGGCCATGGGAGCTAGGTATGCCCCCAGTTTGGCCAATCTGTTCTGTTATGTATCAATCTAGAAAATTTCAGGTATGTGCCATCAATTGATGTAGGAATAGGAGCGCTACAAGCTTTACGAGGAGCACTACGAACCTTTGAGATTGAACCCTTCATCACATGTTCCACTGCTGAGGTTGTTTACTTACTTCAATGTCCTTGTAGACTCCAGTACGTGGGCAGGTCTAAGCGGGCCATGCAGGTCAGCCTCAATGAGCATATCAATAACATCAGGAAGGGCTTTAAAAACCATTTCATTTCGAAATATTATGCCCTGGCACACAACAGGTACCCCACAAACACAATATATTTTGGCATTGACAAATATAGCTCACACTGGAGGGGGCATTCTTTGTTGAGAGAGATTTCAAAACTTGAAATGAAATCGATATGGTAAATAAAATAAGATCTTTCTCTCCCCATGGTTTAATTGCTTTTATAGACAAGTCTTGAAGCAGCCAAAGGCATACTATCCCCACTTCTTATCTTTATTAATACAAGTTTTTTTTTAATTATAAATATATCATTACTTGACAGCTAGTAGGGAGGTACACCACATATATATTATATAGGGGACCTATTTGCATTTTCATTTGGGGATATGTGTTTTGCAGATGAATGTGAATAACACCATTGCCACCAATTGCATTGTTTAAGCACTAAGAAATACTAATCTTTCTGTAATGGTTTGCTGTTAGTACATTACTATGTGATTGTTGGTAGATATAGTACGATATATACGTGGAAGGAGGTCAATTAATGTGAATTTTTATATGGGGAAATGTATGACTGACAATATAGATCAGTGGCAATATTGATATGTATTGTATTTGATTCTGAAACGCAAGAGGTCCTTTCTAGGCACTAAAAAGCACTAACTTTTTTATAAAAGATTTTGAATTTTATGATCCATTCTCTTACAAACCTAACCTTATTATAATTTAACGCAAACTGGGCTTTCCTTTTATTTATTTGATAAAATTACAATTTTTGACACCACAATACACAGCATTGGGTTGTCCCAGATGGAGTGATTTTACTTCACTTCTGGCCCAGATTAAGTAATGCAGACTAATCTGATGATATCCACCTACTGATTGCCAGTAAGGGAACACGATTTTAGGGCTTTTAACAGTGATGACTCAATGTGGGGGAGGCCATCTGAATTGGATTGAGCGATTGTTTACACCAATGCATATCGATCTACACAGATTGGGCTGATATGCTGAATGAGGCTTGGTTAGTGTCTCTCCAAGCGCTTGAGATTCAGTTTGAGTTTTGCTTAGTATAAGACTATTTGAGGCGATGGCACAGCATGGTGCATGTGCCCTGGACGATGTCATTCTGTGACAAAACATGTAGCGTGGAGCAACATGCTGACATCATTGCGTACCATGATTCCCAGAAGTGCGGGTTGCCTGAGTCCATGCTAGCTGGCGAGATTGTTTTAAAGCATGTTCTTACAGCATTAATTTAATTGTGATTCTGAATATAACGATGCAGAGTAAACATAAAGGAAAGTGGTAGGGTGGGGGGGAACACTAAGGTGGATTGATGGAGGGAGGGGGGATTATATATATATATTTATAAAGGGGAAATGTATTTTTTTGGTGGTGATTTGGTTGAAGGAATTTTGAATACATGCTGTGGAGTGGTTAAATATAAATGAAGTGGGGGGGGGGGGGGGGCACAAAGGTGAAGTGAGAAGTGATCGGGTTTATTTTGTATTTGAATATAAGGAAGAGGGAATGGAAGGGAAAGGGAGGGGGAAAGAATTTTTTTTTTTTTTCTTTCTCTTGTTTCCATGTTAATGTATAAAGTATTAGTGGTGAAATATTGAATGTACATAGATATAAGCTATAAAGAAGAGCTGGAATATGTAAAATTTGCGCAAAATTGAATATGTTTAAATATAAAAAAATAAAAGATTTCTATTATAAAAAAATGTAAGTGTGATTCTATTTCTAAATAAACCATTCTGAAGCTTTTATACTATGTAGAGCATCTTCTGTTTTTTGGGTATAAAATCATGGAGACTGTGGTTGGGTGAGCCATACTGTGGCCCAAAGGAACCCTGCAGGAACATCCTTGAGAGGTCCTGGCTGGGCATATAGCCAAAAGCACTGATAACCTTTTTCTAACAAAGGTCTACGTTTATTGGTAAGCAGGCAATTTTACCATACCATGGTGGTGGTGTCTTTTTTGGACCTCTATGCACACGGTGATGGATGATGACTGTTTTCCAACTCAGACCACATTTGAGGAGGATTTCATCTCAATAACTAATCTTTGTAGTATTTTCTGGAATTTTATGTTTGGACTCATTTCAATACATGTTATATGTTTTTTGTACTATGCTATACAAAAATGTGTTAACTGTTAGCGCAACTCTTTTTATATATGATTATGTGTACATACACCTATATCACGCAGTAGAGTTGCAGCTTGCATTTACATTAGTGGGTTTTATTTGATTTTATATTTGGTCTCATATTTGCTCTCTGTTTTAAGCACCGTTTTTCTCCTTTTTAAAGCTTAAACTATACTGCCAGAGTGCATGTATGGCGGCTATGCTAGTCTTAGTCTTAGTCTTTTCATCTCCCCATTTTACATCTATATCCCCCCTCCACTCCCCCCCCTTTTTTTCACAGCATGCCATTTATACTTTTACATGAATCGGCTCTGTGACAGGTGGGGGTCTTTAAGCTAACCGTCTTGGCCACCCCCCCTTCGGTTGAGGTCCGATCACCACAAAATCTTAACAGTATCACACTGCAGGCACGGAGTCTATACTGGCCAGCTGCTTTGCTGATGTCCTAGTCCGTTTTGGATAACCAGCAAAATGGCCGCCCCCATGTATCCCCAGGAAGATGGCCGCTATAGCTGTTTCCCATTGAACTCCGGGAAAATGGCCGCCGGACATTGAGTTTACCTGATCTATTTAAAGACAAGTATGGGTGCCCTCTATCATCCCCTGAAGAAGCTACGTGACCGGTGACACCATGCGTAGGGACCGGCACACTCCACTGTAATAGTATACGAGCTCGCCGCTCGTCTGGATACCACTCATTCCCTGTTGTATTATTATGTGAGTACCCTTATGACATTTATGAATAAAGCCCTTAATCTTTTAAAATACTACACTATGTGGCACCTTTGTTTTTCCTTTGGTCGCTATGCCTCCTGCATGGTCTGAGGTATATTGAATGACAACTTGGGACCCAAGACTTACCCCCATAGGAGACATCATAAACGCTTATTGACTCGTGCTGTAACCTCAGTGTAGTGAGGTAAGGGGCCATTGCCCTCCATTGTAGGATTGCTGCATGAAGAGGATTGGTGTTTACACTTCACATTCTTCACTTATTTGAGGAAAGCGATGCTAGAATCTAGCTGCTGCCTTCACCATTTTATCATTGAGCTCGTTTAAAGAAGCATTGGAACTGTTTGCTGCTGCACAAGTCACTTTTTCTTTGCATTTGAACATTGTTTGTACTAAAATGTGAGAAAGGATTGCTGGCACTGGACACTTTATTACATTTGTCACTTGTATTGGGATCTCTTAGGACATTCATAGTAACCTTGCACTTGTGTGCGGTTTATTTTATTTTCAAATCACATCTTGGGTTCACCAAACCAAACGTACAGAACTCAGTGCCTTTCATGGAAACACTCTCACTGCATCTTCAAACAACACCTCAAGACACCATTCACATACTACTATGCTACAGACCACCAGGACCAAAGACCAATCTCCTCGCGCCGCTCACTGAATTCTTCTCGATACACACCTTGAAAACCAAAAACCTGCTTGTACTTGGGGATTTTAACCTGTGGGCAAACTCTGCCCAAGACCCCACCGCAACCGCCTGTGTCAACCAAATGGAAGAACTTGGCCTTCAACAACTGATAAATTCTCCCACGCATGGTTCATGACACACTCTAGATCTCATCTTCAAACAGAATATGGACATCAACGTATTTGCCAACACTCCACTACCATGGACGGACCACCATGCTATTAAATTTAAAATCACCACTAACACCATCCTCCAAAAACAGCCCAAATTACAACCCGGAAGTGCCATAGAAGGTAATTGAATGGGCTGGATTCTCATCATGGGGATCACAGTTCCTATATTAGGGAGTCAGGCAGCAGTGGTAGGACACCCCTAGACGAAGTCTTGGTAGATGAAACGCGTCGGGAGGACTCCAATGCCGCCTTCTTTTATACACAAACGCTTTTTACTAAACTTCTTAAATGTAAGTGCATTTCCTTTAATAAATTTACTTGTTGTTTATGGAATTACACTATGTGGCCCCTTTTTTATTCTATATGGGCCGTATTCTGGGATATGTGACCAACCATATGGAGAGGATACTTCTATGAGAACAGTTGGGACTCCCATCACCCCAGGTTGCCAAGATCCCCCCTATTGCTGGTGGGCAATACAAGCCGGTTTGACCCTTACAGTATACGCTGTCTTGGGTTCAAACCCTCCGGTAAGCCTCCTAAACTACTGGTTGTGGGAACTTCACACGTTTTTATAGAGGACACTGAGGTGGATTCCGCTTATTACCGATAGGAACTCCGAGGACTTCTGTCTTTAATAGATTGATGAACAATCATTACCACACTACTTCCATTTGTGCTATTTTGGAACACAGGACAATTCACAATCTTTCCACTTATTGTAGCGACGGCACTTCTCACCTTATGGTTTAAGACCATTACGGTCTTATTCACTTACAGACTATAACTATGGACTTTTTTTGTTAACATAGACACGTTAAGATTAGTGTTTTTTCACTCATGTAATTTATTTTATACTTTTCAGTACTCACTTTATAGCGCTACACTTTGTTTCACACGCCTCGCTGAAGTTGCAGGAGCTACAGGTTCCGCTCTAAAATGGTTTACATCCTTCTTAGAGAATCGCTCCCAGACAGTTAAACTAGGAACATTCACCTCGGAAACCCGGGCACTCTCCTGTGGAGTCCCTCAAGGCTCACCCTTGTCACCAGTACTATTCAACATATACATCCGCCCACTTCTCAATATCATCAGGAAAACCGATCTTTGCTTCCATTCATACGCTGACGACACCCAACTCTACCTTCGCATCAACGGACAAAAAGACCTTCATCAGCAATTACAGAAATGCCTCACCTTAATAGATGACTGGATGACCACTAGCTCCCTCTCGGAGTCATTTTTGACTCAGGAATGACAATGGATGCACAAATAGGATCAGTGGTGAGCGGATCCCACCATCTCCTCCGCCAGCTACGTAGACTCAACCCCTTCATCCCAGAAGAGGACAAAGCGGCAGTTGTGGGAACATTCATCAATTCCCGACTCGACTACGCAAATTCGCTCTACGTAGGACTACCCCAATATCGGCTTACAACTCATCCAAAACACGGCGGCAAGACTGTTAACAGGAAAAAAACCCTGGGAATCCATCTCCCCCTCCCTAAAGAGCCTACACTGGCTAACCGTAAAGAATCGGATCACATTCAAGACCCTCTGCCTCACCCACAAATGCATACAAGGAAACGCCCCACTATATCTCCGCGAGAAAATAAAACACTACACACCGAATCGCAGTCTTCGATCAGCTAACCAAAACCTCCTTACCATTCCCAAATACAGCTACAAAGCAAAGGGAGAACGAAGATTCACAGTCCAAGGACCTCGACTATGGAATGCTCTTCCAACCAACATCCGCATGGAAGCAAACCACCAGGCCTTCAGGAAAAAACTAAAGACCTTCCTTTTCTGAGAAGCTGACAACAGAGAATGCATCCAGCGCCTTGAGGCGATTCAGTTCGCATTTGCAGCGCTTTACACAATTCATTCATTCATTCATTCATTCATTCATTCAGGAGGATGGTAGCCATAGGCGTGCGCACAGGGTGTGCCAGGTGTGGCTGGGCACACCCTAATCGCCTTGTGTGGTGCATATTCCCCCCTGTTTAAACCACTGATATTTCATCCCCAAAAAAAAGTTACAAAATAAAATAATTTATTTAAAAATAAAATAAAACTAATGACACTGTCCACTGCCCTACTGACACCATCAGTACATATACACATGCATATGTATTTGAGCTTTGGGGTGCACACCCTAATGCAAGAGGCTACGCACACCTATGATGGTAGCCAAGGGGATAGGGGAACAAAGGAGGCTAATTGTTGCAGGAGGGGCAGTCCTTTGAGTTGTTCTTCTGCTGACTATTATTGGGGCTCTTTAAGAGTATTGGTGTACTTAACAACAGTCCCAGTTAACCTGCATGCGGTATAGATATAGTATAGGTACAGTATAAATGCAAGGTAGATGTGGTTCAGATGCAGTAAAGGTATAATACGGTATAGGGGTTGGTAAAGGTGCAGTCTAAGTTTGTAATAGTGTGGTATTGGGTGCAGTACAGAATGGATTGGTTATACTTGGTGTTCTGCTCTCAGTGGATCAGTCCCTACTAGCAGTATCAGCAATGGGCAAAAAGCCCCTTCACCAGTCCCCAGGATGCTGCAGTGACCTCTTGCTCGAACTAGAGTGCAGGCTCTAGTCTCATTGCGGCAGCGGTGCAGGTGCTGTGATGTGGGTGGTTCTGCATTGCCTCCTGGGTGTCCTCACTTCCAGTCTCTGGCTCAGATCTACGTTGGTATGGTCTCCTGTTGGCAGGTGAATATCCAGACAGAGGTGTTCTCTCTCTAACTCCCTCCATGCCAAGAGGAAGTACTTACCCAGGTAGTTTAATAAAAATCATATGTCCACTTCTCCTACTGCACAGTGCCTATTGGGATCTGTAGTGTAAGCAGTCTATCCATCCTTTTATATGGCTGCTGTCTCATACTACAGCTCCCAGGAGTCTCAACGCTCAGGCTAGAAGTCGAAGGGCTTGATTTGCTTTAGCCTTACCCCTGATGGCTGGAGGAGAGTGGTGCAGCATAACATCAGTATCTCAGTAGAGGAAGAGAAGAATAAAAGGCAATGTGTCCTTCTCCATATTGCTGTAACCCAGCACTTGGCTACAGTTACATGACCAGCTCCCTTCTAATCACAGCACTGAACTACTGCAGGCTCAATACCACAGCCTTCATTTTATGAATGACCTGCAACATGCAGGCTGTGGTACAGATTAACCTCCCTGACGGTTTTCCAGAGTGTGGCTCGGGGTTAAATTTCAGCACCATTAGTGGTAACCCCGAGTCACACTCAGGATTACATTGCAGGATCCTGGTGCTGTGTTACTTACCTTGTCCCCAGGATCCTGCGATGTCCCCCGCTGCGGGCTCTGTCCTCCTACAAAGCCTCTCTGTGACAGGCTCCGTTCCCTGCGAGCGTCGCGACGCAAAAATCATAACACATACAATACTGTAATCTTACAGATTACAGTACTGTATGAAATTATTTCACATCCCATACAATACTGTAATCTTACAGATTACAGTACTGTATGAAATTATTTCACATCCCTTTTGTCCCCAGTGCTTTGTCCAATGCCCTGCATGCAGTTTTAAATTTTATATACTGTACTTTCTGCCTGGAAACTTGAGATTGTCCATAGTAACCAAAAAGTGTCCCTTTACGTCAAAAGTGGCTTTAGACCAGCTAGAAAACAGTGATAGTAAATTAGAACACTTGCAGAATTGAGCGATAGTGAATCGTGGGGAAATTTATTTTATTATTATTATATTATTATTTTTTTTAATTATATTTATTTATTATATTATAATTTATGTTTTTGTGTTTCAAACTTCATCATACCCGGGATATCTACTAGACTCTTGGTGGACAGATTTAAGTGTGTTATTGTTAAGAATTACAGGCCTACAATATAAAACACCAAATTTCCATGCAAAATAATTGTACCGCTTTCAGCATCTAAAATCCGAAATAATCATACCGTCAGGGAGGTTAATAATGCATTGTATTAAACAGAAAAGATATCTACTCTCCGTTAGAAATCAGTGCCTTCATTTTTTACGGTGCCATGTGGTGTGTTACAATGAACAAAAAAAATCTTGCTGTGTATGGCCACCCTGATATTCATAAGAAATAGATCTGTACATTCAAAAGACCACAGAGATACCGCCAATTTGGCGGCGCCAAACATTAAATAACAAGCGGAACATTGCTTCAGACAGTGTGCAATACATGGTTGGTAAACTATGCAGGCAACAGGTGCTTTATAAAGCTCTGCCTAAAACTAAAAACTCATTAAAAGTGTTCTCTAATGAGTACATTTACAGTTGATTCATAGACTACATTACTGCAAAATGAGGGAAAATGACAATGTACTTGGAGTGGTATTACACCCACCAAATGATGGAAATGACTTTCTTAGTCTCATAAAATCTATTTGAGCTCTAATGCATGCACAATTAGTTGAAGGTCAGAAAAAGCACAAGTGCTTCTGGGAGAAGACTGAGCAATAAAAAAATAACTTGTTTATTCTGAAGTTCTGGCTATAGGAGAACACATGAGGGCCATAAACTAGATGCAAATTATTTTTCCCCTAACTTGCTCAGTGTGAAATGAGATATATTCTTTTTACTATTTTTACACATTTACCTACCAGATCATTTTATGAAATAGCCTCTCAGTCAAAATAAACAATTAGAGATGACACTCTTGGCTGCATTTTATAGTGTGAGGAGTGAAAACATGTCATTGAATACATAATGCCGATAGCAAGTATGGCAAACTGGATGTTCAAGTGAACTGCAATGTAGCAGAGTCACATGATAGAAGTATGAGATTACTTATACAAGGGCTCAGTAGCTCTTCACTAAAGAGAGTCTAGACAATAGAATAGAGGTGTGCACTCATATGGACAGAGCCTGCAGATCATCTTAAATCCGAACACATTAGCAGCGCACGGCAAATTTTTTTTAGTAGTACATTAAATTCATTACCTCTGTAAAATGCAAGGCAATTTTTATGTGGTATACACTATACATATATTTTGTGATTAAAAAAAATTTCTGATCATATGGAGTTAATCACAAGAGTCCCCCTTTACATCAACAAAGTTGACACTCTTGGCTTACAATTGCAGTGGGCAACCCTGCTGGGTAGCCACACTCTGGGCCAGGGGCAGCCTAACTCATGGGGACCCCGGGCAATTGAAGATCATGGGTCCCCCAGGTTTAAAGATGGCTGCCTCATGGGAGCCAACATTAATGTGGCAGGCCCAAGCTTAGAGGCACCAAGCTCTGTGAAATGCAGAGTGGCAGAAGGAGTGTGGTGGGTATGATGTGGGCAGTATATACAGGAGAGGAGTGCGGAGGGCATGATGGGGGCAGTATGTACAGGAGAGGAGTGCGGAGATGTGTGTGGAGGGTATGATGGGGGCAGTATGAACAGGAGAGGAGTGCGGAGGGTATGATGGAGGCAGTATGTACAGGAGAGAAGTGGGGAGAGTGTGAAAGGGGCAGAATGTACAGGAGAGGAGTGCAGAGATGAGTTTGGAGGGTATGATGGGGGCAGTATGTACAGGAATGGAGTGGGGAGGGTGTGATGGGGCAGTATATACAGGAGAGGAGTGTGGGGGGTATGATGGGGGCAGTATGTACATGAGTGGAGTGCAGAGGGTATGATGGGGGCAGTATGTACAGGAGAGGAGTGTGGAGGGTATGATGGGGGAAGTATGTACAGGAGAGGAGTGCAGAGGGTATGATGGGGGCAGTATGTACAGGAGAGGAGTGGGGAGGCTATGATGGAGCAGTATATACAAGAGAGGAGTGCGGAGGGTATGATGGGGCAGTATGTACAGGAGAGGATGCAGATGGAGTGATGGGGGCAGTATGTACAGGAGAGGAGTGTGGAGGGTATGATGGGGGAAGTATGTACAGGAGAGGAGTGCAGAGGGTATGATGGGGGCAGTATGTACAGGAGAGGAGTGGGGAGGCTATGATGGAGCAGTATGTACAGGAGAGGAGTGTGGAGGGTATGATGGGGGAAGTATGTACAGGAGAGGAGTGCAGAGGGTATGATGGGGGCAGTATGTACAGGAGAGGAGTGGGGAGGCTATGATGGAGCAGTATGTACAGGAGAGGAGTGCGGAGGGTATGATGGGGCAGTATATACATGAGAAGAGTGCGGAGGGTATGATGGGGCAGTATGTACAGGAGAGGAGTGCAGAGGGTATGATTGGGGCAATATGTACAGTAGAGGAGTGCGGAGGGTGTGATGGGGCAGTATGTACAGGAGAGGAGTGCAGAGGGGATGATGGGGACAGTATGTACAGGAGAGGAGTGCAGAGGGTATGATGGGGCAGTATGTACAGGAGAGGAGTGGGGAGGGTATGATGGAGCAGTATATACAGGAGAGGAGTGCGGAGGGTATGATGGGGGCAGGATGTACAGAAGAGGAGTGCAGATGGTGTGATGGGGGCAGTATGTACAGGAGAGGAGTGCGGAGGGTATGATGGGGCAGTATATACAGGAGAAGAGTGCAGTGGGTATGATGGGGGCAGTATGTACAGGAGAGGAGTGCAGAGGGTATGATGGGGGCAGTATGTACAGGAGAGGAGTGCGGAGGGTGTGATGGGGCAGGATGTACAGGAGAAGAGTGCGGTGGGTATGATAGGGGCAGTATGTACAGGAGAGGAGTGCAGAGGGTATGATGGGGGCAGTATGTACAGGAGAGGAGTGCGGAGGGTGTGATGGGGCAGTATGTACAGGAGAGGAGTGCGGAGGGTATGATGGGGCAGTATATACAGGAGAAGAGTGTGGAGGGTATGATGGGGGCAGTATGTACAGGAGAGGAGTGCAGAGGGTATGATGGGGGCAGTATGTACAGGAGAGGAGTGCGGAGGGTGTGATGGGGTAGTATGTACAGGAGAGGAGTGCAGAGGGGATGACAGTGGCAGACAGGGGAGGGGTTTCTTGCAGTGTCTATGGGGTGACCAGGGAGCGATGTTGGGAAGAGAAGAGAAGGAAAGTGACCATGGAATTATGTCCCTTAGCTGGGGGGTAAGAAGCAGCTCTGAGTGATGTCTGCCAGCTGGATATATGAAGTGGCCTGGCGGTGATGCAAACTGGGGGGAGTAGGGGGCTGAGAAATAGTGATGTATATAATCAAACAAAAGCTATTTTACTCATCCACTAAAATTTACAACAGTACTACTCAATGAAAACTACCAGCGCCTAGCACTCTGTATGTCTAGATGGTAATTGATGACCACTCATGTACCCTTGTGTTATCCAAGCTCTGAGTCTGTACATAGCTTCCCACTGTCCCTGATTTCGAGGGACTGTCCCTCATTTGGAACAAAGTCCCTCTGTCCCTCTCTCCTCCTCATTTGTCCCTCATTTTGGTCTGATCTATATAGTTGTATATAAAATGCATTACTTGTGTATCAAAAAGTGTTTTACAGTGCTAAACCTTTCATCCAATTTCTAAATTGCTGCATTTGTAAATTCCAAAAGCCAAGATTAAGGAATAGTAGTGGTAAAAAGGCACTTGTGGGTTTCCATTTTTTTAATTTTTTATGTGTACAATTCTCCTTTAAAAGGGGCGTGGCAGGAGGTGTGTCCTATGCCTACATACTTTTGCTAATAGGTGTCCCTCATTCCCATCTCAGAAAGTTGGGAGGTATGCTCTGTACAATGCTCTGTACACATAAACATAGGGTAAATGAATGGTCATAAATGACTTCACATTATCTGGACTGAAGATTCGGGGATGTTTGTATAGACAGACATGTGCTGCATGGAAGATATCTGTCAGCTGTGACATGCACACACTCTTCCGATTCTCCTGTCACCTTAACCCTTCACTGCAACACCTGCAAAACAAATCCTCCTCCAGCTTTCCACCCTAGGAGACTCCTCAGAAAAATAAAACTCAGCTCACCTCCTCCCTTCCTGTAGTGTGAGCAGCGGCCAGCCCGACAGTATCTACAGTGAGCTCCTCAGCTCCGCCTCCCGGTTCTCTCAGCACGCTGCACTAGTGATTAGAGGGGGGGTTAAGTCAGAGATAACAGAGACCCTGCAGGAGCCTGAGGGGGGGGGGGGGGACAGAAAGGAGCTTCAGATTCCAACACAAACACCAGCACAGTGTATTTATTGAGATGACACTGCTGCTGTCTCCACAGTGGCAAGTATGCTAATGGAGCTACCCCTGCCCGAATGGCCTGTCTAGGTTTCAGGCAGTCTGAAAACCGGGCAGATGCTTCAGAACCGGAACTGTCCGCGTGAATCCTTGACAGGTGACAACTCTTACTTAAAGGTAGCCATACACTAGTAGAATTTTGAATGAACTTTCGGTCGAACAGTGTTATGAACGTTCTTATCAGTACATTTGATGACTTGATGAACGTCATTTGAAAGTACTTCAAAATTCCGTTTGCTTTTTTAACGTTTTATTTTGGAATGAATGGACTTTCCATAATGAAAAACGCAAATGCTGTTAGAAATGTGTTTGAGAAAAAATTTCCATTCCGCTTCTTCAAATTTTCTAATCACTGCAGTCAAAAAAACAATACTGGTTTGAAAATCAAAATAAGTTCTTAAAATGAAAAGTTTTGAATGAAATTCCAGTGTATGGCCAACTAGTGTATGGTCAACCTAACTCAAGAAATCAGGTGAAATTAGGATCACTTAAAATACATGTCTATCTAAAGCCAAAGCATTTTTTACATTTTTGGTAAAGATAATAATAGTTAAAACCCCTGTTTTTGTTGCCATCTGTTTTGCACTGGGGAGATTTGCCTTCACTTCCTGCCCTGTAGACACAACAGGAAGTGAGTAGAATTCTATTTTAACCACTTGAGCCCTGGAAGGATTTACCCCTTCCTGACCAGAGCACTTTTTGCAATACGTGCCGTCGCTTCAGTTAGACTGTGCCATTACCGGCGGCTCCCACGCGCATTAGCGGGAGTGACGAAATTGCGTCTCCGGCCAATCACAGCGTCGGAGCCCGTGATACCCAGAGGTAACTCTGGGAGCGATGTCGCCAGCCAGAGCAATGAATGAGGACCGCTGCGGGGGCTTCGATCTAAGGTAAGTAATACATAATGAGCTAGTATGCTATGCACACTAGCTCATTATGCCTTTGTCTTGCGTTTTTTTTGTTTTTTTTGGGGGTTTACAACCACTTTAAATTATGCAATGTGAACGAGGGCATATAACAAATATAAAGTAGGTGTTATTCATACAGTGTCAAATACACCTTAAGACAACTCACATAGTCGCAGTAGAACAAGAGAGGAAGAAATAGCAAATCGTGTATCCACTACATTGAGAACTTTTTTCAGGACATTTTTTTTTTTCATTAAATATGTGTAAAGAAATGTTCAGAAAACGTAAGGGAAGAAGGCTGCCTGTGGCATGATATAAAAATCTTGGAGTTGGGCTTTAATGTAAAAGCATGTTATTGATTTTGTAAACATTTTTTGCCTTCAGTTTTTTTCGTCTGCTGTTGCTTGCAAGGGACAGGTCTCCTTTAAAAAGATGACATAAAGCAACATTTTCACCTTAATATCTGGAAGCAAACAGAAAAAAAAACCCACGGGTTTATTTTTATAGAAAAACTCAAGTATATACTATTTATCTACAGATTATTTGACAGCTTTGACTTTTATATTTACTTTATGAGCTTGAGATAAATATCCTCTTTGCCATTAACCAAGTGCAAAACCTTCACGCTCTGTGATTCAAAACTCCCCAACGTGCCCATAATAAATACTTTATATTACTAAAATGATATTCATCTCAACGTAAAACAGGCAGAAATGCAGTAACTGCTCAGAAAATGTTCCGCCGGCTGATGAGTCAGTTAGGAGTAACATGGAATTTAATAATCAGGTAAAGTTCACTGTGACTTTTTCTTACAGTTAACCTCTAGGCACAAAACAGAATTAGAAGAAAATGTTGATGTTATGTGTCACTGCTGAATTTTGTGTCCATTTATACATAATTTGTTTTATCTTGCCTATGGTTTAAATACATTTTTTTATTGTAAGAAAAAATTGGCAGAATTAAAATAGAAAATTTTGCAGGTAGAACAGCGTTCCAATGAACTAGGGTGTATTTATAGGGGGTCACACAGGGGGCTATATAGGGGGTCTTGGGGTCCATATAGTAATGGAAACAGCCATGTTTGCTATGTTTACCAGTAGGTATAAGCGAAATGTAGAAAACCAGCTTTCCAGCCATTTAGTTGACTGGATTCTGAATTTTGTTTGGTTTTAAGTGGACATATAAAGGGGATTTGTTAACCACAAAAATACCAACATGTACAGTAAGACTCTTCCTTACCAGGCCATTTTTCAGTTTTCAGTGCTGTGATTGTTTGACTGACAAGCATTCTGTCATGCAACACTATATCCAAATTAATTTTAGATCATTATTGTGAGACGTTTCTTTCTTGTATTTAAAGCGGAGTTCCAGGCTTTTTATTATTTATTAAAAGTCAGCAACTACAAAAAGTGCAGCTCCTGACTTTTAATAAACAGACACTCACCTGTCCCACGGTCCAGTGATGGGGCCACACGCTCCTCTCCCCCTCCTCTCCGCAGTGCCTCCATTGAAACTGTGGGCATCCGGCCATGACAGCTTTGCAGCTTCACAGCCGGACGCACACTTCACTTGCGCGAGTCGCGCTGCGCTCTCCGAGTGGACAGGCAATCTGGGACCTGTGACGTGTCCCAGAAGATTGCCGAGAGGGAGAGTCCGCCGAGGGGGAGAGGAGGAGTAGCCTAGGCGGCCCGTAGTCGGAAGTAGGAAGTGGGACAGGAAGTCCCATTCAAAACTAGTCACCCGACCCCCCCCCAAAAATTACATACCAAATGTGGCATGTAAGGGGGCGAGGAGTGCTTAAAGCGGAAGTTCCACTTTTGGGTGGAACTCCGCTTTGATAACTACTTTTTCATTTTTTACTACATACGAAAAAGAAAAAAAAAGAAATGAAAAAAAAAAAACCCCAGTTTCTCTTTACGATTTGTTATAAAACACAAAATATATCAAATAAAAATGCCAGGACAGAATGAAAACCCTTATTATGAAACTTTTTGAAGAGAGGATACACCAACATGATTTCATACTAAGATAGTTAAAAAATAGAGCTTGGTAATGGTACACTAGGGGTTAATGTACAGGTCACATACAGTGGGAGGATAGGGATGAGAGGGTTAATGTGCAGTATAAGGGAGGTAAAGGGTTAATATACAGGTCACATAGGGAGACAGGATGGAGAGGGCAGTAAAAGGGTGACAAAAAAAATCCCTCAATTAATTAAACCCCTTTAATCTGCTGCTGCCCATGATCCCTTCATTCATGTAATCTTCATTCATGAATGCTACTTCCTCCCCTCCCTCTGTTGTGTGGGGAAGGAAAGGGGAGGGGGCTCTCAACAGTAAACTCTAGAATGTTTATGTTTTATATTTGTGATTATTTATCACAGAACTTACAAGGTAAAGTGCCACTCAGATTGGCTCTGTACATTCTGTCTGTGATGTCAGCTGTCCAATGAATGCTCAGATTGCAGCCGTTCACAGACTCACTGGTTACCTGTGTGTTTTCTGACCTGCCGTTTAAAAAAAACACCACGGAAATGCACGTTCATCACTCCCCCATTATAAATGTATAGCAATAGTGAAGTAGTAAAAATGAAAATGACAATATTTTATCTATTTCTTTTTTTATCCAAAACATGCATTTTAATGATCTCTCTCATGCTCCGTTGTGCAACAAGTTCTCTTTCAAACTCAGATAACATGTCTCTATGGTAAAGGAAGGTAAAATGGTTTTCAATCGAAAAAATTATTTGATTGAAAGACTCCCTATTTTTCTTGGCTTAGGGTAGTACAAAAGTTTTGGTGCCAAATTTGAACTCCATAGAATTCAATGAGAGATGAATGTTAAAAGTCAATGCTGGCCATTTTAGGTTAATAGGCAAGGAATTGTCAAATGACATGAGGAGTGGGCACTTCCCTGATGAACATATACCAAAGCAAAAAAAAAAATTATGCTTGGTGGGGAGCAGCAATTTAATAATCCTTAAAGTTAAAGTGACATTAAAGGCTAAAGTGGTTGTAAAGGCAGAAGGTTTTTTATCTTAATGCATTCTATGCATTAAGTTAAAAAAAACCTTTAGTGTGCAGCAGCCTCCCTCAGCCCCCCTTATACTTACCTGAGCCCCATCTAGATCCAGCGATGTTGCACGAGAGTCTTGGCTGTCCGGGATTCCCCTTCTCATTGGCTGAGACAGCAGCATGGCCACATTGGCTCCCACTGCTATCACTCAAAGTCAGTGAGCCAATGAGGAGAGAGAGCGGGTGGGGCTGGGCTGTGGCTCTGTGTCTGAATGGACACAGCGAGCTGCGGTTCGGGTGCCCCCATAGCAATCTACTTGCTGTGGAGGCACTCAACAGGGGGGAGGGGCCAGGAGCACAGAAGAGGGACCCGAGAAGAGGGGGATCTGGGCTGCTCTGTGCAAAACCATTTCAGGTAGGTATAGCTTGTTTGTTATTTTTAAAGAACAAAAAAATAGACTTTAGTATCACCTTAAGTAAAAAACAAAACAAAAACAAACATGTCATAATGACTTGCTCTCTGCAGTAGATTTGCACAGAGCAGCCCCGATCATCCCCTTTTCGGGTCTCCCCCTACTCCTGGCTCCTCCTCTTCAGCCAATGCCCCCAATAGCTAATTTTTTCCCTCAGTTTAGGCTGATATGTATTCTTCTACATATTTTTGGTAAAAAAAACTGCAATAAGCATATATAATTTGGTTTGCACAAAAGTTATAGCGTCTACAAATTAGGGGATAGATTTATGTCATTTTTATTATTATTATTTTCTTTATACTAGTAATGGCGGCATTCTGCGATTTTTATCAGGACTACGACATTGTGGCGGACAGATCGGACACTTTTGACACTATTTTGGGACCATTGACAATTATACAGCGATCAGAGCTAAAAATAGACATTGATTACTGTATAAATGTCACTAGCAGGGAAGGGGATAACACTAGGGTGCGATCAAGGGGTTAACTGTGTGTGTTCCCTAGGTGTGTTCGAACGGTAGGGTGGCTGGGACTGACTAGGGGAGGAGAGAGATCAGTGTTCATACTTAATATGAACACACGATTTGTCTTCTCTCCCCTGAGAGAACCGGGATTTGTGTGTTTACACAAACAGACAGTTCTTGCTCTGTCATGAGCGGTTACGCGTGCCCGGCAGTCATCGTGCCTGCCGGGCATGCGCATCGGCTCCGGGAACATGCGGTGGGCGCCTCCAGCTGCGCCCCCGTGCCTGCTGTGATGTCATAAAGAAGGGACGTACAGCTACGGTGATTTGCGCAGCCGTGCCAATCTGCTGCAGTGTAACTGCGGCGGCTGGTCGGCTAGCGGTTAATATACACTTATTGGGATCTTTTTTTACCAAAGACATGTAGACAAAATTTTCAGTCTTTTTTCATATATATTGCACAGGACGCCGTGGCTGGGTCCTGGAAGGGTGCTATATTTCACCTCTGTTTGGAGTGTGGTCCCTTTAAGGGAACAAAAAGGATTAACTCACCTGTCAGAGGAAGTGGGTTTAAAACAAGACAGAAAGTTGTAGGTGAGTGTGGAGGAGTGTAGAGGAGACTGCGGATGGTGGATGGTGGTTTTGTGTGCAGCGATAAAAGTGAACAGCAGTGTCCTGCCTGGAAGCCTCCTGGCAGGGGAAATTACCTGCGACAAAATCCAAGGACTGTTTAACTGCGATAGCAGTTCTGGACTCTGCAAGTCGGTGAGACTGAAATCTCTTTCTTTTGTTTTTGCTGCTGTGAAGCTATTTAAGTTTAATAAACCTCCTTTTGACTGAAAAGCCTGTGTCCTGCGATCTAGGTGGTTTCCCGAACTTTACAACTGGTGGAGAATGTGGGCAGGACAAAGTAACAGGGATTTTTCTTGCTGTTTTTGCAGTGGACTTAAACTGACATTTAAAGGGACAGTACAGTGGATTTATGTCTTGGGTTAAAGCGGCACAACCGCTGAAAGCTGAAACAATGGAGGAGCTAATTAAACAGCTTTCCCTGGCTAATATGCAAGTGCAGACTCGCCATGAGGAAGCTAATCAGCGCTTAGCAAGCCAGCTGGAGGTACAACAAACGCACCACAAAGAGGCGCTGGCTCTGCAGCAAGAAAATACTCGCCTGTTGGTGGCCCAGTTGGCTGCCCAGCAAGCAACCCAGCAAGGGGTTATGTAGGCTCAAGTGACTACCTTAAATGAAGCAGTGCAGCAGCTTTCTCGGGGCTGTGAACAAGCGGCTGTTGCCCCTGGCAACCAGGTGACCATAAGGGCAAGCCATTTTCTGCAAAAATTGTCCCTGAGTGATGATGTAGAGGTATTTCTTGCTACATTTGAGAGGACGGCAGAGAGAGAAGATGGCCCCAGGACCAGTGGGCTGGCCTAATTGCTCCTTTCCTCACTGGAGATCCTCAAAAAGCCTACTTTAACCTACCACCGGATGACTCTGAAGATTATCAAAAACTAAAGGCAGAAATACTGCCTCGTTTGGGGGTGACTATGGCCGTTCCGGCCCAACGAGTGCACCAATGGAAGTATAGTCCAGATTGGCCACCCCGGTCTCAAATGCATGACCTGGTGCAACTGGTAAAAAAATGGCTGCAGCCTGAAGTGTTGTCTGTCCCCCAAATTGTGGAGCGGGTCGTGCTGAACCGATACCTAAGGTCACTGCCAGACAACCTTCAACGGTGGGTCAGCCATAGAGACCCCAAAACAGTGAACCTCCTTGTCGAGATGGTGGAACGATATACAGTGGTGGAGGATCTGCTTGGCCCTACCAAGCACCCAGTCTGCCATGGCCTATTCGACTAACTGCTGCCCTTCGAAAGGACATCCCCCGGAGCCCTGGAACCAACACTTCGGAAGGTCAAGAGTCACTCCCGGTACCTCCTCAGCGATCTGTTCCTGTTTGGAGAGGAGGGGATGTACAATGTTGGCGATGTCATTCCTGGGGCCATACCCGGCCCACTGCCCTCTGTAAGAGGAGCCCATGGAATGCGGGGTTCTTCAGAGGGGGTCTTTTTGTGCCCATAAAGCATGTACAACATATCTTGACCTTGGAGAAGGGAAATTTGAGTGTGAAGTCCAAGTGAACCACCTCCCTGCCCGGGCTTTGCTGGATTCCGGAAGCATGGTAACCCTGGTTCATCCTAGAGTAATTGGGAAGATCGGTCCGGTAAGCAAAACTTTACGGGTTGTGTGCATTCATGGGGACACTAGAGAGTACCCTCCCATCTCGGTGTCCATCTCCACAGCATGTGGCACTGGTACTCAAGATGTGGGGGTGGTAAAGAACTTGGTGCATGATGTTATAATAGGACGAGACTGTCCATTATTTGCAAAGCTGTGGGGACAAGGAGAACTACCTGAACGGTCCAGAGACTGGGGAGAAACTAGTCCCTCTGTTCCTGCTGTTGAGAGGAATAACCCTGAAATGCCAAATGTTCTTAATGCGGATCCATTTGATGGAAATGCTAATGATTTGTTTAATGGTGATGAAAGTAGTGCTGATACTGTTAAGGATGTCAAGATGTGTGGTTCACAGACCTACCTGAACACTGAGGGGGGGAACCTTCCCCACTTCAGGTAATGCTGGGGGAAGAGGATGAGGAATTGGCCTCTACCCCTGCCCTGCCAGATTTGGGTGTTCCCCCAGGTGCATTTGGTACTGCCCAGATGCAGTACCCCATTTTGGCCCATGCACGGGAACAGGTTGTAGTAGTAAATGGGGTTCCCCAAGAGCCAGGTGCGAATGAGCGGTGGCCACACTTCACAATATGTAATGAGTTGCTATATCGGGTTAGCAAAGTGAGAGAAAATGTGGTAGAACAATTATTGGTACCCTGGACCTGGCCCATGACAATGTTTTAGGGGGACACCTGGGAGTTGAAAAGACGGAGGCACGGATCACCGACCGGTTTTACTGGCCAGGTCTCAAATCAGAGGTAAGGAGATACTGTACCTCTTGTCCCACCTGTCTGTTGACCGCTCCGGTGACCCACTTCCAGAGCCCTTTGGTCCCCCTGCCCATAATTGAGGTCCCATTCGAGAGGATAGCCATGGATATAGTTGGTCCTTTGGTAAAGTCGGCTCGAGGTCACTCCTACATACTGGTGATCCTCGACTATGCCACCCGATATCCTGAGGCGCTACCCCTGTGGAATACTTCCTCTAAGGCTATTGCCCAGGAATTTATCTAGTTATTTAAACGGACTGGTTTTCCCAAGGAAATACGCACGGACCAGGGCACCCTATTTGTGTCGAGGGTTATGGCCCATGTATGCAAGCTGTTCCGGATTAAACAGCTGCGCATATCAGTCTACCATCCCCAAACGGATGGGTTGGTAGAGCGCTTTAATAAGACCTTTAAGTCTATGCTCAAGAGAGTGGTACAAAGGGATGGGAAAGACTGGGACTTCCTGTTACCAGATCTCCTGTTTGCTATCCGGGAAGTGCCCCAGGCCTCCACTGGGTTTTCGCCCTTTGAGTTGGTATATGGGCGGAGACCTCGTGGACTACTGGACTTTGTTAAAGAGGAATGGGAAAGTGAACCTATTCAGCATAAGAGTGTTCTTGAATATGTCTCCCAAATGCAGGAGAGGATCCGAACTGTGATGCCACTAGTCCAGGAACATTTGCAAAAAGCCTAGGAGGCTCAACGACGATAATAGGGCTGCTAAAATAAGGCACTTCCAAGTGGGGGATCGAGTAGCGGTGTTGATTCTCACTGTGGAAAGTATATTCTTGGCCAGATGGCAAGGCCCCTTTGAAGTTGTAGAAAAAGTGGGGGAGGTAAATTATAGAGTCCACCAGCCAGGCAAGAGGAAACCATATCCGATATATCATGTAAACTTGTTAAAGCCCTGGACAGACAGGGAACCGGTGACCTCCCTGGCTAGTGCAAGACTTGAGCCTCAGGTTGGGGTGGAGAGTGTCCAAGTAGCAAATACCCTGTCTAAAATCCAAAGTCAGCAGGCAAAGGAGTTCTTGCAGAGAAATAAAATGAAATTTTCAGACTTGCCAGGGCTCACTAGTGTCATAGAGCATGACATTATCACAGAACCAGGAGTCAAAGTTTTTGTCCAGCCCTACCGCATCCCAGAGGCTCAATAGAAGGCCTTTTCAGAAGAAGTGAAGAAAATGTTAGACCTGGAGGTTATTGAAGAATCGCAGAGTGAGTGGTCGAGCCCGATTGTGTTGGTACCGAAGCCCAACGGGACTCTGCGATTCTGCAATGCTTTCCAAAAACTTAATGAAGTTTCACGGTTTGATGCCTATCCCATGTCCCAGGTAGATGAACTTATGGAGAGACTAGGTCTACCCCAGAGGGGAGTTTTCAGTACAAAAGAATGCCTTTTGGATTGCAAACTGCTCCAGCCATGTTCCAGTGAGCAATGGATAGGATTTTATGACCTCACCAGGAGTATGCCTCAGTGTACTTGGACGACGTAGTCATTATTTGCAGAGACTGGGAATCACACTTGCCCAAAGTCCAGGCAGTGCTGGACTCTCTTTGGAAGGAGGGGTTTACAATAAACCCTGAAAAATGTGCTTTGGGAATGGAGGATGTGAAATACCTGGGCTATATCATGGGTAGAGGGGTGGTGAAACCTCAGGTCAAAAAGGTAGAGGCTATACAGAATTGGCCCCGTCCCCTCACAAAAAAGCAGGTACGTGCATTCCTGGGCATGGTGGGATACTACAGGAGGTTTGTACCCAACTTTGCCACATTGGCGGCTCCATTGACCGATCTGACTAAGGGTCATGGTGGAGTGGAATGCAAATTCTGAGAAGGCTTTTTTGGAGCTCAAGTCGGCACTGTGCCAACACCCTGTCCTGGTAGCACCCAATTTTTCAAAAGAGCTTGTTGTCCAGACTGAGGCTTCCAATGTAGTATTGGGAGTCGTGTTGTCACAAGTTGTTTATGGCGAGGAGCACCCGGTAGTTTTCCTCAGTAGGAAGTTGACACCAGTGGAGAAAAACTACGCTATAATTGAACGAGAGTGTCTGGCCATTAAGTGGGCTCTGAAATCCCTCAGATATTACCTCTTAGGGAGGAAGTTTAGGCTGATTTCTGACCATGCCCCTTTAACATGGATGAGACAAGGTAAAGGGACTAATGCCAGGATTACTCGGTGGTTCCTGGCACTCCAGGAATTTAAATTTGTAGTGGAGCATAGGCCCAGGAAACTGCATCAAAATGCAGATGCCCTCTCCCAAGTTCATTGTTTTAGCTCCACTCTTGCCTCCACCTCCTTGGCATTGGGGCGGGGGGGGGGGGGGGGATATGTACAGGACGCCGTGGCTGGGTCCTGGAAGGACGCTATATTTCCCCTCTGTTTGGACTGTGGTCCCTTTAAGGGAACAAAAAGGGTTAACTCACCTGTCAGAGGAAGTGGGTTTAAAACAAGACAGGAAGTTGTAGGTGAGTGTGGAGGAGTGTAGAGGAGACTGTGAATGGTGGTTTTGTGTGCAGCGATAAAAGTGAACAGCAGTGTCCTGCCTGGAAGCCTCCTGGCAGGGGAAGTTACCTGCAACAAAATCCAAGGACCGTTTAACTGCGATAGCAGTTCTGGACTCTGCAAGTTGGTTAGACTGAAATCTCTTTCATTTGTTTTTGCTGCTGTGAAGCTATTTAAGTTTAATAAACCTCCTTTTGACTGAAAAGCCTGTGTCCTGCGATCTAGCTAGTTCACCAAACTTTACTATATATATATATATATATATATATATATATATATATATATATATATATATATATATAATAAAAACCCAGTGGTGATCAAATACCACCAAAAGAAAGCTATATTTGTGTGAGAAAAATTATATAATTTTCATTTGCATACAGTGTTGCATGACCACGCAATTACCAGTTAAAGTAGCACAGTGTTGAAAAGATGGCCTGGTTCTGAAAGGGGTAAAACCTTCTAGAGGTCAGGTGGTTAAATTGACAGCTTCAGCTGGTTTACTGTTGTTTGTATAAAAAATGGCTGGGGATTTCCTTCCTTTATAGACATGTGCAGAATGGAAAAGATTTGTTATGTTACTAATATTGATTTGTTGATTCATTTTGGAATTCATTTAGTTTAGTTTAGTTTCCTCCCTGCCCCAAAACAGCCCCCCTCATGTTTAGGGCATGTGGCCTGGTATGGTTCAGGAGAGGCGGGGCGCTCACACATCCCCCCTGCTTTCCTGGGCTGCCAAGCTGCATGCTCGGATAAGGGTCTGGTATAGATTTGACTTGGGACCCCACGCTGTTTTTTTCAAAATTCTCTATTGCTGGCATTCTTTTTTTTACATTTGAGCTCTTTGCGGGGTAGCCCGCTGACAGTTGATGAGTCATCGGTTGTTAAGGATGCGGCGGTCGGTTTCCCAGCTCACTTCTTAACAACTAGCTATTTTTCACACAGAATTTGAATAGGTCGATCATTTTTTCACCAATCCGAATTTGAATCTATCCAAAAATTTGGAGTTTGTTAGAATACGAATAAACAAAATGGAATTAAACAAATTTCACCTAAATTTGTTACTATTTCACTCAGAGATTCGGATACATCTGAATCTCCGAATAACCAGAAATTCATCCAAATTTACATTTGGACCGAAATGAATTGCACATGTCTATTCATTTATATCAGAATCATATTCTAGATGAAGGCATGGTTTAAGGCTAGGTTCATACTGTTGCAGTGCGATTTTGATCAGAATTTCAGTGCAATTATATAGTGCAACTTAAATGTGGTTAGCATATTGTATGGGCGCCAAGTCACTCTGGAATCACACCAAAGAATTATAGGAACCTTTTCCAAAATTGCAACTTGCCGAGCTGCATTGATGTGAACGAACCTGAGTAAAAACAATGTGATTTCCATTGTCATGAAAATCTGTGCATCGCAAGTCACATCTGCAATTACACTAGTGTGAAAGGAGCCTAAATGTTAATGGGGACCCCTACACAGGTCTAATGTTATTGGGGACCCCCACACAAATAATGGCATTGGGTTTCCCCTAAAAACACAATCCACACTCTTATCCTTGATGAGGGTCTGATAAAGATGTCAGGGGCACCCCATGGAAAACAAAAAGAAGACCCCCCCACACACACACCAAATTCCTGGTATTGATTTTAAGGGGGAAACCCATATCAAAATTATGTAATTGGCCGAATTCAATAATGACGTTGTCCTCTGCTGGAGCTGCCATTCATGGGCAAACATGATGTTCATCGTGATTGATGTGGCTCTGCATTATTGGATGGTGTGCATAGGCGTGTGCAGGGGGTGTGCCGGCTGTGCCTGGACACACCTTAATCACCATAGTTGCCAACCATGCAGTGTCTGTAAAAAAACAAAGGCTACAGTTGTACAGTCAGTACACATACATACACACACATGCATGTGTGTTTGAGCTTTGGGGTGCACCTATGATGGTGTGATTGACATTGGATTACATTGTGGGACATTTTTTAATCAAGAACTTGTCAAAACACTGTGTGTGTTTTTATTTACTTGGTACTATGTATCCCTTACTCATTCACATGGGGGGGCAGAATCTAGGTGTCCACCCATTGTTAAAAGGGACTTCCAGATTCTGATAAGCCCTGCCTTCAGACCCCCCATAACAACTGGGTGGGGATTGTGGGGAGGATGACCTAGTCCTAATCAACATAGGAACAAGAATGCTTTGCCAGGAGGGTCCCCCCTGGCAAAGTACCTGCCCCATGTTAAGGGCATGTGGCCCGGTATGGTTCGGTGGGGGGCACGCATGCATGGATAATGGTCTAGCATGAATTTAGGGGTTCCCTCTTAAAATCCATGTAAGACCTGAGGGGTTTGATATGGAATTAGGTGGGAATGAAAATTACGTTATTTATTTCTTTTTTTATCTCAGCCACTGTGTTTACATGGCTGGGGATTTCTGCCAGTAAATGAATAGGGTCGGATAATGTCATTGTAGTTGTTTGCAATTGCGCCATATGTACCTGAAGATTGACCTACCTTCTCTTGTCAGTGCATCTATTAGGGACTTCTTGTTAGCCAGCTGGCTGGGACACTTGCACATATCTTTGCTTGCAGCTCTTTGTGAAGTGTTGTGGCAAGGTGCGCCTAAACTCAGAAATGGAACAAAAGATTACAGCGCACACACAAAAATTACATTTAAATCCTGCAAGGCTATTTAAAGCACCTGAACATATTAAGCAAAAATATGGGGTTTTGGTCACACCATATGGCCATACAGTGCTTAAGCCCACTA
Source organism: Lithobates clamitans (assembly GCA_037952925.1). Taxonomy (NCBI): domain Eukaryota; kingdom Metazoa; phylum Chordata; class Amphibia; order Anura; family Ranidae; genus Lithobates; species Lithobates clamitans. Next base: position 415,954 of record JBBGZY010000262.1, read on the forward strand.
CTGCGTCAAAGTACCCCATTATCAGTGGGTCCTACACTATTCATAGAATGAAAGATCCTGCTTCTCAACCATGGGAGAAATACACTCCTCTTTATGGGAGAACTAAAAGGATTCTTCCTATAACTCAGGTGGACACTAATTAGAGGTAATGGTGGTACACTCAGGAGTGAGCGTTCATGCAGGTGCTTCACAGTGTTTATGTGGGGAAGTGTGTGTGAGTCCAGAGTCAGTACTGGCGCCTATTTAAGGAATGGTCTAAGTGTCAGTGCTAGTTTTTCTTCAGCGCTTTCCTTGTGTTCTGCTTGTGCTTACTGTTACTGACCTGGCCTCCTCCTCACCTGATTTTGAATCCTGCTCTGTACTGTTGCTTAATCAGTTTCTGACCTCGGCTTCATCTGACCTTGATCTGGATTTTGGCTTTGGGCTGCATTACCCACTTGTTGCTAACCTCAGCCTCTCTGTGACTTCATTGTATACTCCTGTTGCCTATCTTTTATTATCACCAGTGGAGTGAAGCTATTAAGAGGAAAAATGTCTGTTGCTGGTGGTCATTGCTAGGAAAAAAACTGTCTGGCATCTGTGTTAGTGGGAGGGAGAAGGCTCTGATGTTGGTGGTCAAAGGGGGGGCTTTGGGGAAAAACACTGGTGGCATGGTGGCAGAGGGAGCTGAAAGGGTATTATGGTGGTCACTTTGGGCCAAAGGGAAACAATGGAGATCAGTGCAGGCCAAAGAGGTACAGTGGTCATCAGTGGGTTCTAATGGGGTATATTGGTGGTTGGTGGGAACCTGAGGGGTTCATTGGTGGTTGGGGGAGCATTGGGTACATTGGTGATTAATGGTGGCTGAGGTAGTACATTGGTGGTCATAAGCAGCTGGAGGGGTACTTTGGTGTCATTTTAGGCTGATGGGGTACTTTGGTGGTTAGTGGGGACTGGAGGGGTAATTTGGTGACCAGTGGAGACTGATAATATAGATTGGTGACCAGTGGTGGCTAAAGGGGTACTTTGGGGTTCAGTGGGGGCTGGCAGGATACATTGGTGGTTATTGGGAGCTCAAAGGGTACACTGGTGTTCAGTGAGCACTTTCCTTGTAGTAGTCTATGTCCTATGCTGCCGCTCTCTCCTCTGCCTCCTCCTCTCTGCCAAGAGTAGAGTCTGTCAGCAGTAGATGACCACCGATTTCTGCACAGAGCAGGACCAGGGTGCTGGAACAAGTGTTCCTGTTCTTGGCTCTGGGGCACAGCCTGGATCTGCAGAATGCTGGAATGATGTTATCATTCCAGGACAGTCCCCCCATAATCTAAGACAGATGGGGGCATGGTAGTAGCAGTAGTATAGAGAAAGGGAATACTGATACTCATTCACAGCTTGTATGCTCCAGGTCTGTGTCTCACAAAGTATTGAAGCCAGAAACAAACAGGTAAAAAGCATTTTCAGAAGGCGACCCTATACTTCTGTTATATCAATATAATTCTAATGCCGCGTACACACGGACGGACTTTTAGACCGGACTGGTCCGACAGACTTTCCAGTGGACTTTCGACTGACTTTTGACGGACTTCCGACGGACTTTCTAACTAACGGACTTACCTACACAGTCCGTCGGATTCGTACGTGATGACGTACACCGGACTAAAATAAGGAAATTGATAGCCAGTAGCCAATAGCTGCCCTAGCGTTGGTTTTTGTCCGTCGGACTAGCATACAGACGAGCGGATTTCTGGGTCCAGTGGAGTTACGATGTAAAGATTTGAAGCCTGTTCCAAATCTAAAGTTTGTCAGATTTGCGACTGGAAAAGTCCGCTGAAGGTCTGGTGAAGCCCACACACGATCGGATTGTCCGCCGGATTTGGTCCGTCGACGTCTGTCAGACCAATCCGGTCGAAAAGTCCGACCGTGTGTACGCCCCATTATTCTTAAGAAATTTCTCAGGTTTGGAACAAGGAACATTCCGTAGATGGGGGGAATATCAGAATTGGTTTGTTTGAAGTTCTCCTTTAATAAAATCTAATTGAAACAGGTATATTCAAACTGTGTAAAGAAATCATTACACATTTTAGGAAGCAATATCGTATCTAGATTTTTCCTTGTCAAAAGAAGTTTATTGAGTATACAATGTTATAAAGTTACATAAAGTAAGTTTACAAGGATCTATAAAGTTAGCTCATTGTTTTACAGTAGGGTTTATATAGGTAAATATCATGAAATTTCAAATATTAAACATTGGGTTCACGTAAACCTAAATTAAAGATATATATCATTTCCTTAGTTACTTTTGTAGGTATTTAAATGATTTATACCTACTATACATATTGTTTACAAGTAGAGTGTATATAGGTCAAATAAATTCTGATAATAAGCTTTAATCGTAAGGTGGAGAAAAGAAAGAGAAAGAAGAAAAAGGGTTGAAAGGTAGAGGTATGGTCCACAAGGTTGTCCCGCTCGTCAGTTTATTATTCTTTTTAGTTCTCTTTGAAGCCTTAGAATGGGTGTCTCTGTAAGTCATTTAATCTGTTACCATGGCAACAGGACAGAGTCATTGAAGTTTGACAGGAACTGTTGTTTTATCCAAGGATGCCAAAGTTTTTCAAATTTTGGAATTTGATTTTGATCGATGGCTACCATCTTAGCATGGGACATTGTATTATTCATTCTGTGAATTGTTTCTGCTAGTACCAATGTAGGAGATTTCCATGCCTTGGCCACTGTTTGTTTTGCAGCCGTTATTAGTTGGATCATAAGTTTGAATTGAGAGAGTGTTAACCATTCCGGTTTTAGATTAAGTAAAGTTAAATATGGATCTGGTTGTATTATTTTTTTAAATATTTTAGATGCAATCACGAAGACTTCCTTCCAGAAGGTTTGGATTACTGGGCATGTCCACCATATGTGTAAATATGTGCCTATTTCTGGGCATCCTCGAAAACAAAGAGCTGAGGTATTAGGTGAATATTTTGCCACTCTAGCGGGTACAAGGTACCAGTGAGTTAGGACTTTATAATTTGTCTCCAGTGCTAAGATGTTGGGTGAAGATGACTTAGATGTGAGCCATATGTTAGACCAGTCCGTGTCTTCTAAAGTTCGTCCCAGGTCCTCCTCCCACCTCTGAACGTAAGAGGGTCTATTAAGATTTGCTACTCCATATAATTGATTATAAAGTGATGAAATTGTACCTTTAGCAAATGGATCTTTTGTACAGATTGATTCAAAAATGGATAATTGGGATAATGGTGTATCCCCCTTTAGGAATGGTGTATAGAAATTTTTGATTTGGAGATATCTAAATATCTCAGAGTTTGGTAGATCATATTTTTCTCTAAGCGATGGGAATGAAAGGAATGATTTAGATGCTATGAAGTCATTTAGTGTCTGAATGCCTGATGTTGTCCAAGCTTTAAAAGAATTTGGGTAGATCCATGCCGGATAAAAGAAAGGAGAGGATTGTGTGGAGATTGTAACTGATATTTGGTTTTTAGTTTATCCCAGAGAGATAAGAAGTGTTTAGTTATGGGATTATGAATTTTAAAGCGGTCTTTAGGATCAAGCCATAATAAATTTGATATTAATAGAGAGTCATTTTCTGAAGCCTCTATAAATACCCATAATGGGATTTCCTGTTTTGCATGGTATTTGGACAGACTGGCCAAATGTGCTGCTCTGTAGTAGTTAGTAAAATTAGGGTATCCCAGGCCTCCTTTATTTTTGGGAAGATGTAGTGTGTGTATAGGTATACGTGGTTTAGAAGAGCCCCATATAAACGAAGTTGCTCTTCTTTGTACTATTCTCAAAAAATAGGAAGGAATTGGAATAGGGAGGACTCTGAATAGATAAAGCAATTTGGGTAGAATAGTCATTTTGATTGCATTAATCTTCCCCATCCAGGATAAAGGAAGTTGCGACCATTGTTTTATTAGATTTGTGATCTGTCTTAATACAGGAGGATAATTGGTTGAGAATAAGTCAGAATGAGATGCTGTTAAATAAATTCCAAGATATGGGATTGATTTTTCTGCCCATGTGAATGGGAGTGCAGCCCTAGCCGGGATCAATTCCATGTTTGTGAGTGAAATATTAAGCACTAGGCATTTCTTAGGATTAATCATAAGGCTAGATAGGGCTGCAAATCCATCAAGAGCTGGTATTAAGTTAGGACCAGAGACCTGTGGTGATGATAGAAAAAGTAATATATCGTCTGCAAATATACATAATTTGTGTGTAATACCTCCTACTTCAATGCCAGTTATAGTTTGGTTTGTTCTGATGTATTGGGCCATGGGTTCGAGTATAAGGGCAAATAATAAGGGAGATAATGGGCAACCCTGTCGGGTACCTTTTTCGATATTAAAGGCTTCAGATTTGTATCCAGCATATTTTATATAGGCTTTGGGTTTATTATATAATGCTTTGATCCATGTTAAAAAGTGGGGTCCAAAACCTCATTTTTGTAATGAATATTGCATATATTGCCAGGATACTGTGTCAAATGCCCTCTTAATATCGAGAGATAGAAAACATAAAGGGATTTTCCGTTTTTTAGCAATATGTGCCAATAACACTGCCCTGCGTATATTATCGCCTGCCTGTCTATTTGGCATGAAGCCTACTTGATCTCTATGTATTAATTTTCCTATAATGCTATTGAGGCGTTTTGCTATTATTTTTGCTAATAATTTAATATCGAGGTTTAACAGAGAGATAGGCCGATAATTCACACAGGAAGTATCATTAGAAAGGGGTTTTGGGATCATACAAACAATTGCCATTAGTGTTTCTTGCCGAAAAGAATGTCCATCTAGAAGTTTGTTAAAAGTTTCAGTGAGAATGGGAGAGAGTATTTCTGAGAATGTTTTATAGTATAAAGCCGAGTAGCCATCTGGGCCTGGTCTTTTGTTAAGTTTTAGGTCTTTTATGGCGTTAGCAACTTCATCTATAGTTATAGGCTCATCCAAACTGCTTTTTTGATTCTGAGATAACTCAGGTAAGGTTATTTTTGAGAAGAAGGATTCAGCCTCTGTAGGATTAAATTCATTGTTTGTCTTGTATAAAGTTGCGAGATGTGAGTGAAATTTATGGACTATTTTAACTGGATTACAAGTATAAACATTTTTTGATAATTTCAAACGTATTGGTTTGAAAGATTTGTTAGTTGAATTTAATGCCCGAGCCAAATATGTACCTGGTTTGTTTGTATTCATGTAGAAATTGTGTTTGGAGCGTTTGAGGGATTTAAAAAACTGACTCAGTGAGAAATAGATCGTATTCCAATCTAGATTTTTCCAGATGAGATTTTGTTCTCTGAGATGGATTATCTTGAAATGATATGTAGGCTGCATTAAAATTGAGTTCTAGTTTTTTTGCTAGATTTTTGCGTTCCAGTTTAAATAGTGCCATTTGTCTTTGTATTGTACCACGCAAGACAGGCTTATGAGCTTCCCACAGTGTTATTGGGGAGATGTCTGTTGTATTATTAATTGATATGTATTCCTTTAAAGCTTGTTCAATGGCCATCTGATGTAGTGGGTGTTTGAGCATTATGTCCGGTAAGTACCACGTTGGGTCATGCGCTTTTGGTATGGCTGAGGCTATAGTAGTGTATACTGCATTATGGTCAGACCACGGAATCGGAATTATATCTGATGCAATAATTTCTGGTATCATTCCTATTGTTAGAAAAATATGATCTATTCTGGTGAAGGTTTGATGAGGGTGCGAGAAATAAGTGAATTTCTTTTCATTGGGTTACTTTCTCTCCATGAATCTACCAAATTGTATTTGCAAAGAAGTTGAGAAAAAGGTAATCTAGAGGTTATTTTGGATGGTGTAAAAGGTGATTTATCTAGAAATGGGAGGAGGACCTGGTTCGAATCCCCACACATTATCACTGTTCCTATTTTGTGTGTATTAATCACTTGTAATATATGTGAGAGGAATGGTGTAGGTTGTTTGTTAGGAGCGTAGTAGGAAATCACCGTGATTGCTGTATCCATTATATAACCCATGAGTATCAGGTATCTACCTTCTGGGTCTTTAATTTCTGATGATAAGGTGAATGGTGTGGATCGGTGAAATGCAATTAGAGTTCCCCTTTGCTTGGTACAGGCAGAAGCCGTGTAAATTTGTTGATAAAAAGGAGAAATATATTTTGGAGTAGAATCTTTGGTGAAGTGTGTCTCTTGGAGGCATACTATGTGAGCCTTCTTGTTATGGAAAGTACGGAAGGCTTTGGTCCTTTTTTGAGGGACATTTATTCCCTGAACATTCAGGGAAAGTATATTCAGTGGTGCCATGGCAATAGATCAAAAAGTTTTGACTTACTTTTTGTTATGCAGAGCTGACTGCGCAGATCAACCTGTGTGGACTGAAGAGATGAATAGATAGAAAAGAAACCAGTGAATTCTGGAGTAAAGAGTAAACAAAAAACATATGAGATTAGATGATACATTGTATAAATTATTTTTTGCAAGTAATCACAATTTACCCGTGAAAGAGAATAAATATCTCTCTCAGGGGAATAAGTGCCTTCGTCACACTCCCACATAATATGGTTGGGAGAATGAGGAGGGCTAATGGGGGTACACGGATCTTCCGCTTACAGGAGAGAAGTGCTATGTCAAAAGACATCAAAATGATGTTTCATTAATTGGAGTGCAGAATATAGTTTTTGTTAAAATTATTTATTCCAGGGTGGTTGTATATGGCTAGTCTTGCCCTAGGCTAAATAATTCAGTTAGAAAGGTACTGTTAATAACTTTGGTATTGATGAAGATAGTTTGAATTATTTGGGGATTTTAACCCTTTTAGAGTAAACAATTACATATTTTATTCATATGTAACTGTTTAGATATGTTAACTCATAAAATTGAGGTTGTATTGCTTCAGATTAGAATAAACAAAAACATAATTCTAGGAACTAGTTAGGTAATAATATATTTGTTTTAAGAAAAGAAAGAAAAAGCTTCCATTACTTCTGGATTATTGAACATATTTGTCCTAAAAAGTAATAAATCTATTGTTATTACCTGATAATATATAACTGAACAAGAATTTCCTTATTTCACTTATATATTCTAAGGCTATATGAATCAGAAGTAATAAGAAATATAACTGGAATGTAACATGATCCCACACAGTGTGTGACTATCAGAATGCAGTTACATTCAGTTATAAATATAGGTTTTTTATAGAGACCCATCTCTTAGTATAATAAATGAAGAGATATCAGGAATTAGGATGTCAGTCCATTGAATCTTCTTGGTCCATGGATAATGTGGCATAACGGCTTCTTTTGTGAGAATGATGATTCCCATTTTGTTCTGAAATTTTCTGAGTGCTGCCTGAAGGTGAAGATGATGTCATTCTTCTGCGTGTGGGAGAGTTGCTGCTTGTGGGTTCTGTCAGATTTAATTTTAAAAGGGTTTGTTGTAGTTCATCTGCTGATCTGCTTCTGTAAATTGTACCTTGGTAGTCAAATCTGACTGAAAAGGGGAAGCCCCATTGATACATAATGTTGTGGCATTGCAGTTCCATTAGTTGGGGTTTCATGGATCGTCTTTTAGTAATAGTAAGTTGGGATAGGTCAGCAAAAATTTGATAATTGTGTCCTTGAAAGTTCTTTTTTTCTCTTGCAGCAATTAGTATTTGTTCTTTCGTTCTGTAATAATGAAATTTTGTGATTATATCACGTGGGGGTCCATCTTTCTTTTTGGCTGTGAGGGCTCTGTGTACTCTGTCCAGTTCTAAACGTTCAATAGGGATATCTGGCTTTAGTTCTTGTAATAGAGCAGTAATAGTAGATTGCAGGTCTGTCACAGTTTCAGGTATTCCCCTTATGCGCAAGTTTGAACGTCTGGCTCTATTTTCGTAATCTTCGAGCTTAGTTTGAAGTATTAAATTCTCTTTTTTTAATTGTTCCAATTCTGTTATATTTTCTTGGGTTGTAATTTCAATTTCATCCATTTTTATTTCTAAGGCTGCGGTGCGGTTTCCCAGCTCTCTTATTTCTTTGGTTAGGCTGTTTGTTATTTGGTCTGAGGTTTGTTTTAAAGCCTTATGAAGCATTTTTTCAAATTGTAATAATATTACTGGGGATACTGAGGAGGCTTGTGGAGAAGTTTGTGAGAGGATTTGTTCTGTATCTGACTCAAATGGAGAGTCTTGCTGTGACATTTTCTGTCTGTGAGAGCGCCCTGATGCTGTATCTTGTGAGGTGACTGGAGCTGCTTCAGCTGCAGTGAGTGCCTGTGAGCTCTTTGTGAGGTGATTTTTATTTCTGCCACGGTTTCTTCCCAGTACCATATTTCCTACCCAAACTTTAACAGTTTGTTCCCTGGGGCAAAAAGGTTCAAATGGATACCTTTTGAGCCTGTAGGCTCTGCTTTGTCCTTCTCTTCTCTCCTCAGCGGTGTGGAGCTCTAACAATGCATGTCTGCTCCGCTAGGCTCCGCCTCCTGCCCCCCGTATCTAGATTTTTCAAGACGTACCCAAAACAATATAATTGTTCTGTCTAGTGTTCTTAGGTACATAAGCAAGTCTAAAAAAGTCTCTAAATACATTTGAGATAAGGGTCAACCGATAAAGTAAGATCATGCAAGCTGTTCCTGAAATCAAGTTTTAGAAACTGTTCTGCTAAGAATGGTCAGATAGTCACAAGCAAAGACCTTTTGTTCGGTCTCTCTGTCTCCCTGCATGATAATGCATTTTCTAGTAGGAAGCAGGAGACAGGAAAAGAATGTTAAAAAAGAAGTGGGGGAAATACATTACACATCTTTTCTGTTTTCTTTGTGAGGTCAGTAGAAAATCAGTATTAAAAAAGAAATCTACAATAAAGAAATTTACAATACAAATCATGGCCCAGGCCCCACCCCTGCCCCTCACCCAGGTCAATGTACATACCGTTTTATCTTTAGCATTCTGTATAGCATAGTGACCAATCCAAGTTCAGTTATCACTTTACTGTGATGGGGTTGTGGGTGGGAAGTATACCAGACTCACATAATTCTATTTGTGAATGTCATGTCCCATAAGGCTTTGCAAATCTACCTACTATGTTTGTCCACTGGCTTTGTCATTGCATTTAGGACTACAGGGGTGTGTGTATGACCACCAGCTAGGACATCCAGCATCATGTAGCTGGAAATCAGCAAGAAGACATTCACCAAATGAAGGTTTATAAGGATCCCTGCATGTAGAAGACAGACCTCTGATGTACAAAATAGGCAAAACTTGAGATAGGATGCAATACACCACTAAAAGGAAATGCAGAGTTTTGCTTTATTGGAAATCTGTACCAAGGAAATGCAGAGACTGCCACTGCTGAACCTTCCTTTTGAAAATGCTAGTTTCCTGGCTGCCATGCTGTGTCAATGCTATCAGCACTTTCTAAATCACTCTCCCAGAACACGTAGGATTTTACATTTTACACTAGAGGTTTGAACCTGACTTGTTGCTGTGGCACAGTAAAGATAGTTCTTCTTTAGCAGGTATTGATAACTGAGGCTGATTTGATGCCCATTGTAGGAGAGGAACTGTCTAAAGCTGGCTATACACTGAAATTTGACAGGTTTAGCAGGTTGAATTTTGGTCAATCTGTGGCCATCCCTACCTGACAGAAGTCGATCATTTAATTGACTTTGGTTAAAAGGACATGCTGGAAAAGTTTTCTTGAGCAGTGGCTGAAGCCACTGATCAGTGTATTCTAACAGTGGCAGGTGCAGCTGTCAGAATTCAATGTCCCATTGCAGGGATTCCTCGATCCTCCTTGTTTGTAGTAGATTGCTAGCTTTAATGTGCTTTTCCTCTCTGAAAAGGGGCAGAAAAAAAGAAACAATGCTAGAAAATGTTAGCTTATAGCAGGCTAAAAGAGCTGGCAAACAGCTATCAGCATTTGCTGTTATTGCTGAATACAGAAAAGGGCAAAGCTCTGACACTTACAGGCAGTTTTGAAGCTTGACAAAAACTTAAATTCCAAGTGTGAAGTCCATGGTACCACAATTGTATTGATTAAAAAGACACTAGACCGTCCCAGCTGCTGTAGGAGCTTGACTGCTCCTTTTTATATTTTTAGTGGCCGACCACTATGATGGCGCTCCTGATCCTTGATAGCTTGTTTTGACTGTGATGGGTGGACTCTGGGTGGAGACCAAATTTGATTTAAGCCAGCCAAACCTGCAGGCTCATGCTTGTGATAGCGCTGGTTACACTTGATCAAGCTCCCGGTTTATCTGTCCTGCTCTGCTGTCCGGATTCCCTTGTTGATGGCCTCAGTTTGGATATTGATTAGTCTCTGAACTCTGCCTGCCTTTTGACTACAGATTTGACCCTGACTATTCTAAACCTTGCCTATTTTATACCTGGACTGTCATTGAACTACTCTGCCTGTCTGCTAACTGCAAGTACCTGTTTGCTTTGCTCTGTTCTCGCCTGCCCTGCCTTATAGCATTGTGTATAAGTCCTGGGGGCAACCAAGTACCAGTAGGCCTGCTTGCCTTATGGGAAAGGGGGCTGCTATAGGTGAAGAACACAGAAGCTAGCTATAGTATCTTACCACTTGTATTGGGGTTAGCATGACAGATGGGATGCATGATTAGCCAATAGTAATGTTTGTGAGATGGGAGGGGATGGGACAGCTTTGTCACTATCAGGAAGTTCCAGATCTTTGCTTATTTAAAACAATCTGGCATTTGTCATTCAGAAGTCAATGATAGCTTCTGCACGTATGTGCAGAGACCTCAAGATGCCTGTATATATTTTAAAGTGGCAGTCACTTTAAGATCAGCATTAATGAACCACTAACCCCTGTTCTCTTGAAGCTGGATTGCTGATACTGTTTCTGCAACCTGTGTTACATAGTTACATAGTTACATAGTAGGTGAGGTTGAAAAAAGACACAAGTCCATCAAGTCCAACCTATGTGTGTGATTATGTGTCAGTATTACATTGTATATCCCTGTATGTTGCGCTCATTCAGGTTATTATCTAATAGTTTCTTGAAGCTATCAATGCTCCCTGCTGAGACCACCACCTGTGGAAGGGAATTCCACATCCTTGCCACTCCTACAGTAAAGAACCCTCTACGTAGTTTAAGGTTAGACCTCTTTTCTTCTAATTGTAATGAGTGGCCACGAGTCTTATTAAACTCTCTTCTGCGAAAAAGTTTTATCCCTATTGTGGGGTCACCAGTACAGTATTTGTAAATTGAAATCATATCCCCTCTCAAGCGTCTCTTCTCCAGAGAGAATAAGTTCAGTGCTCGCAACCTTTCCTCATAACTAAGATCCTCCAGACCCTTTATTAGCTTTGTTGCCCATCTTTGTACTCGCTCCATTTCCAGTACATCCTTCCTGAGGACTGGTGCCCAGAACTGGACAGCATACTCCAGGTGCGGCCGGACCAGAGCCTTGTAAAGTGGGAGAATTATCGTTTTATCTCTGGCAATGATCCCCATTTTAATGCATGCCAATATTCTGTTTGCTTTCAGCAAAGGCAAGGGGGTAGGGACTTTAAGGACATCTAGCCTGGTGAGGTTGATAGTCCATCCTTTGGGACTTTAATTGAAATTGTGGCCTGGTAAGGTCACATATTTCCATCCCTATTATATATCACCCTTCCTCGACACCCTTCTTCGACACCCCTTCCCAAACTCAGGTACAGTCACTTTCACCACTATCTCTGGTCTCTACTCTCACTCCTCTCACTGTCACCCACAACCCCCTTTGGTTCACCCTTAGCTGCACTCCACTCTGCATCAAGCCCCCTTTTCGCTGTCCACTTCACTTACACCTTCACTCCCCAATTGGGTCTTTCACCCTCTTCCTCACATCTTTCCCCCGGTACCTATTGCCCTCACCCCCTCACCCATTCTTTCGTCCAGGTTGCCGTGTTCCTTTGCCTGCCATGGTTGCCGCCTCTGGGGGCGCTCCGGGGGAGATGTCCGCCGCGGCTCCCGGGTGGGAGTGCTATTCCGGATGGCTTTGCTTCACGGCACCACACCGCCACCATACGAACCCAGTGAGTCTATTGGCATTTAGATAGGGGGTTCTACCCCGCTATTTTATATACATGTTTGTAGCCTATTAAATTGAACCAACCCTCTTACCCCCAGATTCATCATGTGCTTGCTCCTGACGAGTGACCGCCTAGTCACGAAACGCGTTGAGCTGCCACACGTTTTGATTACCAATCAGTACCCATGATACCATGCTTACCCTCTTTACCCTTTCTGGTTTGGATCTTGTGGTCATAGGCCGTGCAAGGATTACCACTTTTTACCCTTACCTTTCTTGGTGAAAAATTTTGGAAGTTATAGCCTATTATACTATGTGACAATGAACTTGTAACATTTTATGTTTTACATTATTATGCTATCAATGCTATGTATTGTATATTTTACATGTTATATATTTGACTATACCTCATGACAATTAAAATCCTCCCAATTACTTCACCATTTGTACTTTATCGTCATCATATGCTTCATTTAAAGTCCCACCACCCTGTTCTCGCCCCTTCTTTTGATATTCTGTTTGCTTTGTTAGCAGCAGCTTGGCATTGCATGCCATTGCTGAGCCTATCATCTACTAGGACCCCCAGGTCCTTTTCCATCCTAGATTCCCCCAGAGGTTCTCCCCCCAGTGTATAGATTGCATTCATATTTTTGCCACCCAAATGCATTATTTTACATTTTTCTACACTGAACCTCATTTGCCATGTAGTCGCCCACCCCATTAATTTGTTCAGGTCTTTTTGCAAGGTTTCCACATCCTGCGGAGAAGTTATTGCCCTGCTTAGCTTAGTTCCTAGACTATTATTCTCTTCAGTGATAAGTGATGATATAAGTGTGTGTTCTGACTACCATGGAACTTCCTTGCAACATATATATATATATATATATAATATATATATATATATATACGGCTTGGAAATCAGGCAGTGTAGCCTGTCAAATTACGTCAGTGTCCATTTTCACTAGAGATCAGATGAAGCCCTATTGGAAAGCCATGCCATGCCATGTAAATACCGTGTGCTTAATAGCAGTGCATGCCATTTGCTTTTTTTAGTTAGCGAGGTGTTGACTGCATAGTTGAACATCTGCCAGAATATACAAGAGGGGAATGAGCTGCCTGACAGCAAAGATAAATGGCAAAGCCTTACGATCAGTTTAGAAATTAAACCATGCTTCGTATAACTGGAAGTTTTTCTGGTTGACATTAGAGTTCTGTTAAGTAGGCGCCTAATTTAGAACTTCATGGAACAAGAAAGTTTTATCCTAGCCATAAATAGCATACTTGGGGGGGGTCTGTGTTTAGTAAATAGTAACCTGTTCTTACATGCTTTTTGCATTAGAATCTATTTTAGAACATTAAGTCAGAATACGTTGCTATATAAGCTCACATTATGTTGTTCGGCCTTTCTCAACCTTTTAAACCCAGAGGAAGCCTTCAAATAATTTTCAAGTATTATACATAAAAATTATTATACGTATTTACCACTTACATACATTAGTGCACTTAGTAAGTTGTAGCTATCATAAATAAAGAATGTGGTGTTATCTAGCATATTCAAAACCAAAATTTGTCCATGTCTAACAGCCCCATGCACTATATAATCATGAAAAAAATGTACCAAACAATAATAATGGTGAGAAAAAGTGGAAGACAGTGGAAATTGTAATGTCTACTGACATTATAGGTCAATGGAGAAATCCCACCCCTTACATTGGTGGCAAGTAGACTTGTAGACTTTCTTCATGGACCACCTTCCTGCTTACTGGATATGTAGCTACCCTATTCTAAGTAAGAGTGTCTATTACATTTTGTACTGCTTGGCTGTATCCCCCCTAGTATTTAAGTGATTAAAATCATTGTTCTTTGGGTTTTCCTCATCCTAGCCTGATTGTTTGCTCTTACCTGCTATCAGAGAGTGTCTATGGAAATAGAGGAAATAGATAGGATGGGGGTGATAGGGCTAGAGTATGAATATTTGTGTTCTCCTCTGGCCAACCACTAGGAGCTTTGTTACCAGCGGTGCATGCTGGGGAAAGATATAAGTATTTGGGTTAACATTGAGCAAAGTTTCTTTTCTCCCAGGCTTAAGCTTTCAGTGCTGCTGTCCTTCTAGGACTGCTGCCTGGAGAGGACCTGCACTTGTATTTGAAGGCCATGCGTGGATGAAGGTCTGGAGCTATCCTGCCTGGAATGGAGGAAGATATACACAAGCTGGAGTGCCAGGAGTAAGAAACTCTGCCAGTGGAGGTGTGCTGAATAGCTGTGAGCAACTGGAACCCCGCAGCTAATTTATACTTAAAGTTTGACTTTAAATACAGATTGAAATGTAACCTAAGTTCTGCAAAATTTGAGGACAAATAAGTACCCCTTTCCACTTTGAGAAAAAAGCTGTTATTACCATTTAACAGTGCTCTGAAACTGATTAAGAAATGGGAGCGCATGATTCAAACAGTACTGGTAGAGAGATGTTGTTGCCTTTTGAATACACTTAGTGGGTGGTCCTGTTGGCCCTCTCTCACCCGTCAATGTTTGATTGAAAAATCAAAGGAGCCAGGTGGAAATTTTCAAATCATGGGCAGACGCTGTTTGGGTATTTTGACTGCTGGCTAAAATGCAATAGGCACAGCACAGTTCCCCCATCTGCACTGTAAAGATTGGATGGAGGCATCTATTACTTTTTTTTTCAATGTGTGGCCAGTTTTACCATGAGAGAGTCTGTAAACAAGCAGTAAAAATCTTGCCGATTACCATATCCAGTGAAAGCCTTCAAGTAACAGTTGTGCAATGTGCTTATCTCTTACATTCCCTGTGCTTGCTTGAGTGTTGATAAGTGTGGATATGCAGTACACTTATAAAAGATTTACACTATAGAAACTCTCCCTCAGTTTTGTCGTCTGAAGCCTATAATTATTATTAGAGTACACCCTTGATTCCTTATATTTGTGTAGAAATCCTAAGAACACTTGCCAAATAAAATGTAAGTACTTGACATACCACAAAACAAAATAAACAAGCAATAGGCCTGTGTGGAGTCACAGAAAGCCTACTTGGGTTACAGTGTTCTCCATCTGTCCTGACCAATATAA
This sequence comes from Lithobates clamitans, assembly GCA_037952925.1. Classification (NCBI taxonomy): domain Eukaryota; kingdom Metazoa; phylum Chordata; class Amphibia; order Anura; family Ranidae; genus Lithobates; species Lithobates clamitans. Next base: position 431,042 of record JBBGZY010000262.1, read on the forward strand.
GATAATACTTTGGCTGGGAAGAAGTATAAAGTAATTTATTGGGTCAAGTTTTTCTTTTTGATTTTTGGATAGAATGGGGAAAAATTAGAACTACTGTTGGGTTTTTGCCACTATATGGCGCAGTGCTAGAGAGATTTACCTTCATTGCTGATTCATTGATCCTGGTCATATTGGACTTTTCACACAGTCAAAGTTAGCAATCTAACCTTTCTCGATCCCTAAACCTTTTCGTTGTAAAGCCCCAAGAAAGGGGAGGTCTATTGGCTGCCAAAGCACGTTGGCTACTTGTTTGTTCTTGGTCATTTACTGAAACAAAAAAAATGCTAGACACTTGGACTGTTCATCTAGCATTCTTTTTGGTGCAACTATAGTAAAGTGGTTGTAAAGTCAGTGATCCCAGCCCCTCTGTTATAACTAGGTATACTACACAGTGTATGTTGTAAAGCGCTGCGTAAACTGTCGGCGCTATATAAATCCTGTATAATAATGTATTTTTTTTTTAAATTCTGCAGCTAAACACCTTTTTTCACATTGCCGATGTGCAGTCACGTGACCGCCTGCCACTCTCGTTCCCTTATCTAAGGACTAAGTTGGGAGGGGCTGAAATTCCCCTCTGCCGTCCACCAGGTGGTCACGTGACAGCACACCAGTGATGTGAAATAAGGTAGAATTTTGAAAAAAACACAAACACTGTGTAGTATATCTTGTTATAACAGAGGGGCTGGCGGAAATTGTGACCACGGAATAGTGGCAGGAGGGGAGGTTTTGGAGATTGGCTCACACACTAGGATGTGACAGGCAGGAAGGGAGAGGGAGAGACTCAAAACAGAGCAGGATGACAGAGGCATGTAAACCGACCACGATATCAAGGATCAGCAGCCATGAGTACCTTGGTTAACACACCTAGGGGGATACAGTTACACGCAGGATAAAGCAGGTATTTTTTTTTAGGGTTACAACCTCTTTAAAAATACACCCATGAGTGCTTAGATGCAGTACTATAATGCCCCGTACACACGGTCGGATTTTCCGACGGAAAATGTGTGATAGAACCTTGTTGTCGGAAATTCCTACCGTGTGTAGGCTCCATCACACATTTTCAATCGGATTTTCCGACACATAAAGTTTGAGAGCAGGATATAAAATTTTCCAACAACAAAATCCGTTGTCGGAAATTCCGATCGTGTGTACACAAATCCGATGGACAAAGTGCCACGCATGCTCAGAATAAATAAAGAGATGAAAGCTATTGGCCACTGCCCCGTTTATAGTCCTGACGTACGTGTTTTACGTCACCGCGTTCAGAATGATCGGATTTTCCGACAACTTTGTGTGACCGTGTGTATGCAAGACAAGTTTGAGCCAACATCCGTCGGAAAAAATCCTAGGATTTTGTTGTCGGAATGTCCGAACAAAGTCCGACCGTGTGTACGGGGCATTAGAATGTTGCTAAATTTACACCCCTATCTCCCTATGAATGTGAATTTACAGTTAAATAAATGTATACTATTTGGCAGCCTTGGTTAGATTTTCAGAACACTCCAGCAACACTCCAGAAAACTAAATTTAGGAACTAATGGAATATATAGTTCGGGCAAAGATACAATGTAAAAACTTGTTCCAATATGGTAGATAGAAACTTTATTCATATATATATTTTATTACTTGACCTTAAAATGACTTTACACGTGCTAATTTAATTTCTTCTTCTGTTCTATGTACTTGGCCAGCACACTATAGAAACAAGTATCGGATAATCTTGTGTCCTTTTCCATTTGTTTATATGTCATTGTTCTTAAAACCAGTGTAATGCTATTTGCCATCTTGTTGTCCACTTAACTTTGTTTTTTTCAAAACTGAGTGAAAACTAAAGAATTAAAAAAAATGGACCCTGATCCTGTGACAGCTATTTGTCCTAAAGATTAAAAAAGAGGAAGCTGAAAATAGCACAGTCAATTTGCCAACTCGTGATCTACATTTCTTGTAATGTACATGGATAGAGAAGTTAAAAACAGTGTTAAAAATAATTTTGTGACACGTGGATGTTTTAGAGGGAAGAATGCGGATGAAATACCTTGTGTGGCAGAAATCCATATACTTTGCACATTGCAGTTATTTTTAACTATTTGAATGATTGATCTCACAGGCCAACAATTGGCACAACTTGATATGAATAGGTCTTGATGCCAACATTTTTAAATTCCCCAAGAAGGCCAAGAAGCTAAGAGGAAGATAAGGATTTAGAAGTAGGCTTATTTGACTAGGCTATATTTGGACTTGGTACAGTTAGTTTAGACTTGAATTCTTAAATAATTCTGAAATGATCAAATAACATTAAGCTAGCCACAAATTCAATATATTTTTTTTAAATTGTATTTTTTATTTATTTTTTTCATAGAAAATTAATGAAGCTCAAGCAATGAGTTAGTACAGTCAGTGCCAAAAATAGCATTAACAACAGCAGTAAGGACACACACAGACAGACATTCACTCATGTCAATCTCATCCTCATTCCACAAAAAAAAACAGCACCTACAAGCTAGGTAGCATGTCCGACTAAGACACAGCATTAATCTTCTCCAGCCAACAGTCCCATATTTTACTCAAATTATTTAGGGACGCATGCCCATTCACGATAAGTTTGTATTTGGTTGATGGGCAACTGAACTTTTGTGGAAAAAAATATACCAGATAAAAAAAAAAATATATATTACATATACAATTACTACAAAAGCTATATTGTAATTTAAAAGTTAGCTATCCAATTTCCATCTGCAGCAACTTTCTGTAGAATTAAATGTGGTATTGCACAATGGTGGTATTCTGTACTAAGGCCTCTGAAAATGTCATTTTACGCTTGTGTGGTTACCTCTGTTTTTTAATGAAAGCTGCACTAAGTTATAACTCAGATTTTATGTATCATCTGCACCAGAAAATTCATTTTCATAATTCACAAAGGTCAATTACTTCTAAAGGGATGCAGACACTGCAACTTTCCCCATTCAGAATCAGTCTGCATGGAGCACGGCCAAACAGCTATTTCTTCAGAGACAGGTGGGGTACGCATATATGCGCCCTCGGCTTTCGGGGGTTGTTCCGTTTTTTAGAGCGGGCGATCGGCTTTCCAGGAATAAACAACCGATGTGGCTAAAAGCCGCTAGATTGTTATCCTGGAGGAGTGGGAGGGGATATTGGAATTGGAAGTCTGCTTTTTCAAACATGTGACCAGCAGCACAGGACTAGAAACTCCTCCCACAGCACTTTCCCAGCAGATAGGCTGGGAAAGAGCTGGGTCACATGACAGCTGTATATCAATTATGAAAAAAGGTACTTAGATTTTTTTAAATTAAAATAAATACAGTGCCATCATCCATATACATAAAGAAAAGGGATAATGTCAATTAAACAGTGTGTGTTTAGTATCACTATAAGGAATGGTTGGGAGGCCTGTATAACTTCTAAAACCTGTGTCAGTGTAGGCTCATCTCCTAACTCTGATTCTCCCAAGTATTGTATCAGCTAGACAAGTGGCTGTTCCTCTGGATGTTGTCCTCTTATGTATGGTGAAGGTGGAGGGGAATTCTCTAAAACAGCTTTGGGGTGGAGGAGAAGGAGAGGGTGGTGGGTGGGGCCTTTAAACCATCTTTGTTGCATGCCCTTGGCAGCCTATTCACAGCATTTGGACTCCCAGATTAGGTAAAACAGCAGGGGGGGGGATACATAATATGTGACAGCTACTGTAGGGCAAGATAGTCAGGAGCACTGGCTGTAGCTCTGTAAGAACATAGCCACTTACATTCCAAGCATGTGAAATATATGTTGATAGGTTACCGTATGTATCCTGATGCATTAGTACCATTTTTACTGATAGTACTCATACTATTTATTTGTGGGGTTTTCAGCAACTTTTCACATTTTTTACAACATCTATTTTGCTCCTTTTACGTAAAAACAAAACAAAACATGTAAAGGTAGTTTAGAGAGCTCAATAGCACGAAAATTTAGAGCAGTGACTGATCCTCCCCAATCTGGTCGTGTCTCTGTCCAATGTTCTAGTGCGAAACAGTATGCCAGGAGCTAACCTCTGATGTGCTGTCTCTTTGAATAACCCACAGTTTTCTAGGAATACTTTTTTTCTTTTCATGCAAGCTATATACAGTATTTCAAATTAATAAGCTGAATCTCTGAATGCTCTAATAAGACACTAAAGAATATTTGCCTCTCTGATAGCTATAACCTTTTAATGTCACACATGAGTATTATATAGCGGCCGTGCGGATCTGTGAGAGCCTCACTGCTATTATCACTCCTTCTGTTTTGCTTTCGCATTGGCCCTGTATATGAAGGGAAACTTAGGGTGTGTGCACTTAGGAGGTGCCAGGTAATGAAAGTGCGTCTGCTGGACACATAAGATGTCACATTTTTTCTTGAGGGCTTCCATCCAAAGAGACCTTCGCTTGGCTGGATGGTTAAGTACTTTAGAGTTAATGGTCAGAAAATTTACCGCCATAGGAGAAGAGTATGGTAGTGCTAGGTAGTACATGTGTCAGAAACCATGAATCAGACCGAGACAGAAGTACAGTTAAATTAGACCTAGTAAATAGAACAAACGTAGTCAAAACATAGCCAAAGTTCCATAATCGGAACGGATAGTCAGACAAGCCAGAAAGTCAGGAAGCCAGAAATCAGTGTAGTGAAACAGCAAGCAGGATCCAGAGCCAGAAGGAACGTCAGCCAAGCAAATCTTTAACAGGCACGCAGGAGAAAATCTCTGTGATGTTAACCAGGCGAAGGCAGAGATCATCTGAGCTGGACGGCTTAAGTAAGCGGGACTGACGAGCAGGATATCATCAACAGGTGAGTCACTGTGGAGAGATAGGAGCTGGCAGTTAACCGACAGCTGAGCAGCCAGCTCAGAGAAAGAAGGGCTGAGCCCAGCCCTGACAGTACCCCCTCCTCAATGACCCCTCCCCCTTAGAGGACCACCAGGCTTGAGGGGAAAACATCTATGGAAATCACGAAGGAGGACAGGGGCGTGTATATCCGAGGATGAGACCCAAGAGAGTTCCTCCGGACCGTACCGAGGTGGTAAAGCGGTTGCAAACAAAAGGTTTTAATAAGGAGACATGGAATACATTTGAGATACGCATATTAGAAGGAAGGTCTAAAGCGTAAGTCACTGGGTTAATCCTGCGGAGAATACGGAAAGGCCCAATAAGCCGAGGTGCCAACTTCAGAGAGGAAACACAGAGTTGGAGGTTTGCGAGATGACAGCCAGACCCTGTCCCCAATCTGGTAGGAAGGCGCAGGCAAGTGTTTGCGGTCAGCATGGAGTCTGTACCTATCATTGGCATGTCGCAAAGTCTCCTGGACTTGTGCCCAAGTGGAACGAACACCACGGATATGTTCCTCTAATGCAGGAATGCTCTGCGGAACAAATGAGTTAGGCAACATGGAAGGTTGGAAACCATAGTTCGCCATAAATGGGGACAATCGGGAAGCAGAATTCAAGGCACTATTGTGAGCAAACTCCGCCCAAGGTAAGAGGTCTGACCAGTTGTTATGATGGTCAGAAATATAGCAACGTAGGAACTGCTTGGCTTGTTCTGCGACCCCATTAGACTGCGGGTAATATGCAGAGGAGAAAGCAAGCTGAATTCCCAACTGTGCACAAAAGGCTCTCCAGAAACGGGACACAAACTGACTACCCCTGTCCGAGACAATCACCTTGGGTAGCCCATGTAAGCGAAAGCTCTCCTGAGCAAAAATGGAATCCAGTTCTTTAGATGTGGGTCCAAGGCCTCTCTCCATTGGGTATGGGTTGTAGGAGACCCACTGGAAGGTGTCGTGGAGTCTTACTCTGAGCACACACAGAACAAGCAGCTATGAAGGCGGCAACATCAGCATGTAGACTAGGCCACCAGAACTGTTGAGAAATGGCCCAAAAGAGTTAATTCTTCCCTGGGTGGCCAGCAGCCTTGGGAGAATGGTAAGTCTGGAGCACGGCAGTGCGGAGACTCTCACGCACAAAGCAGAGGTCACAATGTTTCTCAGGACGAGCATGGACCTGAGCTGCAAGAATTTTGTCACCCAAAGGGGAAGTGAGACTGGTGCAAACCGTAGCCAAAATATGATCAGGAGGAATCACAGGAACCGGAACCGACTCCATCTTGGAAGTGGAGGAAAATTGTTGCAACAAAGCATCAGCCCTTACATTCTTAGTACCGGGAGAGAATGAGACAATGTAATTGAAACTTGACAAGAAAAGAGCCCATCGCGCCCTTCTGGGGGAGAGGTGTTTAGCCTCAGACAAGAATGTGAGATTTTTATGGTCAGTAAGAATGAGAACCGGCACAGTGGTACCTTCAAGGAGACGCCTCCATTCCTTAAGGGCTAAAATGATCGCTAACAACTCTCTGTCCCCAATTTCGCAATTGCACTGCTGCAGGTGACAATTTCTTGGAAAAGTAGCTACACGGATGCATAGCGCTCTCAGAGGTGGCCCCAACTCCAGTCTCCCAAGCATCACCCTCAAGGATAAAGGGTAATGTAGGATCAGGATGTGCCAATACAGGAGCAGAAACAAAGGTAACCTTGAGACTCTCAAAGGCCTTAATGGAATCTGGAGACCAACTCTGTGGGTTACCGTCCTTTCTGGTCATATCAGTCAGGGGTTTGACCAGGGACGAGAAGTTATGAATAAACTTCTAATAATAATTGTCAAAGCCAAGAAAACGTTGAAGAGGACGTATACCTACAGGTCGGGGCCCCTGTAGGACTGCTGAAAGTTTCTCTGGGTCCGTCGAAAAACCAGCAGTGGAAATGACATAACCCAGGAATTTAACCTGTTCACTCGTACTTCTCCAACTTACAATAGAGATTGCTTTCTCTCAGCTTCCGAAGCACACAACAGACATCTGTGTGATGGCTCTGTAGGGACTGCAAAGCTCAGAGACAAATGCATAGGAGGCTTCTGCAAGCGCTCCTTAAAAGAGAGTCTTTCTCTGAGTCTGGAGTCAATAAGGATGGCAAATGTGATCAACTTCTCCAGCTGAGTGCTATCTCATCTTTGATGGTATCCGAGAGACCATGAGAAAAAGCAGCCACGAGGGCCTCATTGTTCCAAGCAACCTCTGCTGCCAGAGTACGAAATTCAATGGTGTAATCGGCAACAGTTCTCGTACTCTGTTTGATGGGCATGAGGCACTTGGCAGCAGTAGCAGAGCGTGCAGGAACATCAAATACCCTTTTAAAAGAAGCCACAAACTCAGGGTAACTCAAGACAAAAGGTTTTTGCATCTCCCTTAGAGGGTTTGCCAAGAGCCAGGCCAAGGCTCTCTCAGAAAGCACAGATATCATAAAACCTACTGTGCTTCTGTCCGTGGGAAACGCCTGGGGCAGCATCTCAAAGTATATCTCAATATGGTTGAGAAACCCTCTGCATTGGACTGGATCACCCCCAAGTCTCTGGGGAAGCGGAGTGGAACCAGACATACCTCTTGTAGAGGTAATACTCAAGGCGGGTGGCTGCACAGAGACTGAAGCAGCAGCAGGGACGGCCTGCAACACAGGTTGTACTGGAGCAGCCACAGTGGTAGATTCCAGGTGAGCCGTGTGACTCAGGAGTGTCTGTAACGCCATGGCAAACTGATCCTACTCATCCAATCTGGAAAAAATATTACTAACAAGTGGATTGACTGCATCTTCTGAATTCATGGCCTTCGCCTACTATCAGAAACCATGAATCATTACACCCCATACAGACTATATAAGATGGGCAGGAGAGCAGACCCTATTTGTCATAAATGCCTGGTGGCAAAAGGTACTTTTATGCACATGGTTTGGGACTGTAGTAGGGTACGACCTTTATGGTCACAGGTAACCCAGTTTGTTGCGGAAACCTTTGATCTTCCGAATATATGTAGCCCACTGCTGGGTATCTTAGGGGTGATAGAGTACGATGTAATGAGCAACAATACTAGAATGTTTTTGAGATTATTGTTTTACTATGTCAGGAAGCTGATTGTCTTGAATTGGATAAAGAGGGATCATCTTACCTTAGGAGCTTGGAAAAGATTAATTAATGCAAATATTACACTGTATAAAATGACATATGAAGCAAGAGGAAGTAAGAAAAAATTTAATAGAGTATGGGGCAGATGGATAAACACAAAAGAAACTACACCATGTGACATCTAAAATTATTTTATTATAAAATATAGCCAAATGATAGACTGGGTAGGATGATATTGTAAGAACATGTTCCAGGGGACTGGAGAGATGACAGCGCACAGCACAATTGGTTTAGGAGGTATATACCTCTTTGGTTTAGTTCTTTAACTTTATATATATATACTTTTATATTTTTTTACTTTATTTTATGTTTTATACCAGATATTGGATTGCTAATAATTTGCATTACGATTACAGAAAATAACTGGTATTTTAGAGTTAAAAAATTGCTACCTGTACTGATATATCGTTTATCATAGGATGTTTATCCGAAACTACCCTTGAATGTTAATTATATTTTGACGGTTGCAACCGACAATATACCTTACATGCAATGTGTTATTCTATGTATGTACATCTGGCAAAAAAAAACTTAAAAAAAAAAAAAGAAACCATGAATCAGACCAAGACAGAAGTACAGTTAAATCACACTTGTTTAATAATAAAAGTAAATAGAACAAATGTAGTCAAAACATAGGCAAAGTTCGGTAACCGGATTGGATAGTCGGACAAACCAGAAAGTCAGGAAGCCAGGAATCAGAGTAGTGGAACAGCAAGCAGGATCTGGAGCCAGAAGGAATGTCAGCCAAGCAAGTCTTTAACAGGCATGCAGGAGAGAATCTCTGATGTTGACCAGGCGAAGGCAGAGATTATCTGGGCTGGACAGCTTAAGTAAGCAGGACTGATGAGCAGGCTATCATCAACAGGTGAGTCACTGTGGAGAGATAGGAGCAGGCAATTAACCGACAGCTGAGCGGCCAGCTCAGAGAAGGAAGGGCTGAGCCCCGCCCTGACATACATATTGTGAATGATTCACTTACATTCAGCGAAGTCATGAACCAGATATGAAGGGGACCTGGGGGAGTGACGTCTGATGAGGCTCTGAACTCCATGTTGTCATCTTGATGGTGCTCTTTGGGACATTTAAAGAGGAGAAATCACTTCTGACTGTTGAAATGGAAAGGTGAGGTTTACACGAAGAGTAAAAGAGCTTAACGGTGGCAAGTAGCCAAACAGCAAAAAAAGGTGGTTGGGTGTGGCTCATAGCCACTCAGAGATGTAGTGGGGAGAAAAAAGAAACAAAAAAAAGTTTGGGTCAGAGGTAAATCCTCCCAAGCGGGTATATTTACAGATGAGCTTTACCCTTAGCCAGGTTAGGTGTGAGCACGGAATTCTTGTGAGTTACTCTGCGCCATTCAGGGTCAGAGCTGGTGTATCTGCCACTCTGACGGGGTTGCGTCTGAGGTTCAGGAACAATCCCCCATGCATTTAGTAGGGCCATGCCTTAGCAACCGAATCCATCACATGCTCTGTGCCATCTTTGGTAATGATTAGCTCAGTCGGGATCACCATTTATAATTGGCTTGTGATTCCTGAGCGATTTTGTGATGGTATTCAGGTTTCTGCGCTTTTGGAGCGTGTACTGAGACCAGTCGGCATAGTCAGCATAGAATTACAGGTTAGAGTATGGAGCAGGGATCTGGTCCCTCTGTCTGAATGCCGCCATTAAGTGTTCCATAGCATGGTAAAAATGAAATCTCAGTATGACATCCTTAGGTATATTGTCAAAGAGATAGGTGGGTTTAGGTAGTTAGTGTATTCTGTCCACTGTTAGGTCTAAGGCAGACATATCAGGCATCACTGTATTGAATAGCTGGGAGACATAATTGCGTAGGTCTTGCTGCTAGACAGGTTCCAGGATCCCCCTTATCTTTACATTGTTCCCTCTGAAACTGTCCTCTATGTTTGCCATTTTGGCCTTAATCACCTCCAAATCATCCTCTTTACCTTCATTAGCATCTACCAAGTCATTAATTGTGGTTGCATATTCCCCCATTAGTCTATGTGTGTCACTCTAGCGGAAACAGACCGTAGCTCTGTGCTGAACTTATGTACACAAGAGATCATGTCTGAATGGAGAGAGCTTCTCAGTAAGACTATCATCTCCTTTAGAACTATGTCTATAACAGGCTGATTATTTGTGGGAAACAGATCTTTGGAGTCTAGCAGCTCCCTGGTGTCATCCCCTGAATCATGGAGAGAGCACACCTTATGATCTGCATCCACGGCATCCAACCGGAATCTTGCCTTTTCTGGGCTCCCAGAGGTTGGTGTGGCTGGCAAAGATTGTGGACTTTTAGGAGGGCTCCTCGTTTTTTGAGTTGTCCCTCTCTGTGCGGATAGATCTGTAGAGCCAGATGCCGGGGTGAAAGAGGAGCTGGAGCAATTTTGGTCTGGTGTGGAAGAATGTCGTCAGTTTCTGAGGGCAATTCCCCTCCTTCCTGGGCATGATGTCTCTTCGTTCCTCGGGTGCTGTAAAGCTAGAACGCCGGGTTAGGGTGAGAAGAGATGGCCCTGGTAGGTCTATGTGAGCCGTGTTTGTCTCGCAGGTACCAGAACTCCGCGACTAAGCATCCATCACGGTCTCTGGCTAGCTCCGTCCCGGCTACAAATGTTTAAAATGTTCTTACTTTCCTCTTTGGATGTAGCAGTGAGTGTCACAAACATTTCTTAAAGGATCAGAATTGCAACAGCAGATGTTGTAAAAAGAGCATGTTTCCATTTGTTATCCTATGAAAAAACGTATCATTAGTACCGCTTGCCAAATAAGAAAGATGAAGGTTATGAGGCCAAAAGGATGTTTTAAACATCAAGTATCAATTGACATCAGAAATATACTGCAAGAAATCTAGGTTGAAGCAGAAAGGTCCTGCAGACTCCTACATGGATGAAGTAAGCCACATTATTTTCTTGCAGTGGATGAAAGGACTGAATAAAGATACTGGGAGGACTTGATGATCCAAGATCAACTCCTACACATTTGTCCCGCAGATGTACCAAGGTTTGTGATGGAGTGCAATCCTTAGTCTGCTTGAGTTGAGGGATGAAAAGGACATTATTCTGGAAAAATACCTTACGCTCATTGGATTTGGTGGAAGTTATTCACCCATACCCCATACATAGGGTTTTTATTGACTAAGGGATAGGAAGTAGGATTAGAGAGGTTGTAGTCTCGGACAAACACCAGTGCTGCTAAGTGCAGATCAGGGGTCACTTACTGTGTGTCATCTCATTATACCATCGATTCACCAACAGGACCCTCTGGACATACCTAGGTTCTGTGTAAAGATGTGGGTTTCTTAGTCCCTTTCCTTGCTCTGACCCAGTGGCCTGTGCCGAGCCCCAGCTGCTGTCCTCATTTGCCACGGGGCAGTTAGCTGGGACTTGTAATGCCACCTTTGAACAAGCACTGCAAACTGACCCATGTCTGGAGAACCTCAGAAGCCTAGTTTCCAGCCCTTTTGGGGAGGGGAACAAACAAACAGGACAATAAAAGCTATACAAAGAGGATCTGCTCACAGCGAGGCAGAAAAGTTAAAAGTAATTTCATTTTTTTTACACATAGATAACTTCTATGCACTGAAACTAATCTGTATGCAATCAGACTGGCCATGCTATAATCATTCACAAAGCAATCTTATCTATAGGCAGAGAATTCTGAAGTGCCAATCCAACCCCCCCCCCCCCCCCATAGTAAGACTGACTGTTTTGAGATTCCTAGACGGTAATTAAAAAAAAAAAAAGACCCTACATGTCTCCTCTGGGCTCCACTGAATGTATTGCAATGCACATCACATTGCAATACATCCCTTCCCGGCTGTGATAGTCAGGGAAAGTTACAGGGTGATCTACAAGTGACGCCATACATTTTGCTTTCCGGGCTACCAACAAGAAGGGGAGGAGAGCAGACATATGTTCGCTGTTCTCCAACCCCTTCACCTCCCCGGTCCTGGGCCTGAGGATCGGCAACCAGAGCCTGGAATGCATGGCAAAGGCGCAAATGCCTGGTGGCACTGCTAGGGATGTATGGAAGCAATTGGGTGGCAGTGCAGCTGCCTGAATGCTTCAATCTGACAGGCAGTAGCCTGCCTGTCAGTTTTATACACAATCCCAGTGGCTGCAGCCACTGGATTGTGTGTTAAACCCCCGCTGTCAGGTCTGTGCGACATACGGTTCTGGCAGCGAAAGGGTTAAAAAAATTGAGATAAAAGAAAACCTCATACTAACTAGTGGCCCTCTAGGAAGGGTGCCTGTAGGCGGTGTAGGCTGTTATAAATCTGGCCCTGCTTATACTATACTTACACTAAGCCATTTTAACCCCTTCTCGACTGACGCACGCCGATGTACATCGGCAGAATGGCACGGTTGGGCAAATGGACTTACAGGTACGTCCATTTGAATCCCCCGCCGTGCCACTGCGTGCACGCGCACCGGTCAGGAGCTCCGTGAGACGGGTCGTGGGTCCCGCGGACTCGATCGCTGCAGGGATACCCACGATCGCCTCACGGAGAGGACGAACGGGGAGATGCTGATGTAAACAGCATCTCCCCGTTCTGCCTAGTGACAAGTGTCACTGATCTCTGCTCCCTGTCATCAGGAGCAGTGATCAGAGTAATGACACATCTAGCCCATCCCCCTTACAGTTAGTAATCACTCCCCTAGGACATACTTAACCCCTCCCCGCCACCTAGTGGTTAACCCCTTCACTGCCAGTGTCATTTACACAGTATTCAGTGCATTTTTAATCGCACTGATCGCTGTATAAATGACAATGGTCTCAAAAATGTGTCAAAAATGTCCGACTTGCCCGCAATAATGTCTCAGTCACAATAAAAATCGCTGATCGCCGCCATTACTAGTAAAAAAAAAAATTATTAGTAAAAATGCCATAAAACTATCCCCTATTTTGTAAACGCTATAACTTTTGCGCAAACCAATCAATAAACGCTTATTGCGATTTTTTTTTAACCAAAAATATGTAGAAGAATACGGCCTAAACTGAGGAAAAAAAATGTTTTTTATATATTTTTGGGGGATATTTATTATAGCAAAATGTAAATAATAATGCGTTTTTTTCAAAAGTGTCGCTTTTATTTTGTTTATAGCACAAAAAATAAAAATTGCAGAGGCGATCAAATACCACAAAAAGAAAGCTCTATTTGTGGGGAAAAAAGGACGTCAATTTTGTTTGGAAGACATGTCGCACGACCGCGCAATTGTCAGTTAAAGCGACGCAGTGCCGAATCGCAAAAAACGATCTGGTCAGGAAGGGGGTAAAATCTTCTGGGGCTGAAGCGGTTAAAAGAGACATGGGTATTTACCTTTCCTTGGTCCAGCTGCTGGGGTGAGTAGTAAATATACAATATTTTAGTTTTATTTAAAAATCTATAAGATATTTTTGGAAGAGGGTGTCAGAAGGGCATTTAAAATGGTTAGGATATGATTTTTAGAACAGAGAGAGGAGTATATAAAAAAGGAGGGTATTCCATTTTCTGATTTGGTTTTCATTACACATCGTAAAGAGAAGATATAATGGTTTTCCTTCAGCATAAGTTGTTTTCTATAATTAAAAAAGCTTACATTTTTAAACTGTTATTCAACATCTGCTTTTTACTATATATAAATAATCTTTATTTTACATATAAACATTTCAAATATATCTATAGTCAAAATTTAAAATCAAACATTTATTGCCACAATTATTTTTAGCCTACTGCTAATGTCAACAATCTTGACATTTGAAAACGTATTTTTGAAGAGTCCCACACATTTACTTCCTTGAATTCTGTGACATATATTCACTATGCCTATAGGGCACTGCTGTGTCACAAATGCCACAGAGCCGTGCTCAGAGGAGAAGTTTCAGGAGGTAGAGTTAAGAATCGCTGCTTCCAGGCAGCAATGTACCATGGCATATCTAGTCCTGATAAATGGAAAGTAAACTGGGAATGAGCAGAGGAGAAGTTGTACAGCATACAGGGAATTCATGAAGATTTGTAAAGAGGTGGCCCGCAGACAGGCAGCAATCACAACATGAAAGGAACATTTTTAAGTAAGCTTTTACTAGTGTAGCACCCTCTAGTGTAAGTGCAGGCAAATTTTTGCTTTGGCTCATGGTAATATAAGTCTCTGAATCTGGGTCAAAAGTTTACTGCAGTTCAGATATGGCTGACTCAGGCAAGTCTCTGGTGCTTCCCCCTGCTTCTGGAAGGTTGGAGAATTTTCTGGAAACTGGAAGGCGGAGGACAGAATTGATCTGCATATATAGGGGAGTTTGGCCAATCTCCAGGTGGTGGGCCTGTGGTGGCATTTAAGCCGACCTTTAAATATGGTCAGGAACTTACAAGGGTACATGGGAGCTGGGTGGAAGATGGAGTGCTGAGGTGGCCCTTGAGGAGGAGGGGCTCTGCCTCTGGCTGGAGCTTGGGCTGGCTTGGAAGGATTCTGGCAGCATCATAGTTTGAGAGGAAGCTTACCTAAGAGACAGCAAGAGCAAGGAGGACAGTGTGAGTACATCAGCACTTTTAGGAACTTACAATGGGAAAGACTATCATTTGTAGCCAGCCTTTCTGGAAGACAGAATTAGGCCTAAATATTGCTTTTAGCTTGCCCTGGGAGATCTTCAGTAGCAGCCAGGTGGCATAATTAAGAAGCAGCCAGGTGGGTTGGTAGTTCCTGCAGTCAGTAGAAGTGGGATCGTTGTATACGGTGAAGTTGGAATTCCTGTATGCAACCTTCAACAGTTTTGTGCTACTTTTCAAAGGAACTGAGTTCCTAGGGGGTTATTTACTTACTTTAAAGGCAAATCCACTTTGCACTACAAGTGCACTGCAAGTGCACTTGTTAGTGCAGTCGCTGTAGATTGCTGTAGATCCGAGGGTAAGTTCTGAAATGAGGGGAAGCGCTGCTGATTTTATCATCCAATCATGTGCAAGCAAAAATGCTGTTTTTTATTCTCCTTGCATTTCCCCCTCAGATCTACAGCGACTGCACTTCCAAGTGCACTTTCAAGTGTGCAAAGTGGATTTGCCTTTAGTAAATAACCTGCCTAGTCCTTAAGGAGCTTTTGTTTTTTTCCTATCAGCGACTGTCAGCAGTTGGGAGTGAGATCAATCTGGAGTTGTAAATAGAGAAGAAGAAGAAACAAAACAGAATTATACTGTACATAGAGAGTAAGTTGTTCCCCAGGTTTTGTTGCTATCATGTTGGGCATCCCATAATTCCTATTTCCCATATAAGTTATTACCCCTAATAAAACATAAAAACCAAGCTCAAAGACTGCTCTTTGTGTCTGGAGAAAGTATGGAGAATACTTGTTCCCTGGCTATGCAGGAGTGAGGAACCCAAACACCAGCAGTTCCTTCAGGGTTGAGCTCTACTCTGGATTACCAAAAATAACCATAATTTGTATTGTTGTTAAAATGCTGATGTTATACAATGAAAGTGCATGCTTTGATTATATATCTCATTAAATATATGGCAACGGTTTCCAAAAGCACTATGTGTTTTATGAAGGGACACCGCAACACCTGAAGGCATTGATGGGTGGCTCAGATGCTTGATGACAGCTCCACTCTGCTTTGCACGGCCTAGGGGGGAGTGCCCGAAAAAGCAGAGGCGACTGCACAGGACATGTGACCCGTTCTGGCTTATCCTGCTTACAGCCCAGTCAGTGCTACAGTAAAAAAGGAAAGAAAGTCATGTGACCCCACTATGAACAAGCTGAAAAATGTATTTATTAATTTTATTATTAAAGCCATTGCTATGTAAATGAATGGCCCTATCATTTAGATGTTGGAGTGCTATCAGGATTTAGATTCAACTTAAATTCCAACATGGCTTATGCAGAAATTTTATATGGTAGATTATTTATTTATTTATTTTTATTTGCTATATTTTTTCAATGAAAATGGAGTTAACTTTTCATTGAAAAAATGAAACGTTAACTCCAACGCGGGAGCGTGCCTGCGGGTTAACTCCAACACGGAATGACAGTCACCGGCTCTCTACTCGTGGAGGTGTGAGAACTGAGTGATCGCTGGTGTTTGATCGCTCAGTTTTCAGTGTTAGAGCTGGCAGGGGACAGATGCAGCATCGGACCGATGCTGCTTCCAGCTCGGTAAGTATGAGGCCTCATGCACACGGACGTTTTTACAGCTGCTTTTTTGAGCGCTTTTTGGAGCTTAAAAACGCCTGTCTATGTTAGTCTATGGCTTCATGCCCACCTAGGCGTATTTGAGCTGCAAATGGCATAGGCATTTTTAAGCTGTAGAACAAACCCAGCACCAGTGGGTTCTAAGAGATGTTTTTCAGCTGTAAAAACGCTCTAACGCTGACAAACGCTCAAAAACGCTCAAAAACGTCGCTTACCAACGTTTTTTAACGTTTTTATACCATCGCAAAAAAAATTTTTGAAAAAAAAAAGCTAAAAAACGCTAACGTGGAAAAACGCTAAAAAATGCTAATAAACGCTAAAAAATGCTATTGCAAAAATGTTGAAAAAAGCTAAAAAAAGTTTTAAAAAATCACTGCAAAGCTACTGGCGTTTTCATAATGTTATTTTAACATCCCGTTTGCATGAGGCCTGAATCTGAAAAAAACAAACACACCCAATACTTCTCTTTTAAGTAATGATTACATGTTACACTTACAGATACGTGTCACCTCACAGATCTATCACAGTCCTGCCTTCACAATGTTTTTATCTGCTTTTCCCTGAGATTCTGGCTCAGGCACAACACAATTCTTTATATCCCGCTGTCTGTGCAGTTCTTTGCTGTGGTCACAAATGTCTGACGCAAATCACATTCATTTAGTCTTTACACCAGAGTTGTTAATTTTATTTATTTGATACATAATATTTCAATCTGTTTTTTAAAGTTTTTTTTTTTTTGCAAGACCCACCAACAAAGATCATTAACATGTAATTTAGTCACATTTCCAATGATATACATTTTAGATATGGATTAACTTCTTCAGATCCGCGCTATAGCCAAATGACGGCTACAGTGCGGACCTTATGTGCCGGGAGTACATCTATTGACGTCCTCCCTTGCCCTAGTGGCCTGAGCGCCCCCTGCAGTCTATGAGACTCACTGGATCACAGATCGGAGTAAGGGGTCGATCCCGACCCCTTATTACGTGATCAGCTGTCAGCCAATTGGCTATTTTTTCTCCTCGTGCTGACAGCGTGAGAAGAAAAAAAAAAGCCAATCACTGGCAGCTGTGAGAGGGACATCAGTCCCAATCACGGCGAGCTGCTGCCAGCTCCTCAGTGCCCACCTGTGTCCCTTGCTAGTGCCACCTAGCAGTAGGCAACAGTGCCGTCTACCAGTGTCCACCAGCGCGAACCTATCAGTGCCCACAGTGCCACCTATCAGTGCCCACAGTGCCACCTATCAGTGCCCACAATCAGTGCCTCAACAACAGTGCTGCACATCAGTGCCACATCAATGCCCATCAGTGTCACCTACCAGTGCCCATCAGTGCCGCCCATCAGTGCCACCTATCAGTGCCACCTCTCAGTGTCCATCAGTGCCATCTATCAGTGGTACCTATCAGTGCCCATCAGTGCCACCCATCAGGGCCCATCAGTGCCATCTTATTCGTGGCCATCAGTGCCGTCTTATCTGTGCCCATCAGTACCGCCTTATCTGTCCCCATCAGTGCCACCTTATCTGTGCCTATCAGTGCTGCCTTATCTGTGCCTATCAGTGCAGCCTATCAGTGCCCACCAGTGTGGCCTCATCAGCGCATATCAATGAAGGAAAAAAATTACCTGTTTGCTAAATTTTATAACAAACTGTGAAACATGATTTTAAAATTTTCCATTTTTTTTGTTTGTTTAGCAAAAAATAAAAATCCCAGCTGTGATTAAATACCACCAAAAGAAAGCTCTATTTGTGGGGAAAAAATGATAAAAATTTTATTTGGGTACAGTGTTGTATGACCGCGCAATTGTCATTCAAAGTGTGTCAGCACTGAAATCTGAAAATTGGTCTGGGCAGGAGGGGGGGGGGTTAAGTACCCAGTAAGCAAGTGGTTAATAAAGATCTTTTCATCAATTACAGCAACAACTGAATATACATTGTTATCTGATAGCAGTTTAATATTACAATATCATAAACAATTATAATGGACTCATCTACTTAATTCACCCCCACTCCAAAAATTGAAGTTAGAGGATAGGAGAAGACAGGAGGACCTGCATTTATGAATGATAAGACTCCATTGTAAAGAGAGAAAAAAGAAAAAAGGAAAGAAAGAGGGAGAGGAACCTGGAATTAGAAGGAAAAGGAAGAGGTCATTTCCTCTGGGGTCTCACAAATCAAGTGAGAAGTATTGTATTCATTGGTCTCACGTATACTTGTAGTGCTACTCTAAGCAAAAAAGGAAGATATATATTGTCCTACTGGTGTTCAGGAATGGGGGGCCAGCATGAAATATCACCATCCACTAGTGTGTAGTATGCCGAGAAAAACTCCCCATGATTAAGCGCTGAGGGGTAGATTAAAACACGTTGGGGACGTGGCCTGGTTGGAACCCAGGCTGAGTTGCCATACACTCAAGATTTATGGAATCGTTTCGGTGTGTGGCTACAGGAAGATTCTCTTCTATACACAGTTACAGTAGGAGCACCCTCCCAAGCCAGCACTCACAGCAGTGGACCGAGGGCTTGCATCCCCTTTTAAGGCCTGAGCAGCTCACATACCAGTCTCTTTTGGGTCACCATGCTTAGCAAAATTGCCACTCTCCCAGTCTGGTCTATGTTGTTAACATGTGTGAGATGGCCTTATCCTTGCGCCACTCCATAAGCCACGCCCTCTGACATGTTTCGCCCCACCCACTGGGGTTTACGCCAAGTTTAGAGCTTTAAGGACATCACCACTTGCTTTTCCTTTGTTTAATGGCTGGTTTTACCCACTTTTATTCAAAAGAAAGTTCAACAAATACAGCAGATTCCCTCACAGGGGTATTCCGCATTCTAGTTCTGCTACAAAAATAAACAACATTTAGCCCGCTTGGCTAATCACCGCAGCTCTCCTGCTCAGGCCTGTCATCTAGGTGGAGATCCTCCTGACTCCTGGGCCAGACTTCCTACCTGCCGGGGTGGAGCTCAGAACCTTTGTCTGGTCATTACTTAAAGCCTGGAATACAGCTGACCAATTAGTGCACTGGCTGTTCACTAGACCAGAACCCTGGCATTGTACTGTCCTGCTACTTATCCCCCCTGTTTCGACCCCGGAGGGGGCGTAATACAGCAACCTATTCTCTTCCACTTGGCACCTCTGTGCCAGCTCTCACCCACAAGGGCCAAACCCAGGCTTATCAAGTGACTTTCCCTGTGTCCCCCCTGCTATACTGACTTGGGTACTTCAAAGACCGCCCCCCCACTTTTTACGGATGAGCTTTCAAAAGCGCCATCTGCCCATTTTCCTTGGGGCCACCCTTTTAAACACTTTAGCAATAGACGTGGGTTCTTTTATTTGGGGATCAAACCCTTTTACTGACACCTTATTAAGCTTTGGGTTATTTCCCCCCTGATCCTGTAGGGGGCCTTCATCTACTGCACTCAACCTCCACTGTCCCTGTCATACCATTACACGTCATCACATTTATCAGGGTTATCAGCAACCATTTCAACGTGACCCTCTGGTCTACCAATGTTTTTTTTGTCCCCCAAGATAACAAAATCAGCATTTATCAGTGCCTTGCATTTTTTCTCAATGTAAGAAATATCAACGCATATTTCAGGACTCATTTCACCAGTGTTCTGCAAGGCAGTGTCTGGAGGGGAATTGCACAAAGCGGAGTGGTTGTCTCCCATGGCAACGTCACTAACCACCGACTTCACTGGCACATGATCCTCTTCTAGACATTGTTCTGACACCTGACCATCATTACATACACCTGTGTGGTCTGGCACTTCCGCCCAGACTTCTGTTTTGTCCAACAGTATTCCAGAGTGACTCTCATACACAACCTCTGTATGACGCAATCCAGCCCACTGTGAGACCACTTTCCACATGAACACCAACCATTGCGTTACATGCTTTCACCATTGGTAATCTTGGCACAGTACAGCCTGTAATATCCACTTCCAACCAGCAGTACCCCGTGGTATCAGTTCTCCAAACGCAGGAGAGGATGGCAAGATATACACTGGCTGTACACTCCACAGTGCTAGCATTTCTTTTAAGCGGATCTGTCACAAAACACACATTTTTTCCTTTATGCATTGTGGACACAATTTCCACTGTGCGTTTACACTTTGCTCGGACCTTCAGACCTGAGGGGGTTAATCTCTGCAACAGCCAGCACATCCTGGCCTATAGGCTGTTCAGCAGACGCCTTTCCTGGCACAGCAGCCATAGTGCCCACTACACCAATAGCCACAGAATTTTCTTCCAGCATTGCTATTAGTCTCTTGGCCAAATCATCCCAATAAGTTCTGCTTTGTTGCACTACATCCGCCCAATGAAACCTAGACAGACCAAGAGGCTCAGCAGCATTTGAAACGCTTATCTTGTCAGTACTATTTGTGCTTCAATCTGCAATGCTGCTCCAACTGCCTCAGGAGACACAGGACAGAGCGGCTCAGCAGCAGAAACGTTGCACGTATAGTTTAAACCAGTGGTTCTCAATCTAGTGACCCCTTGATAAAATGTCCCAAGTTGTGGGGACCCCTAACAGTAAAATTATTTTCGTAGGGTGGGGTGTCAGCACCCAAGTCAATACAAGTAATTTGCGCCCCTAACCCACGGACATTTACCGTTCCCTGAGTCCCTTCCACTCCTAAAGTATTAAACCCCTTATGGTACATTTTAGGATGTATCACTCTTTCTCTTTATTCTCCTTTCTTTCCCTTTTATCTCTCTCTATCCTAATTTCTTGTTTTTTTCTCCCATCCCTCTCTCTAGCCGTCTTTCTTGTTTTTTCTCTTATTCTTTCTCTCCCTTTTTCTTTGTCCCCCCCTCTTTTCCTCTCCCTTCCATGTATTCTCTATTTTTATTCCTTCTCTTACTCCTTGGTGGGGGGGGGGGGGGGGGGTGGGATGAGTGGCGGTGCTGGCAGGGAGTTGGTATGAGTGGCAGTGCTGGGGGGGTCAGTGGCAGTGCTGCTGGACTTTTTTAGTGTCTCGTAGCAGTGACACCAATGCCGGCATCAGGAGATAGGGTCTCCTTCAGCCTCTCCAACGTCACATTCCTCACCAGTCAGCTGGCCTCTAGTCTCTGCCCCACAGCCATGCTGTGAACTGAATGGGTGGTTGCGTAGAGGCTTAGTTGGTGGCCTTCAGGAACAGCCCAGCTCAACGACCACAGGCTCCAGGGACAGCCCCGTTGAGCAGCCGCGAAAGGGCTGGGAGAGTGGTGCGGGCTTCAGGAACAGCCAAGGATTCGGTGACCCCTGGCAAATCGTCATTCGACCCTCGAGGGGATCCCGACCCCAGGTTGAGAACCACTGGTTTAAACTAAACTGTGGCAATCCATTTTTATCCACAGCATGTTGCAGTACCACACCCTCACCACCATGAGCAGATGGAGCTTCATTCCAGACATAAACCTTTATATTTCCATTGCCAAACTGCATTAACCCATTATTACTATGAGCATTTTCACACATTTCAGTTTTGGCACTTAACTTCTCATCACATTCAACTTTAACACTTGCCTCACCACTGAACAGAGCACTGCAGTGAGGCAAGTCCTTTTTTATGTGGCCTGCAGCCTTGACATAACAGTTGTAAATATGAGTGTATACCCTCCTGTGTGCTGCCATCAGTGCAGTCTGTCTAGTGTGCTCTCTCTCCTCCCTGCCTTGGCAAACTCTGTTCAGGCATGTACGGGGCTCGATCAGGCGGTAACAAGCCACAGAGCGCTGTCTCTCATTTCAGCGATCCTTGCTTCTTTTAGGAGCTTTGATCGCCCCATACTGACAGTCACTCCAGAATAATTTTGCAGTCAAGCAAAAAAAAAAAAGGGCTGGTTTTGCCCATTTTTATTCTAAGTTCAACAAATACAGCAGATTCCCTCACAGGGGTATTCAGCATTCCAGTTCTGCTACAGACATAAATAACATTCAGCCTGCTTGGCTAATCAGCGCAGCTCTCCTGTTCAGGCCTTACACTTTAGGCCTTGGTCTGTCTCCCACAGACCAGAGGGGAGCAATAAAGAGATGGCAACAGGAAGTGCACGGTTTTCTTTAAAGACAAACACTATGAGAAAAAAATCTTAAAATGTGCTGGGTGGAAGCAATGATGAATAGGCAGATGAATCTTGGGAAGAGCTTGTTTATTCCAGCCAGCAGAGAGCCACGTGTAAAACCTATTTCTTCTAGTTCTTCTAGTTTCACTTCATAACTTCCTACTTCCTGTTCCCACCCCCTGGCCCTAACACAGCTATGTAAATACAACACATACATATTCTACATCTTTCCTCTTTTAAAGAAAGGATATGCATATATAAATAAAGTGTAATATAGAACCAACACGGAGTGCAGTGTAGCAAGGAACAATAACAAACTACAATATAAAACGAAAGATGCTGAGTAAAAGTCAGTGTGTGATAAAGTCTTGGAACATTGGGTTGGGTTTACACACTCTTCCAGATCGAGTAACAACTTGTGGGGCTTGCGAGTCTGAAACCTCTTGCATGTTGCCACCATAATTTTGTTGTGGTTGTTACACCAATTGGTGGAAGTGTCAATTGACACAGCATCAGGCGGCTATACTTGAGGTCCTGAAGTGATCATAGGTACATGGGCAGCGGCAGTACAGTATGATTCACGTACCTGTAGGAGGTCACAGCGGTTCCTTACATAGGTGCTATCAGCAGAATGGACAGCATAGCTGTTTGGTTGGCAGGCCTTTTCATGAACCGTGGCCAGTTTGTCAAACCCACGAGTTGTCTCCATCCTTACCACCTGCCCAGACTCCAGAGGGGAAAGGCGCCTGGCTGATTTGTCATGGCTTATCTTTCCTTTTTGCCTGAGTATAAACAAATCAGCTTGAACGTTTCAACTCTTGGCAGGAGCTAGGATGGGACCATAGGAATAAGAGTCCTGGTTTGTTGTGATAGTAAACGTTGTGATAGAGAAGGCATGCCATCCCTAGGTGTGTTGCGGAGGTTGAGTAGGGCTGCATAAACCTCAGAACCATAACGTGTATATTTCGCTTGGAGATGCTTGGCTGATCGTACACTACGCTATGCAAGACCATTGGATCCAGGGTAACTGGGACTGCTAGTGACGTGCTGAAAATCTAATTGGTGAGCAATGTTCTTGAATTCTCTACTTGAAAATTATGTTGCATTGTCAGTCATCAATTGATATGGAATTCCATGTGTGGAAAATATCCGCTTTAATGTCCTGATCACTGTGTTACTGGAAGTGTTTGGGAGGCCATCAAATTCTCACCAACCAGAGTATGAATCTACCAAGACCAGGTAATCCCTGTTTGGCCACTAAAATATGTCAGCTGCTGTGAAAGACCATTGTCTGTCAGGTATTTGGTCTCTTGATGCAAAAGCTCTTGATGCAAAAGCCACAGGCCTCCCCTCTTGAAGACAGACTACGCCAAGGCCATGCTGGGAAGCATCATCAGACAATACCACTGGCTTAAGCACATCAAAATACTGTAGGACAGGTAGACTAGTTAATTGTACTTTCAATGTATCCACAGCAACAGCATGTTGTTCAGTCCAATACCAGTCGGCATCTTGGCGCAGAAGCTGACAGAGTGGAGATGTTATCTCACTGTAGTGATGAATGAACTTCGAGATGTAATTGGTCATGCCAAGAAACCTTTGTAATCCATGTTTGTCTTCTGGAGCAGACATTTGATTTATGGCTTTTTTTCTGGGTCAGGCTTGACACCTTTATCTGTGAGAAGGTCTCCAACATATGGCACCTCTGAGACCCTGAAGCGACATTTGGTAGGGTTGAGCTGTATATTGATGGCTCTGACACGGTCTCTTACGCATTTAAGTATTTTGTCATGTTCTTCAACGGAGGATCCCCAAATTAAGGTATCATCCATGACTATTTCACATGGCTGGCCAGCATACATCTCTGAAAGACTTTGCTTCCAGTTGAAATTCCATACGACATCTGTAAGCATTTGTATCTCTCATATGGGGTCACAAATGTTGTGGGTAATGATGATTCCTCACCCAGAGGGATTTGCCATAATCCCCATTTTGCATCTAGATTGCTAAAAACCTTTACCTGTGGCATGTCAGCGATCACTTGCTCTACAGTTTTTAATGGGTGATAAGGCCTCAGGAGAGCCTTATTGAGTGCCAGGGCTAGGCTCAGCCCTTCCTTCTCTGAGCTGGCCACTCAGCTGTCGGCTAATTGCCAGATCCCATCTCTCTCCACAGTTACTCAGCTGTTGATGATATCCTGCTCGTCAGTCCTACCTACTTAAAGCGGAGGTCCACCCTAAAAAACATTTATATGTTCAAATTTTCTTTGAAATAAATTAAAAAACATAGAAAAAAAAAGTTTTACTTACCAGAAACCCCTGTTGCTAGGCAGTGTTCCTAATCTGCCTCTTTCTAGTCCGCGGAGCTGTTCCGTCAGTTCCTCCTCTTCGGCGAGCTCCCCCGTTGTCTTCTGGGACCTGTGTGTGTCCCAGAAGATGACGGGGCCATTCATAAAGCGCCGCACGACTCACACAAGGCTCCACTGCCGGTTTCCCTTAGTTGCAATGGCTTCGCCGGCACCCAATCCGATGTACGGATCGGCCTCGGGGGGATGACATCGCGGCTCACTGGACAGGTAAGTGCCCTTATTAAAAGTCAGCAGCTACAGTGTTTGTAGTTGCTGACTTAAAAAAAAAAAAGGGCTGGAACACCGCTTTATGCCGTCCAGTCCAGAGGAGCTCTGCCTTCGCCTTGGTCAACATCATAGAAACAATCTCCTGCGATCCTGGTCAAGACTTGCTTTGCTGACATCCCTTCTGGCTCCAGATCCTGCTTGCTGTTCCTCTACATTGATCCCTGACTTCTGGTTTGGCTGACTATCCGTTTTGACTACGTTTTTTCTTATTACTTTTATTAAACAAGTGTGATTCAACTGTACTTCTGTCTCGGCCTGATTTCATGGTTTCTGACATTGAGGTGCACAGGATCAATGCAAATGCAGACAGTGCCATCTTTCTTGACTACTGTATACGTGATGGCGTTGCGCTGTGTGTGGTATACAAATGTGTATCAACTCAATATACAAAATATATAAAATACCATGTGATGAAAAAAAAAAGAAAAAAATCTAGAACCAAATATATGAAATCTATATAACAAAATGTGACATTGAACGAATAAGTGAACAAATAAATAAAGTGTGATACAGTCCAACATGCACCACTGAGTGTGCAATAAAGTTGGATAAAGCCAATATAGTCCGCTAGTGAGAGTGATAAAACAAGAAACAAATTCCACTGTAACAGTCAGAAATAATGTTCCACACAAATGGAGAATCCCTTCACCGTGAGCAATCAATCGATCGGTGCCCAGCTAATCTTCTAATGGTGCCACCTCTGTGTGCACAAGCCTCTCACCTTACTGCCGTAAGGTATACGGCATAGAAGGAATTATAGGTGATCTTCAAACGTCCTTTTTACCAGCTCCAGTGAGCTTAAACGATCGTGGTCTCAGTGTGCGGGGTTTAGATAAAAAAGAAAAAAAAAGACAGCCCATAGCATAATCCCATATGAGGTAGTCTGTGGTGACACGCATAATAAATTAACTCACTTATTATATATAATATTATATATAATATAATATTATATATAATAGCTGGCATATAATAGCTGGCATCATAATAGCTGGATTATATTCCTTCATCGGGTTTCTGAGCCATCATGTAAATGCATGCCTGTCTATTATCACATTACATTGTGGTAAGCATACCTCATCAAATTTATTGATTAAACATCAGGGTCCTCTCTGTCCTCATTATCTTGAAAATCAAATGACTCATGTTTATCTAGTGCATCTGAGCAAGCAAAATTGAGAAGAGTGCAAGCTTGTACCCTTTTTGACTTGTCTGAGAGTCCTGCTTTGCTGTACATGTCCCATTCTCTTTTGAATTTTAAGCAGTTGTTAGCAATGTCATTATCAAAGATTAGGGGTTGTATGCCACATAGATTCTGAGCTATGATGTTTCAGCAATCTCACTTCTGTCACCATGTAGATTTTGTGGAAGCAATGATGAACTTAGATTAGATTTAGATTAGATTCGATTTTGTGAGAAACTTGTTTGTTCCAGCCAGCAGAGAGTCACATGTAAAACCTATTTCTTCTAGTTTCACTTCATAACCTCTTACTTCCTGTTCCCACCCCCAGGTCCTAACACAGCTATGTAAATACAACACATACATATTCTACAGTAACAACTAGTTAGGTCTTAAGAGGTATATGCTACCTCCAGGATTATTGCTTTTTCTGTATTATTTAGTTCTACTGATGCCAGATAATACTGCTATTACTATTACTTCTGCTGCTTAGCAATTTCTCTTTGGGATTAATAAAGTAATCTGAATTGCTGTTACGGGGGCCCCTGCTCTCCTGTTCTCCATTCACAGAACTTTGTATTTTGTGAATTGTTTACAAAATACAAAGTGTCATGGGCAAGGGAAGAGGGGGGGTGGACAAGTTTTAGTGCAGCTTCTGTGAATCCTGTTGCAGCACCAGAAGTATATTGATAGCTATACTATTTTGCATCAGTGATACCCTAAACAATACTCAAACGTCAGCAATCCTGGAGATGGCATATACATTATAGGATTTAAAATGATACTAAAGTTTCGTTTTTTTCTTTAAAAATAACTAAACATGCCATACTTACCTCCTCTGTGTGGTGGTTTTGCAAAGAGCAGCCCAGATCCTCCTCTTCTCATATCCTTCTCTGGTTTTCTTGGCCCCTCCCTCCTGCTGAATGCCCCCCACAGCAAGCAGCTTGCAATGAGGGCACTGGAGCCAAGCCACAGCTCTTAGTGTCCTTTCAGATGTGGTGTCTCTGTTCCGGCCCACCCCTCTCTCTCTTGATTGGCTAAATTATTTTGATTGACAGCAACGGGAGTCAATAGTGCCAGTGCTGTGTCTCAGCCAATCAGGAGGAAGAGTCCCAGATGGCCAAGGCATGCGCAGACATTGTTGGATCTAGATGGGGCTCAGGTAAGTATTATGGGGACTGAGGGGGGCTGCTGCACACAGAAGGTTTTTATCTTAATGCATAGAATGCAAAAACCTTCTGCCTTTAGAATCACTTTAAAGAACAATTCCAGGTATGACATTTTTATATAGTTACTTTGGTCCAGCTTGGACCGATGTAACTATGCAGGAACTATACCTGTGGGATTCCTCTAGAAGCTGGAAATCACTGTAGTAGACACTACTACTTCAGTGATCTCTACTAGCTCCCATGCTGAGAGGCTGGAAGCTAGTGAAGATCAAGCGACCTGGAAGCTAGTTGAAATCACTGGAGTAACGGTGTCTACTATAGTTATTTCCAGTTTCTAGAGGGACCTCACAGGTATCGTATATGCATAGTTGCACTGGTCCAAGCTGGATCAATGTAGCTATGTAAAAAAATCCCATACCTTGAATTCTTCCCTAAAGTGGAGTTCCACCCAAAAAAAAAATGTTATTATTGTGCATGAAATAGATAAAAAAAAATTTGGAGAAAATTTATTTTTTTACTTACCTCTTTATGCCTGTTGCTATGTGGTCCCTCGAAATCTGCCTCCTTCATCACCTTGGCTCCTGACATCACTTCCCTTGATGCCTCCGCTCACTAAGCTCCTGGGAGCGGGCACATCCGATGACGCCACTCGTTGTGATGGCAACCTGAGTAGTTAACGGCGCAAAGAAGGACTGAATGCGCATGCGCAAGATCGGGGAGCGAACGGGTGGTGCATGCTGGTCGCTCAGCAGCACTATATCCTGGAACTGAATGCTTGTGGGCTTCACATGCCCACAAGCAAAATGAAAACGGCCAGCGAAGGTTTATCAAAGTACATTTCGGAGATAAAACCAGACATCAATTTTACAAAGAACGTGAGTGTTACAATGCTATATTAACAGCTTCCTAAAGGTTTAAAAAATATATATTGATTGTAGTTGGAACTCTGCTTTAACTGTTTCTTACCTGGCACATATTAAAACATTTGTTTTTCTGGTCTTCTCCTTATAGTAAACTATGCTTTTCCCCTTGTTATCTCTTTATTGCCCCCCCCCCCCCCCCCCTTTATGTCACAGCAATGTCTAGATAGCAGATGTAAAGCAGCGGAAAATATTCCAAAATATCCAATTACTTTCACTTTAGATTCATCCCTCATTTCCTGTTTGGCT
The DNA here is from genome assembly GCA_037952925.1 of Lithobates clamitans. NCBI lineage: Eukaryota > Metazoa > Chordata > Amphibia > Anura > Ranidae > Lithobates > Lithobates clamitans. The sequence goes on from JBBGZY010000262.1 coordinate 459,469, forward strand.
GCATATTTTTGTATCTACTGACTGACCTTAGACAATAGAAACCAAAATAATAGTTCCATCCAATCTGGAAAGGAGGGATTATGTTATTGTTTCCAGACGACTGTGTACCTTTAAAGTCTGACTTCCAGTCTGTGTTTTCACAGCTGCTATCTAGAGATTGCTAGAGAGCTTTGACATGAGGGAGGAGCAATAACAGCTTAGAACTATGAACAGGTACTGTTAGATAAAATAGCAAAAGGACTAGAAAAGGTTATTTTCGTTTCAATTATTTTTTTAAGATATTTTTTCACATAAAAACATTCCATAACATTTCATTACAAAACCTTATGTATAAATATGCTTCACATACATTTATATAAAAACAGAACATATAATCATCACAGTCAACCTAGTTTAAGGATCATAACATTTTTTTCTTTTCTTTCTCTTAAGTATCTTCCACGCTCCCCCCCCCCCCTCTCCCGGGGAAAAAAAAAAAAAAATCCAAACTTGTGAGTGAAAAGTGAAGTGTATCCCTTTACCCTTCCCCTGTACTTTAGTGACCCCTCCTCACAAGTTACTGGATTTTTTTTTTCTCACCAAGGTGTAATATAATGTTGGTAGAACATAATAGGTTTGGGAAAGAATATTACGTCAGCAGAATGGCACTGGTGGGCAAAAGGGTGTACAGGTATGTCCCCTTTAAGAAGCGGCGCTGCTGGCGCGTGTGCTGCGTTCTCTGTGACTGTGACCGCCGGTCCCGTGGACTCACACTGGGTGTTCACGATCGTGTCATGGAGAGGTAATACAGGGAAATGCTTTCGTAAACAAAGCATTTACCTGTTCTGCCTAGTGATAGGACAGAGATCACTGCTCTCTGTCATTGAGAGCAGTGATCGATGTCATGTGTGTTGTAGTCCACCCCCCACAGTTATAATCACTACCTAGGACACACTTAACCCCCTCATCACCCCCTAGTGGTTAACCCTTTCACTGCCAGTGTCATTTACACAGTAATCAATGCATTTTTATAGCACTAATCGCTGTATAAATGACAATGGTCCTAAAATAGTGTCAAAAATGTCCGATGTGTCCGCCATAATGTCGCAGTCCCGATAAAAATCGCAGATTGATGTCATTACTAATAAAAAATTAATAATAAAAATGCCATAAAACTATCCCCTATTTTGTAGACGCTATAACGTTTGCACAACCCAATCAATATACGCTATAGAAGAATATCGGCTTAAACTGAGCAAAAAAATTGTTTTTTTATATATTTTTGGGGATATTTATTATAGCAAAAAGTAAAAAATAATGCGTCTTTTTCAAAATTGTCGCTCTTTTTTTGTTTATAGCGTAAAAAATAAAAACCGCAGGAGGTGATCAAATACCACCAAAAGAAAGCTCTATTTGTGGGGAAAAAAGGACGTCAATTTTGTTTAGGTACAACGTCGCACGACCGCGCAATTGTCAGTTAAAACGATGCAGTGCTGAATCGCAAAAAGTGCTCTGGTCAGGAAGGGGGTGAATCTTTCCGGTGCTGAAGTGGTTAAACAAACACTGCAAAATGTGTGAACTCATAATTCATATTTTAATGCAGATAGTTGTGTTCTTGAACATATGAAAGTATGTAGATGGATCATTGGAAATACTGTATACTGTGCAAAATGTTTTTTTGGTAAAATGATTTGTATTCTGCAATCATTCTGCTAATGGCAACAAACATAATAAATATAAAATTCAGAAGACAAGGAGCCTCCAATGGGAGATGAGGTTCTCTTACCAGAAGATATCGTAGAAGTAAGATATAGGTTATTTATAATTTAATACGTGTTGCACTTTCGAACATGTGAAACAAATCTATATCTGACAACTAATCCCGGCCATACACGGTTCGAATTTCGTAAGAATTTTCTTTCGAAAATCGTATGAAAGAATTTTCGTATGAATTTCGCCCCATTAGTAGGCTGCAACAATGGCCGATTTTCGTGCAGCAATCAAATTTGAGGAATCGGACATGTTGGAAATTTTTAGAAAAACAAACGATTTTCTAATCAATGATGGGAGAATCGTGTGAGAAATGTAATAAGAAAAGAAAATTTATGGAGAGAAAAGAAGATTCCTGGCCACAAAAATTATTTTCTGTAGCAACATGAGGTGAAATTGAAGGCTTGGTCGGCCGAATTTCGAAAATCAATGGTGGCATCATTGGATCACAAAAAAAAGGAACATTCTGATTTTGAAAAGAAAATTTGTTCGAAATTCGACCGTGTATGGCCTGCTTTAGTCTGCTTTTTAAAATGAAAAATAAATGCTTATCTTTGATAGAGAACAAAATGGTTTAGAATGTTGCATTGAGTAAACCCGTAATCAAATATTAATTTTAGGTTAAAATAACAGGCTTCTGGGAGTAGATATTTTTTAGCAGTGATAAAGTTACCACAATACTTACCCTTTCTTTAGAAAACAATACGTCCAACTCCCTTTGTTAGCCACTAACTTTTGCTGCAAGGGTTTGTGGGACTGATGATCAAGCAGAGCTGGAAAATTTGCAGCTGTATAGCTCCATTTGTCACTTTTGCTATATATTTTGCAGCCAGTAACTAGATAAATATCCTATTTGTGATGTCTATTTATTTATAAGCTTTAGCCCTGGTTCACATTAATGCTACTAGCACAATTTCAAGGTAGCAGGTCAGCACGATTTCAGGTGCTACTTGGCTGACTTCTGTGCCACTTCATGCACAGATGTCTATGCAAGTCGCATCTGAAATCCCAAAAAATAGTACAGGAACCTTTTTTCAAACTGGTGCTGCACCGCAAAGTCGGAGTCACAACGATTTGAATGGTTCCATTGCCAACAATAGGGTGGGACTTGTCTTGCAATTTGGAACTATTAAGACGCATGACAAGTGGCACCGGTGTGAACAGGGGCTTAGGCTTGTTACAAATCTGTGACCTATGACCGTGTGTTGCAGTGCACTGTAAAATTGCTTTTTGGGAGAAGCAATTATGGGATGGCATGGGTTCACCTGGAACACCAAACCATGTGCAGGGGAATTTAGGAAATAAAGGTAATTATTATCACTAATTGGAAATTGAATAGCTGAACTAAAGCACATCGCCATCTTTTTTCCAGGGGTCCCTACCTACAATGGATTAAAAAAATAGAAAGTTTAAGCTATTAGGAGATCATTAGGATGTATTTATCAACCATAATGAACTTTCATGCTTACATCTTTGTTTTATTATGTGAATTATTTGTCCTTTTGGTATGTTGTACCTGGACCCAGTGGGGATTAGGTACTCTTCTGTGCATAAATACATGGGGTACTGAAAAGTTATAGGACTGACCAAGAAATGAATGACCTAGAACCACAAAACATACATGCTATTGCACATATCCCCCCCTGAAGTTCATCACATTTGGCTCATTGATTCTCAAGTCTGGCCACTGAAATACTGGCTCACTGTTATTGCCTCCAAATCATTTAAAAATATTCTCTTTTTCAAAATTCCCTTTTTAGGGTTTGGAAACAGGAAAAGTCAGATGGAGCAAGATCTGGTGAGTAGGGTGGATGGTCAATACACTGAAATGCCAAAGTTATTAAAAAAAAGTTATTGTCTTGCCAGCCTTATGAACATGTTCATTGACTTGCAAAAAGAGAACATTTTCCACAGCTTCCCATTCAGTTTTTCTTTCAACATTCCCTTATTTTGTCACATTTAGCCAGAAAAGCAGTTGTGCGCTAACTGGTCCTGCAGATTTTCAGGCAAGAAAATACATTACTTATAATAACATAACCTAAAAAAACATGACCTTTCCTGCTGAATTTTTGGTCTTGAATTTCTTTGGCTATAAAGAACGCCCGGGCCTCCACTCCAAACACGAATGTTTGGTCTTTAGAATATAATGTTCTAACCATGTTTCATCAACAGTCACTAGATTGCTGAAAATGTTATAAATTCAACCTGGAGGTGTCCACTCGGTTTAGTTTCTTGTCAGAGTATAAAATATTTTGGCACCACCATGAGTGACAGCTGCAGCATACCCAAACAATCATTCATTATAAAACCAATACATTCCTGGGGTATCTCTATCATTTCAGCGATTGATTTGATCGAGGCACACCAATATGCCAAAATCGGTCATAAACATGATCAACAATTTTAGGAGTTGATGCTGTTGAAGGCCTCCCAGATCTTGCTGCATCTACAGTCTCAAAATGCTGAAAGTTGACATACTGCTGGGCAACTTAAGAAAGGTGTTGTCCTTTGCGCTTATAGTGAGATACAAATGAATGTGGTGATAATCACAAAAAATAATAAATAAATAAACAATAAGTATAAAGCACTCAAAACGTGTAATAGTTATGATGATATCTTGAACGAAGATTGCAGCAAAATCAGAAAGTGTTCACATTACACTCAAAAATTATATAAAAGTGGAAGGATTTTGCGCATCAAATCTATCATAAAACTAGATAACTCACATAAAATAGTAACATACGATCTTTGGTGTAAATTGTGCATAAATGTGCAAAAACAAAATAATAAAATTGTAAAATCCAAAAAAACTCAGAATGAATCACTGTTGAAAATAAAAAATTCATCAATCAGAAAAATCAGTAAAATTGCTCATATCCGAATAGTCTGTAATAATGTGCAAAAAAGCAAAATCAAAAAAATATATATTACACCTCATAAAAAGTCCAAGTGAATAAATAATGTGAAAAAAGTTCATAAAAGTGAATTATATCCACTGGGATTGAATAAATGGAGAGATGTACATATACGGTGGTAATGCTGATGTTGTTCCTCATATAAAGACTGCCGGCCAAAACAGGCTCTCTAAACTCTCACCTTAAAAGAAGGGGATTCAGGCATCAATATGTAGCTTTAAAATGATGTTGTGCATTACAGCATATGGTATGGTGATGGCTGGATTATCCTCTCAACCTGGCAGGCTCCTATAAAAAAGAGAGGGATTTTTCCACCTAGGCTGCGCCGGCCCAGTGGGGGGAGAGGGAAAAGAGAGGAAGCTTCCAATAGTGTAGTATTATAGGTCAACTTGTTTATTTCTATCTTAAAAAGTGGTCTCTTACATAGAAAGCAAGGTTAAAAGCATAAACAATGAAGGAGCGGCGTCCGAGGCGCCTCCTTACGTGACTTCCGGTAAAGTCTGCTCTCTGCCACGCCCTACGCGTTACGTCACCGCTCGTGACTTCAACTGTGGACCCGGATTGGCCCGAGAGGGATGCTATTTGTATTGTGAAACCGGAAGTTATGTAGCGGCCATTTTTTTAATGGTTTTCTTTCTCTATGGGATAGCGGCCATCTTAGAGGTGGCACTCTATACGGACCGCAGCTAATATTAGAAGAATCAAGCTAAAAATAAAATAAAAATAAAAGTGTAGCTGGATGCAATGTAAATGTTTATTCTGATATTGTATTCAATAGATTTATGATGCTGACAATACTAGTAAACTGATAATTATAGTAGTACATGATAATAGATATCATAGTATCTCAGCCATTTTCTTGTGGTATTTGAACTACATAGAGGTAGACATCTTTATGGTGGTTGACCCACCCGGACGGCGGCCATTTTTGGGTGGATAAATTCTACACTTCTTGTCGCTGTTTGCAATGAGCTGCAGTCAGTGTTGATGTAATTAAAAATATATAATGGAAGAGTGTAATAGAAATGGTGATATTCTATATTTAAATTTTGTAATAGGCATGTCAGCTGTAAACCTCAGTCACCAAGAAGGTACCTCTTCCATTACAGTACAATGAATATGGTAGTGTACCAACTGTACATATAGCATGTAAACTTTACAAATATATACATCCTGATTTCTAAAAATAATGTTAATAGCAGCATATATTAAAACATGGTACAATATAGATACAGCTCCTTATAAAAAATAATAATGTTTATTCTCAATAAAAACAATAGTCTGAAACGATAAAAATATTAAAATATTAAAAATTAAAAATTACTCAAAAAACAGTTTAAGTCAAACTCCACGTTCATACCTCTAGGGATTAGTGTGCGTAAAGTATGTATCCAATATGACTCTTTTTGGCTAATACTTCTAATTTTGTGGGTACCTCTCCAAGAATTTTTGTATCTTTCTATCCCCCAAAATTGAAGGTGTGTAGGGTCTTTGTTATGTACTGCTGTGAAATGTTTGGATACATTGTGTTTGGGGTTTCCTTTTTTAATATTCTGGATGTGTTCCTTGATCCTAACCTTGAGGGCTCTCTTTGTGCGTCCTATATATTGTAGTTTACAGCTACACTGAAGTACGTATACAACTCCCTACGTATGACATCCTATAAAATCTTTAATTGCGTATGTCTCCTTTGTGGTAGTAGCTGTGAATTCCATTCTTTTACCCTGAAATTTCTGGGCATGTTTGCATGCATAACAGTTTCTATATGGATAGAATCCTTTTCCAGTGAAAAAGGAGTATGGTACTTGTTGAGGTGGTTCATTCACTGATTTTACTACCATATTTCTGATGGTCTGTGCTTTCTTGTATATAATGTTTGGTAATTCTGTTAGTATTTTACTCAGGTCTTTATCATTTCTTAAAATATGCCAGTGTCGTTGAATAATTTTGGATACTTGTTTGTGTTGTACACTATAATCCAAGATTAAACTCGGTGTTTCTTGTGAGAACATTTTCTTTGGATGTGTTTCCAACATTTTAGTCCTATCCATGCTGTTTACTTCTTCAATTTGTTTATCTATCCATGTATGTTCATATCCCTTTTCTATGAATCTGGATCCAATTAATTTGGCCTGTTCTTTATAATCTTCTTCTTTTGTGCAATTCCTTTTTATTCGGACAAATTGTCCCTTCTGTATATTATATAGCCATGATTTGTGATGGCAGCTGTTTATGGGAAGATAGCTATTGGCATCCACGTTTTTGAAGAAAGTTTTAGTTACTACTTTATCTCCTTCCAGACTTATACTTAGATCCAGGAATTCCACTGTTTTTCATCAATATTCCACGACAAGCAAAATGTTTTTATCATTTGTGTTCAATTTTTCCAAAAATTGTTCAAGTGCTTCTCTTTTGCCGTTCCAAACTATAATTACATAGTCGATGTACCTTTTATATAAGGTCAATTCTGCTTGGGTGTTTTCATAAATGGATTGATCTTCCCATTGTGCCATAAATGCGTTGGCCTAGCTCTGTGCAAACTTGGCACCCATTGCAATACCAATGGCCTGTTTGTAATACGCATGGTTGTGCCAAAAATAATTGCACTTTAAGCAGACATCTAAGCACTTTATAAGGTATTTTCGCTGCTTACAAATAAGATTACTGTATTTTCTGAGAAGCCATTTAGTTGCTGAACATGCATTGTGATGTTGTACTATAGTATACAGCGAACTAACATCTGCCGTGGCTAATATTGTTCTTCCTTCTAATACCGGTAGTGTGTTAAGAAGTTGTAACACATGCTTCGTATCTTGTAGGAAGGCTGGCGTCTATTGCACTGCAGGCTGGATCAACTGGTCTAGATACTGTCCTACTCGAGATGTGAGGGAATCAATCCCATTCACGATTGGTCTACCCGGTGGATTTTCTAATGATTTGTGAATTTTAGGGGTGGTATAAATAACTGGTATTCTGCATGCTTCTGGAATAAGATATTTGGATTCCTTCTTGTTTAAAATTTATTTTCTCATGCCCAACTGGATAAGATGTTCTAGCTCTTTTTATACTTATTTGTTGGATTACTCAACAATTTAATGTATGTTTTATCTTCTTGTAGTTGTCTCTGTAATTCATTCAGATATTGTTCCTTAGATTGTATCACAGTTGCTCCTCCTTTGTCAGCTGGACGGATTATGATATCCTTTCTTTCTTTCAACAATTTGATACCTTTTTTTAATATGTATTGGATCTGATACTTTTTTGATTTCCAGAGATTCTAAATCTTTCAGTACCAATTTTTTGAACACTTCCACGTGTTGGTTATCTGAAACTTAGGGTTAAAAATTGAGTTGTTTTGTAATGAACTATGTATTATTGTTGGAGAGGTATTTCTTATTGTATTGGTTGTCTTATAGGGGTTTGACAGGTAATATTTCTTTACATTTATTTTCCTGACATATTTGAGTATTCCTATATACGTATTGAATTTATTCAAGTTGTTGACTGGGGCGTATTTCAATTCTTTATCTAGAACCGAAAGTTCTTCAGTTGAAATAAGGTAACCACTAAGGTTTACCACATTACTTCCTACTATTCTGTTTTGCGCTTGGATTCTCTTTCCCGCTCTCCGTCCTCTCTTCGCTCTGGACTGTTTCTTATTCTGTCTTCTTGTGTTCTTCTCCTGGGTGAGGGGTAAGGATCCTGTGGTTGTCTTCGTGGAGAGTAATCCCTTCTCTCTCTCTCTAAAAAATGTCGCTGCTGGTTGTAGTCATATTCATTTTGATGTTGGTGTTGTCTTGAATCATAATAATGTTGTTGTTCTTGGTAATTTCTGAGAGGTTCAAACCTATTGTAGGTTGATATCGGGGTTCTTTCTGGTTCTCTATATGTGTCTTGAGCATAATTGGGTCTATTATATTCTCTTTGGTTCCTCTCATTGTTTGGACGATGATTGTATGGTTTCTTAAAGTGTTTTTTGAAAGGTTTCTTCCATTGTTGTTTGGGAGTCCGTTGAGTATAGTTGTTATGTTGTCGCTGTTCATATTGTGGTGTTCTCACTCCCTGTTGTGATCTGATATCGTTGTATCCTTCTCTATCATCCCATCTTGGGGGGTTGTTGACATAGGCTGTAGTTGGATCCAGTATTCTCACTTCTCTTTCTGGTGTAGAATACATTGAACTCGGTAGAATCGGATCTGTTTTTTTTCTGCCATTTAAAAACTTGTTCCGTTTTATAGTCCTCTATGTCTCAATGGTATTTTTTCATCTTGCATTGTTGTACCTCCAGATCTTTACTAATTAAATCTTTATTCAATTGTGTAGTCAATTTCTTAAAATCTGAAGATTCTTTGTATGGTTCTAATTTCTGCTTGATTTCTTCTATTTGTTCTAATATTCTTGTTTTTTTATGTTTCCTTTCTAATAAAAATTTGAGACCTTCTATGCTTTTTCTGTTGAAAAATTTGAACCATTCGTCCATTGACTCTTTATCTAACAGACCATCATTGGGTGGTAATTCCCACCGTAGTCTCCTTGGTACAATGTTCTCTCTAATGTATCTTTCGAATGTATTGGTGTCACACCATAAGGAGACCTTTTTCTCCATATGGTGTCCCAGTTTTCTAAGTAAACTCTCTAGATCTGTATTACGTGTATTAATATGTGATTTAAAAATGTCATCTAAATTGACATTCCTGTTCTCCATGAACTGAAATATGTCCATGTTAGCAGCAAAGGTGAGTAAATGTGTGGTATCAGAATAAGAAAGGTGTTGTCCTTCGCGCTTATAGTGAGATACAAATGAATGTAGTGATAATCACAAAAAAAATAATAAATAAATAAACAATAAGTATAAAGCACTCAAAACGTGTAATAGTTATGATGATATCTTGAACGAAGATTGCAGCAAAATCAGAAAGTGTTCACATTACACTCAAAAATTATATAAAAGTGGAAGGATTTTGCGCATCAAATCTATCATAAAACTAGATAACTCACATAAAATAGTAACATACAATCTTTGGTGTAAATTGTGCATAAATGTGCAAAAACAAAATAATAAAATTGTAAAATCCAAAAAAACTCAGAGTGAATCACTGTTGAAAATAAAAAATTCCTCAATCAGAAAAAACAGTAAAATTGCTCATATCCGAATAGTCTGTAATAATGTGCAAAAATGCAAGATCAAAAAAATATATATTACACCTCAAAAAAAGTCCAAGTGAATAAATAATGTGAAAAAAGTTCATAAAAGTGAATTATATCCACTGGGATTGAATAAATGGAGAGATGTACATATACGGTGGTAATGCTGATGTTGTTCCTCATATAAAGACTGCCGGCCAAAACAGGCTCTCTAAACTCTCACCTTAAAAGAAGGGGATTCAGGCATCAATATGTAGCTTTAAAATGATGTTGTGCGTTACAGCATATGGTATGGTGATGGCTGGATCCAGATTAATAGAAAAGGGATATGAACATACATGGATAGATAAACAAATTGAAGAAGTAAACAGCATGGATAGGACTAAAATGTTGGAAACACATCCAAAGAGAATGTTCTCACAAGAAACACCGAGTTTAATCTTGGATTATAGTGTACAACACAAACAAGTATCCAAAATTATTCAACGACACTGGCATATTTTAAGAAATGATAAAGACCTGAGTAAAATACTACCAGAATTACCAAACATTATATACAAGAAAGCACAGACCATCAGAAATATGGTAGTAAAATCAGTGATTGAACCACCTCAACAAGTACCATACTCCTTTTTCACTGGAAAAGGATTCTATCCATGTAGAAACTGTTATGCATGCAAACATGCCCAGAAATTTCAGGGTAAAAGAATGGAATTCACAGCTACTACCACAAAGGAGACATATGCAATTAAAGATTTTATAGGATGCCATACGTAGGGAGTTGTATACGTACTTCAGTGTAGCTGTAAACTACAATATATAGGACGCATGAAGAGAGCCCTCAAGGTTAGGATCAAGGAACACATCCAGAATATTAAAAAAGGAAACCCCAAACACAATGTATCCAAACATTTCACAGCAGTACATAACAAAGACCCTACACACCTTCAATTTTGGGGGATAGAAAGATACAAAAATTCTTGGAGAGGTACCCACAAAATTAGAAGTATTAGCCAAAAAGAGTCATATTGGATACATACTTTACGCACACTAATCCCTAGAGGTATGAACGTGGAGTTTGACTTAAACTGTTTTTTGAGTAATTTTTAATTTTTAATATTTTAATATTTTTATCGTTTCAGACTATTGTTTTTATTGAGAATAAACATTATTATTTTTTATAAGGAGCTGTATCTATATTGTACCATGTTTTAATATATGCTGCAATTAACATTATTTTTAGACATCAGGATGTATATATTTGTAAAGTTTACATGCTATATGTACAGTTGGTGCACTACCATATTCATTGTACTGTAATGGAAGAGGTACGTTCTTGGTGACTGAGGTTTACAGCTGACATGCCTATTACAAAATTTAAATATAGAATATCACCATTTCTATTACACTCTTCCATTATATATTTTTAATTACATCAACACTGACTGCAGCTCATTGCATACAGCGACAAGAAGTGTAGAATGTATCCACCCAAAAATGGCCGCCGTCCGGGTGGGTCAACCACCATAAAGATGTCTACCTCTATGTAGTTCAAATACCACAAGAAAATGGCTGAGATACTATGATATCTATTATCATGTATTACTATAATTATCAGTTTACTAGTATTGTCTGCATCATAAATCTATTGAATACAATATCAGAATAAACATTTACATTGCATCCAGCTACACTTTTATTTTAATTTTATTTTTAGCTTGATTCTTCTAACATTAGCTGCGGTCCGTATAGAGTGCCACCTCTAAGATGGCCGCTACCCCATAGAGAAAGAAAACCATAACAAAAATGGCCACTACATAACTTCCGGTTTCACAATACAAATAGCATCCCTCTCGGGCCAATCCGGTTCCCCAGTTGAAGTCACGAGCGGTGACGTAACGCGTAGGGCGTGGCAGAGAGCAGACTTTACCGGAAGTCACGTAAGGAGGCGCCTCGGACGCCGCTCCTTCATTGTTTATGCTTTTAACCTTGCTTTCTATGTAAGAGACCACTTTTTAGGATAGAAATAAACAAGTTGACCTATAATACTACACTATTGGAGGCTTCTTCTCTTTTCCCCCTCCCCCCACCGGGCCAGCGCAGCCTAGGTGGAAAAATCCTCTCTTTTTTATAGGAGCCTGCCAGGTTGAGAGGATAATCCAGCCATCACCATACCATATGCTGTAATGCACAACATCATTTTAAAGCTACATATTGATGCCTGAATCCCCTTCTTTTAAGGTGAGAGTTTAGAGAGCCTGTTTTGGCCGGCAGTCTTTATATGAGGAACAACATCAGCATTACCACCGTATATGTACATCTCTCCATTTATTCAATCCCAGTGGATATAATTCATGTTTGTGAACTTTTTTCACATTATTTATTCACTTGGACTTTTTTTGAGGTGTAATATATATTTTTTTGATTTTAGATTTTTGCACATTATTACAGACTATTCGGATATGAGCAATTTTACTGATTTTTCTGACTGCTGGGCAACTTGTCACTCAGTGCTTGCATCATACACCCATGGATTTCCTTTGAGGTTTTCTTCTGCAGAAACAGAAACTTCATGATAACTCAGAGTTCTTGAAAAATCCACTCTTTCTGTTAACATGTTTTTATTAATGATCCGAAAAAATGGGAAAATCCTGCAAATCTTAACTTTACATCTTTGCTACATTTGCTACATCTGTTGGTGTTTCAGTTGCCTATATATTTTGATTCAGTTTGGCACAACTTGAGTCTACAGAATTGTCTACAATTTGTTGCCTAGCTTTTCTCCTGCTGCCTCCCATTGCCCAGTTCTCCTCCTTGTTCGATGCCCTTGGCTTTGTGTTTTTCTCATCCTTGATCTTTGCTGTCTGCTCTGTCCACAATTTTAAAGAGCTAGTAAAGTCTCTTTTTTTAAATAACAAACATGCAAGCATGTTATATTTACATGCTCTGTACAATGGTTTTGCACAGAGCAGCCTGACCCTCGTCTTCTGGGGTCCCTGCCATAGCTCCTGGCTCTTCCTGCCTTCGTGTACCCACCCCAGCAAGCCGCTTGCTAGTGGGTATACTCGTACGGGCTCACTTCCAAGCTGTGGGCATCTATTTATACATACAGTGCGGCTCAGCCCCAAACCCATTTGCTCTCACGTAGTCCAGTGAAGAGGGAAAGAGAGAGAGAGAGAGAGCAGCGCTGCTGTTCTCAGGCACAGTACTGGACCGAGATTGGGCTCAGGTCAGTATTTAAGGGGTGTTGGTGGGGAGCTGCACCTAAAAGGTTTAATACCCTAATGCAGAGAATGCATTAAGGTAAAAAAACTTAAACCTTTACAACCACTTTAATTTACAAATATGGCTGAATTGTTTATGTGATTGGGCATTTCTGGGGGACTTCATTGTCGTTAGCATCTTTTCAGTGGAGCTTGTACTGTATTTTGTTAATTTACAGATAGTTGGAGGGATATTGAAGAGAATGAAGATGACATTTTTGCAAAATGTCTAACCATTTCTTCTTTTCTGTACAGCAATAAAAATGTTTATATATTTTTTTATTTGTTTACTTGTCCTCTGTCACCTTTTCTAAGTATTTCTGTACAATCACTTAAATGTAACTTATGATAAAAGCCTTTCAGAGTAGGTCCAGTGCCCTCATTTGTGAAAAAGACACTTTAAGTGGTTGTAGAACTCTGAAATGAAAAATTAACAAAGCATATCCTTCTATAGCTTATTCCGATTTTTTTTTACCAAAAAAATGTAGAAGAATACGTATCGGCCTAAACTGAGGAAAAAAAAAATGTTTTCTTATATATTTTTGGGGGATAATATAAGCAAAAAGTAAAAAATAATGCATTTTTTTTCAAAATTGACGTTATTTTTATATTTATAGCGAAAAAGTAAAAACCGCAGAAGTGATCAAATACCACCAAAAGAAAGCTCTATTTGTGGGGAACAAAGGACATTAATTTTGTTTAGGAGCCACCTCGCACGACCGCGCAATTGTCATTTAAAATGACGCAGTGTCAAATCGCAAAAAATGCTCTGGTCTTTTACCCCCTCTCCTCTGTGCACCTGGCTCCATCTTCTCCTCCACCTGGCTGTAACTCCCTCTCTCCTCTGTGCACCTGGCTCCATCCTCCCCTCCACCTGGCTCCAACTACCCCTCTCCTCTGTGCACCTGGCTCTGTCCTCCCCTCCAACTGGCTGCACCCCCCCTCCCCCAATGGCTGGCCACTCTTCTCCAACAGATTAGTAAGGACTCCGCCTCCTCATCCTAGGAATGCCCTGGCTACAGGCACATAACCCCAGCATTGACTGGTCTACGGGAAAAATCCAATTCCTATCTGACTACTGCAGGCAACATTGCTTACATGGGACACCCGTGATACCGACTCAGTGTCTTTGTTTGGACTCTGATACCAAGCTTAGCCAATCCCTTCCCGAGGCCTACCGGGATTTCCAGGATGTCTTCAGTAAGAAGGGGGCAGAGACCCTTCCAGTTCACAGGCCTTATGACTGCCCAATCAAACTCTTACCTGGAACCGAAGTTCCCTTCGGGAGGATTTTCCCACTAACTGAGCAGGAGCTGGGCACCTTGAAAAATTATATTGACGAGAACCTAAAGAAAGGATTCATCCGCCCTTCCACGTCTCCAGCTGGTGCAGACATCTTCTTCGTGGAGAAGAAAGATCACACTCTACGCCCCTTTATTGACTACCGGGAATTAAGCAAAATCACTGTAAAGAACAGATACCCGTTACCTTTAGTACCCGAGTTATTCCAAAGACTGGGAACCACAAAAGTTTTCACCAAGCTGGATCTCACCGGGGCGTACAACTTAATCCGCATAAGATAAGGGATGAGTGGAAAACGGCTTTTCGTACTCGATTTGGGCACTTCGAGTACCTTGAGTACCTTGTCATGCCCTTTGGCCTGTGTAACGCGCCAGCCACCTTCCAACACTTTGTCAATGACGTATTCCGTGACTTCCTGGACCTCTATGTCATAGTCTATCTGGATGATATCCTGATTTTCTCCGCCTCTCTGGCCAACCACCGCAGGCATGTGCGAAATGTTCTCACCCGACTTAGGCAACATGGGCTCTATGCAAAACTTGAAAAATGTGAATTCGAGCTTTAATGCATTCAGTTTCTGGGCCTGATCATCTCCCCTGAGGGCATCAAGATGGATCCCCAAAAGGTATCTGCTATCCTGGACTGGCCTGCACCTATTGATGAGAAAGGGGTACAACGCTTTATTGGCTTTGCCAACTTCTATAGAAAATTCATAAAAGGATTCTCCTTGATAATCGCTCCCATTACTGAACTCACCAGACAAGGAAGTCGGTTTTGCTGGACTCCTAAGGCACAGTCGGCCTTTGAGGAACTCAAGGCTCTATTTACCTCAGCCACCATTTTAAAGCACCCCAACCAGCTCTACCATTCGTGTTGGAAGTTGACGCTTCCGAAATTGCGGTAGGAGCTGTACTCTCACAACGACAAGGCACCAAAGCTCTTCTGTACCCTGTTGGGTTTTTCTCACGAAAACTTTCATCTTCTGAGAGAAATTACGATGTGGGAGATCGTGCACCTTTGGCTATTAAGGCGGCTTTAGAGAAATGGCGTTACCTTATGGAGGGTGCTGCTTATCCCATCCTGGTCTACACGGACCATATAAACCTAGAATACCTGAGAACAGCTAAGAGGCTAAAACCCCGGCAGGCCAGATGGGCACTTTTTTTTTCTCGATTTCAGTTCCACGTCACCTTCAGACCCGGATCCAAAAATATTAAATCTGACGCACTCTCACGCATGTTCCATGATTCGGAAGAAACCTTACCTCCAGATACCATCCTTCCCCCTGGGAATTTCTTGCTTCTACAAGAAGATCTAATCTCTCAAATCAGATGGGCTTCTATGGGGGCGACGCCACCCGCTGGGGCCTGTACCAAGGATGGCCTGTTTTGGCATGAAAACAAGATTGTGGTCCCCGAAGAACTAAGGGTACAGGTATTGGAACTGTGTCATGATCACAAATTAGCTGGACATTTCGGCACAAGAAAAACGAGTGACCTGGTACTACGTACCTTCTGGTGGCCTCATCTCATTAGGGATTGTAGAAGGTTAGTTGATTCCTGCAATACTTGCGCTAGAAGCAAAACCAGCCGGGCCAGAGCTTGGGGACTATTGAAACCTCTCCCAGTCCCAGAGAGACCATGGAGTATGATCTCAATGGACTTTGTCGTTGAACTCCCCCCATCAGAAGGCTTTTCCTCCATCTTTGTCGTGGTAGGCAGATTGTCTAAAATGGCTCATTTCCTCCCAATGAAGGGTACTCCATCGGCCACGGAGACAGCTGATATTTTTATTAAGGAAATTGTCAGGCTACATGGAGTTCCGAAGAGTATAGTTTCTGACGGTGGTGTCCAGTTCACCTCCAGATTCTGGAAGGCCCTCTGTGGCTCCTTGGAAATTGAGTTGACGTTCTCCTCGGCCTACCATCCCCAGTCTAATGGGCAAACTGAGAGGACAAATCAGACTATGGAGCAATATCTCCGCTGCTTTTCTGCCTTCTCCCAGGATGATTGGGCTCCCCTACTCCCTATTGCGGAGTTTTCTTACAATAATTCCTTGCATTCAGCCACCAACCAGACTCCATTCTATGCCAACTATGGCTTTCATCCAACCTTTTTGCCTGGATCAATACCTGAGTGTTCTGTTCCTACAGTATCTGAGACCCTGAATTTCTTCTCAGTGAACAACAAACTATTACAAGATACCATGGCCAAGGCCCAAGAAGGATATTAAAAAATGTTTGATAAAAAGAGGCGTGGAGAACTTTTGTTGGAACCTGGCAACCCAGTTATCTACCGCCAATCTGAAGCTGGCATGTCCATCTAAAAAACTAGGCCCTAAGTTCCTGGGTCCCTTCCTGGTGAAGAGGAAGATTAACAATGTCACCTACGAGCTTGATCTGCTGAGTTCTCTGAAGGTGCACACATCCTTGTAGACAACGAGGAGGAGTTTGAAGTGGAAGCAATATTAGACTGCAGAAGGAGATGTAATCAAACCCAATACCTCATAAAGTGGGAGGGATATGGCCCTGGGGACAACTCATGGGAACCAGAAGACAATTTGCATGCCGGAGAACTCTTGCAGGCTTTCAAGGACTCACATGCTTCCAAGTTAGCCCAATTGGGCATCCGGTGTCTGCCCTTGAGGAGGGGGCACTGTCAGAGAGGTTACCTGATTGGGCGTCGTCGCGTGCCGGGGCGCGTTGGAGCGCGCGTCCCTGCGGGTGCGCGGGCGCCTGCCCCTATGGGCACTGGAGTTGGCATTCCGGCTGGCTGTGGTGGACGCGCTGGTGCCCGGGCGCGTACACGCGTTCGCGTTAGCGCGCGTTCGCCTGTGGGCGCTACTATGCGTTTGCCTGGTGGTGCTGCTCAGACGCGTGCGGGTGCGTGGGTGCTTTTGCGTAACGGCACGCGCACGGGTGCGGCATTTGGCGCCAATCAGCCCATTTATTTCCCTCTCCCTCTGATCAGTGCTGCCTGATCAACAGCTTCCGTGCCTAGTTCCTGTTGCCTGTTCCTAGTTCCTGTGTTCCTGTGTTCCTGATCTGTTGACAACCCGGCTTGCCTTTGGACTCTTCTGACCTCCGCCTGCATCTGACCCCGGCTTGTTTTGGCCTCGCTTCTGCCTGCTCCTCCTGTACCTCCGCTGCCCGCCTGTTGCCGAACCCAGCTTGTATATTGACCTGTCTTTAGCTCCTGCTCAGCATCCGTTGCCTGTGCCCCTGACTATCATCTGCTGTTTGAAGACTGCTAGCCTCCGGAATACGGACTCCTGCACAGGCTGCCATACCACTCCGCACTCGTGTGCTTCCTGTCTGCTCTTTCAGGGGCCGCGAGTTGGATACGTAAGGGAGCCTACCCTCTGCCCAAGTGGACTCTCCGGTCTGGTAAGTGAGAGACCTGACACACACATTCTTGGGCAACATTAAAGTATAACATTTAAATGAGTATTTAAAAATCAAAGTGAAATTTCAACTTAACACATTCTAAAAATGTTATGGTGGGGGGGAGGGGGTGTTGAATGGGTAGATGTTTTGGACAGGTAACTCTCTCCACTTCCATGAGCGCTAAATGCATAAAACATTAGAGTTAATTTGGCCAGCTCCTCCATATTTTCAAGACTGGCAGCCCAGTGGACAGGTAAGAAGTGTCATAATCAAAAAATAAGAATACACACTGTCCAAATAGAAGCACATTTGGACATACATAATTTACCATTAACAAGATAATAGGACACCAAACATTTTTACTGTACAATTTGAAGGTAATCAGGCAGGCCCTTGCACTATATGCTTTGGAGAATTCATGCTGAAATCTGACCACAAAAGAGGTATACTGTGTATGGGTTTTGCAAAGTCAGCAGATAGAGTAGTTGTATTGGATGACTCATCATTTTGGGGTGGGAGGGAGGGTTACAAAAGAGTTTGTGCATACAAAAAAAGGTACTCTTGCACTCTGCTTGAATTGAGGACAACAATAAGACTGAGGCACATTTAAGGGGGTAAAAGTGGAAACTCCTGCGCTGTCGGGGGGGGGGGCTATGCTAAAAGGACACTGCTGCAACACCTAAGTACTGATCCAAGGCAGGACAAATGGGACAAAAGTGGGGGAAGATGGTAGTTGCGCTGTGATGAAGGGGGGGGGGGGTGGAGGGAAGCTACAAAGATGACTAAAGTGGCAAGGTGAACTAAAAAAGCAGAAACGGGCCAATGCATGAATAGATCCTACATGCTAAAAGAACATGGTGGGGATGCAGTGCAGTGCAACGTGGCTGATCAACATGACATGTTGCGGGCAGACAAAGCCTAATATATAGAGGTAATCGTGAAACAGTGACTGCTTGAATATAGCAAAACAAAAATGCATATACTAACACAAATAGGGTGAATAATGACACAATGAAAAAAAATATATATATAATGCAAGAAAAATATATGTGGGCTAGTGCCCCATTAGCAAAAACGTGCCAGATCCTGGTGAACTAAAAGTGACAAATCCCTAGGACAAACATGAATATTAGTACTATCATCCAGTCCAAAAAGCAAAAACACGTGATGAGAAACACAAAACAAGTCCAATCGTGAAGGGAGGGGGGATCTTCAGTGAGGACACCTCCGTGTTTGCAAGCCGCTTACCTTACAGCTGTAAGGTGTACAGCCTGTGTTGCAAATGACCCGCAGGTGTAGACGTTCCGTGTATACAGGCAGTGACAATGATGAACATGCCAAGCGAAATATAAAAAATAAAAAGTATACAGCATGTAAAATAACTCTGCAACGACCACAGTGGAGGGGGGGCAAGACACACACAGGGGGAGGTTGCACTCACTTTCATGAAGTGAGTGTGGGCATCAATCCACGAGCGCCGAGCTCGTATGCTTCCAGGAGTGTCACCAATCTGGAATCTGTCCCCGTGCCTGGAAACTGGAATATGTCCCCGTGCCTCTCTCCTCAGTGTTCGTCAGGTAGAGTAGTGATGTACAGTGTGAGGGGGAAAGAGACGCACATAGCGTGATCCCATATAAAAGGTATATTTATTTAATAAAACAAGTCCAATCAACTTACATTTAAAACAATGCTGCAGTGTGTAGTAACTACGAGCGCCGAGCTCGTCTCCTGTTGTTTGTCTGACAAACAACAGGAGACGAGCTCGGGGCTCGTAGTTACTACACACTGCAGCATTGTTTTAAATGTAAGTTGATTGGACTTGTTTTATTAAATAAATATACCTTTTATATGGGATCACGCTATGTGCGTCTCTTTCCCCCTCACACTGTACATCACTACTCTACCTGACGAACACTGAGGAGAGAGGCACGGGGACATATTCCAGTTTCCAGGCACGGGGACAGATTCCAGATTGGTGACACTCCTGGAGGCATACGAGCTCGGCGCTCGTTGATTGATGCCCACACTCACTTCATGAAAGTGAGTGCAACCTCCCCCTGTGTGTGTCTTGCCCCCCCTCCACTGTGGTCGTTGCAGAGTTATTTTACATGCTGTATACTTTTTATTTTTTATATTTCGCTTGGCATGTTCATCATTGTCACTGCCTGTATACACGGAACGTCTACACCTGCGGGTCATTTGCAACACAGGCTGTACACCTTACAGCTGTAAGGTAAGCGGCTTGCAAACACGGAGGTGTCCTCACTGAAGATCCCCCCTCCCTTCACGGTTGGACTTGTTTTGTGTTTCTCATCACGTGTTTTTGCTTTTTGGACTGGATGATAGTACTAATATTTATGTTTGTCCTAGGGATTTGTCACTTGTAGTTCACCAGGATCTGGCACGTTTTTGCTAATGGGGCACTAGCCCACATATATTTTTCTTGCATTATATATATATTTTTTTTTTCATTGTGTCATTATTCACCCTATTTGTGTTAGTATATGCATTTTTGTTTTGCTATATTCAAGCAGTCACTGTTTCACGATTACCTCTACATATTAGGCTTTGTCTGCCCGCAACATGTCATGTTGATCAGCCACGTTGCACTGCACTGCATCCCCACCATGTTCTTTTAGCATGTAGGATCTATTCATGCATTGGCCCGTTTCTGCTTTTTTAGTTCACCTTGCCACTTTAGTCATCTTTGTAGCTTCCCTCCCCCCCCCCCTTCATCACAGCGCAACTACCATCTTCCCCCACATTTAAGGGGGTGTTTAGGTAAACATAAAAAAAACATTGTTAAGTTAAAAGGCTACGTGTGTATGGGCCCAGGGTAGCATGCTGGGAGGTTAGTGAAGGAAAATATGCATGTAGGCCAAGAAAAAGCTTACAGCATGCATGAGGACAACGAGGACATTCACAGTATATTACAATAATTGGAATGATGGAATCCAAAAATTTGTAAAAGACATTATAAAACATTAAGTACATAGAATGTGATATTAAAGAATAAAACTTACCCGAATATAGTCCTACTGCAGGACTTGTATGATGGCACAACAGGGGACTGGAAAAATGAGTCCCGGAGCCTGTGGAGAGATCCCAGTGGTAAACTTGATATCCTGGAGACTTCTCCCTGTCGCCAAGTACCGCAAGGTGGCTATGAGCCTTTGCTCTGCTGGAAAAGCAACCCTCACGCAGGTGTCCTGCTTCCTAATATAGGGGGACAGGAAGGACAAGAGTTGCTGAAAGCAGGAGTCCGTCATCCGGAGATAATTCCTAAAATCATTAGGATTATTCTCCTGGAACTCTCGCAGCAAAGGCATATGACAAAATTGGTCCTGATTAAGCAAACAATTTTTGGTCCAACAACTCCTGTTCCTGGACCGGACTAGAGTCAAAGCAATAACTCCAAGCCCATAAATAGCATGCTCTCTCATAGGATTGCGCAACATGGCTGGTTGACGAATTACCATTCTGAAACAAACTGAAAAGCACGAAAATGAAAAGCGCGAACCAACACAATCTCGTCAACTCGAGATTAGCAGAAGGAGTGCAAAGGGTGGCGCATGAGAATTGAACTTCCCCTTTTGAAGTGTCGTAAGTACGTTGAAACGTCACTACGTTCATGTTTGTTGGCTGAAAATGTTCTGCTGTGTGTATGTAGAACAAGTTCACGGCCTATGCTCCCTCGGACAAAACTCCACGGAAAAGTCAGATGGAAGTCCAATCGTGTGTACAAGGCTTTAAGTGACACTAAAGTAAAGATGTATGCTCAAACCACACTCACACTTCTCTATCACTAGATTCCCACTAAAGTGACACTAAAGTAAAAATGAATAATCAAACTACACTCACGCTGCATTATCACAAGGTTCACACTAAAGTGACACTAAATTAAAAATGAATGATTAAACTACACTCACGCTGCACTATCACTAGATTAAAATTAAACTGATATTCTACACTGACAATAGAATCAAAATAGCACACTAAATGCCATACACACAATACGAAAATCGAAAGTAAAATTTAATCCGACGAACTAGCTACTGATTTTTGGATCATTCGTATGGTGCTTTCGACAGCCGATTCTGTTTTTTCGTCGGACAAAAGCTGGATGTGCAGACTATAAAATTTTTGTCATACGTAAACTCTACGTCCGATTTTCGTTTAATTGGTACGGTTTTCGTACGAAAAAAAATGTAAGAGCAAGACTATGCATGCTCAAAAATGAAAGAATACATGCAAAACTTCATGTACGTCACTTCTGAATTTGAATTCTGAATTCTGTCGTATGAGAATTTTCGTATAGTGAGTAACCTCTTCAGTGATGATAGAGTCATCATTACTTTTTCCAATCATGGCTCTGACAGTGCTCTGTGTCCTGATTGGCTGAAGCAGTGAAAGCTTTGCTCAATCAGGGCTTCCAATGGTCGAATGCCCTGATAATTCTGGTGTTCATTGAACGAGCGAACAGTCAATGTTCGGCCCAAACTCATGCTTGGGCTGAACCGTTCGCCCAACTCTACTGTACAATAAATTTTCCTTCATGACCTGGGATAAATGTAGTTTCACTCCCAGTTTCCAGTTCTTTGTGATACACCTTGACTACACATTATTAACACACGCATCTCCTCTTCCCAAGTAGATGATGCAGAGGACTTCTCCTTTGAAAAAATACTTCATATATTTGTAGCACCCTCTAGTGTGCTAGTAGTGTTAGTGTAGGTAAATTTAAGCTTATGACTTATGGTATGTTATGTGAGTCTGTAATTAGGTTGGATAACTGCAGGTCAGGATGGATGGCTCTACTGATGCAGGTCTCTGGTACCTCCCCTGGATCTAGAAGCGTGTAGAAGCTTCTGGAAGTTAGTGGGCGAAGGCCAGGAGATTCTGATTTGCATATTTAAAGAAACTTGGCTGATCCCCAGGCAGAATGTCCTTACAGGGTGGCTAGGTCAACCCTTAAATAGGGTGGAGCGATGCCAACAGGGGAATTGGGTTGAAGTGCTGGGGAGGCTGTTGGTGGTCTAGGAGAGGGTCCCCTAGGTCTGGGGGGGGGCTTTTCCTCCAGGCTGAGCTTGGGCTGGCTTGGAAGAATCCCGTCAGCATCCAGTCTGAGAAGGACTCTTACCTAAGAGCAGCAGGGAGCAAGGAGGACAGAATGAATACATTAGCACACCCAGGGATTCACAAGGGGAGAGGCTGCCACATGTTGCAATCTTTCAAAGGACTGCGCTGTGCTTAACCCTTTTTCCCTTGTCCTGGGAGATCTTCGGAGCAGTCGGTGGGCTGGTAGACAAGCAGCCAGGAGCTGAAGGCAGTTCAACAGAATAAAAAATTAAAAAATCTGATATTTTGGTGTTATATCTTTACTTGGATTTTAAAATTCCTTCCCTCAGCCTGCTAATTAAGGGGAGTGGTTAATTGATCACAGGTGCTTGAGGCCTATATAACTTTCTGAGGAACTCATTTTGAGCCTGCCCATCTTTGAGCTTGCCACCTTTTTGCTTGCTGAAACTTAGACCAAATGGAACTGGACTCAGTGGTGAGTTAAAAACCAGAGTAGAAAGGAAGTTATAACAGGGGTCAAAGTACCTGTGTAGTGTAAGTACCTGTGTAATGTGAGTGTGCATCCATGTATTGTAAGTACACGAGTGCTGCGAGTGCATGTGGGCTGTATTGAGTATTAGTGTCAGGTAGTACCTGAGCATTGTGAGTGTTAGGAGTACCGCTGTATTTTGAGAGTAGTGTGTGTGGATTGTTAGTACCTGTGTATTGTGTGTACCTGTGTATTGTGAATGCGCGTGGGCAGTGAGTGCTGTGAGTGCACGTGGTCTGCGAGTGCACATGGTCCGCGAGTATACGTGGGCTGCGAGTACACGTGGTCTGCAAGTACATGACGTAGGCTGCGAATACCTGTGTATTTTCTTGTTGAGTACCTGTGTATTGTATTGTTGGGTATTCGTGTCAGAAAGCTAGTTGTTAGGTAATTTGGACAGGGTATAATCCCCAATCCTCATTAAATTAGTAGGTATGATGCCCGGCGGGTGTGGAGATGTGACTCGGTGTACATCTATGCATGTATGCGTTCCCTAATCATCTGATCGAGGGTGAACACTGCTGTGCAAAATGTAAGCACATTCTTTCCGTGGAAGCCCAGTTTCTGAATCTAAGGAAGCAACTGTCAGCACTGAGAAGACCCTCCATACTAAAGGAGAGCTAGGAATATACCCGGCAGGGGCCAGCACAGAGGCAGGTGGAGACAAAGAGGTGCAGGCACTAGAAACGAGTAGATGGGTGACAGTCGGGAAGGATAGAGGGGGAAGTGCCAGGGAGGCCGATCCTGGGCTGGAGCATCCCAATAAGTATGCTCCATTGAGTGACATTGGTGAAACCGGTCAGGGACTAGCACTGGTGGAGCTGGGGGACTTCCCTAGCTGCCAAGGGAAGAACTTCTCCAGTGAGAATGGGGGGGGGGGGGAGCAAAGGGAAAGGAAAGACAGATTCTAGTGGTAGGGGACTCAATTCTTAGAAGGACAGAGAGGGCAAGCTGTCACAAACAGCTGAAGCGCTGAACTGTATGCCGTCTACCAGGCGCTCATGTTCGGCACATCACGGATCTGGTGGAAGAATTACTGGGAGGGTCTGGGGAAGACCCGGCTGTCATGGTGCACCTTGGCGCCAATGACAAAGTCAGAGGCAGATGGAGTGTCCTAAAGAATGATTTTAGGGACTTAGGAGCTAAATTGAGGAAAAGGACCTCCATGGTAGTATTCTCAGGAATACTACAGGTACATCGAGCCACACCAGAAAGGCAGAGGGAGATTAGGGAATTAAACAAGTGGCTGAGGAGCTGGTGTAGTAAGGAGGGGTTTGGGTTCCTCAGTCGGTCACCAATTCTATAGAAGGGACGGACTGCACCTAAATGAGGAGGGTGCAGATCTGCTGGGAGTAAAGATGGGCAAAAAGTTAGAGGGGCTTTTAAACTAGGCGAGGGGGGAGGGTTCAGAGGTAGAGATAGTCAGTGCGGAACATATTCCAGGGGGTACTATTGGGGGCATTAGTGGTAGGTTGACTAAAGCAAAAAAAACAAGGTAAGTATAGTAACAAGTCCTATTTGCAATCTCGGTACACCCAATAACAGGACAGTATGCGACCGGTCTAAACTACGTGGCATGTTTACCAATGCCAGAAAACTGGCTGACAAGATAGGAGAACTAGAGATACTGTTGTACAAGGAGGATTTCGATTTTGTGGGAATTTAAGAGACTTGGTTCAACAGCTCTCATGATTGGCTGGCAACCATTCAAGGGTATTCCCTTTATCGCAGGGATAGAGCAGGTAAAAAAGGGGGAGGGGTAAGCCTGTATATCAAGAATAATGTATATGTGAACGTGAGAGATGACATCACTAAGGGAGCTAGGGAGGAGGTAGAATCCTTATGGGTAGAGCTCCAAAGGGATGAAACTAAAGGGAAAATAATACTGGGAGTATGCTGTAGACCCCCTAACCTGAGGGAGGAGGGGGAGACGGACCTCCTATCACAATTTGGATTAGCAGCAAGGATGGGAAGTGTCATCATAATGGGGGATTTTAATTATCCAGACATAGACTGGGCGGAAGGAAACGCGCATTCGTCTAAGGCTTGCCAGTTCCTAAATGTCTTGCAGGACAATTTCATGTGTCAGATGAAGGGAGAAAGAGCAGCGCTGCTCTAAGTGTAATAAATAAGGTAAATAACCATTTTTTCATGTGTCAGATGGTAGACGCACTAACTAGAAACAAAGCGTTAATAGACCTACTAATTACCAACAATACAGATTTGAACACAGATGTGGAAATAAGGGGCAATTTAGGAAATAGCGATCACAGGTCAATTGGCTTCAGTATAAATCACACAAATAGGAAGCATAAGACGCTGAATTTCAAAAGAGCCAACTTCTCTAAACTACAAACCTTGCTAGAAGATATAAATTGGGATAGAATCTTATGAATAAAGAACACGGAGGTAGATGGGTTTGTTTTAAGAGCATATTAAATAAGGGCATGAGCCAGTGCATCCCATTGGGAAATAAATTTAAAAGAGTGAACAAAAATCCTGGTTGGCTTAACTCCAATGTAAAAATGCATATAAAAGCAAAGGAGAAGGCCTTCAAAAAATACAAGGGGAATCATCATCATCATTCAGACTTTACAAAGAATGCAACAAGAAATGTAAGGGCGCAATTAGGGTGGCTAAGATAGAACACGAAAGACACATAGCGGAGGAGAGCAAAAAAATCCCAAGAAATGATTTAAGTATATAAACAGTAAAAAAGGGAGGACAGACCATATAGACCCCATAAAGAATGAGGAAGGAAATCTGGTTACAAAAGATGGGGAGATGGCGAAGGTATTGAATTTTTTCTTCTCCTCAGTCTTCACAAAGGAATCGGGGGGCTTCAGTAACCAAAACGGCAGTGTTTATCCTCATGACACATCACAGAAAGCACCCTCATGGCTAACGGAGGACAGAATTAGAGATAGATGTGGAATACTTAACATTAATCAGTCACCCGGACCAGATGGCTTGCACCTGAAGGTCCTTAGGGAACTTAGTCTTCATTTCCAGACCATTGTTCCTAATTTTTACTGACAGTCTACTAACGGTGAATGGTACCTGCTGATTTGAGAAAAGCCAATGTAGCACCAATATTTAAAAAAGGGCCAAAATACATCTCTGGGAATTACAGACCGGTTAGCCTAACATCAATAGTATGCAAGTGTGTAAGCTCCTGGAAGGGATGATAAGGGACAAGATTTTAGTAAAGAAAACTGTATCATTAGCAGTAATCAGCATGGATTCATGAAGAATCGCTCTTGCCAAACCAATATACTAACCTTCTATGAGGAGGTAAGCTGCCATCTAGATAAAGCAAGGCCTGTAGGTGGGGTGTATCTGGATTTTGCAAAAGCATTTGACACAGTTCCCCATAAACGTTTACTATACAAAGTAAGGTCCATTGGCGAGGACCATAGGGTGAGTACATGGATTGAAAACTGGCTACAAGGGTGAGTTCAGAAGGTAGTGATAAATAGGGAGTACTCGGAATGGTCGGGGGTGGAAAGCGGGGTCCCCCAGGGTTCTATGCTGGGACCAATCCTATTTAATTTGTTCATAAACGACCTGGAGGATGGGATAAACAGTTCAACCTCTGTATTTGCAGACAATCTTAAGCTAAGCAGGGCAATAACTTCTCCGTAGCATGTGGAAACCTTGCAAGAAGATCTGAACAAATTAATGAAGTGGGCAACTACATGGCAAATGAGGTTTAATGTGGAAAAATGTAAAATAATGCATTTGGGTGGCAAATATATGAATGCAATCTACTCACTGGGGGAGAACCTCTGGGGGAATGTAGGATGGAAAAGGACCTGGGGGTCCTAGTAGACGACAGGCTCAGCAATGGCATGCCAAGCTGCTGTTAACAAAGCAAACAGAATATTGGTATGCACTAAAAAGGGGATTAACTCGAGAGATAAAGCGATAATTCTTCCGCTCTACTAGACTCTGGTCCGGCCTCCCCTGGAGTATGCTTTCCAGTTCTGGGCAACAGTCCTCATGAAGGATATACTGTAAATAGAGCGAGTACAGAGAAGGGCAACAAAGCTAATAAAGGGACTGGAAGGTGTTAGTTATGAAGAAAGGTTGCAAGCACTGAACTTCTGTCTAGAGAAGAGACGCTTGAGAAGGGATATGATTTCAATTTACAAATACCACACTGGTGACCCCACAATAGGGATAAAACTTTTCAGCGGAAGGAAGTTTAATAAGACACGTGGCCACTCATTAAAATTAGAAGAAATTAGATTTAACCTTAAACTGCATAGAGGGTTCTTTACTGTAAGAGCGGCAAGGATGTGGAATTCCCTTCCACAGGCGGTGGTTTCAGTGGGGAGCATCGATAGTTTAAAAAAACTATTAGATAAGCACCTGAACGACCACAACATACAGGGATATACAATGTAATACTGACATATAATCACACACATAGGTTGGACTTGATGAACCTGTGTCTTTTTTCAACCTCACCTCCTATGTAACTATGTAACTATGTATAATTTGCACTGAGTAGATACCGTTGGATAAAACAAAAACTGTGTCTGTCTTCATTTTAGGCTGCAAAGCAACAAAATGGATTATTTTAAAGGGGGATGATTCTTTTCTATACCCACTGTACATCCAAATCATTGTGACAGACAGAGTATCTCTGCCCTGACTTGTTATTATTCCAAATGCGCAGTGCCTGACAGCTAGGTCTTTGCTACTGTATTTGCAGTAGTCACCTACCCGAATTTTTGTAGGTGAATCTGTTTATTGCAATATAGTTTATATACACCTCCTGTTACTCTAGTTACCCCAGCTTTTCTGGTCTGGGATTTTATAGCTAGTTTTGGCTTGGGGCTCCAAAACCAGTATAGACTAGAGCCAGGTTAGGCTTCTGGTATCCATGTCGGGATCATAGGCTTAGAGGTCCAGTTGCATGTCAGATTAGAAACTGATAGGAAGGGGATAAAGCACAGAGTAGATAGGCTGACACTGAGTTCCAATGCCATACCACAGTTCCTGCGAGAGGGGAGCTCCATTTTAGGCTGGTTGGGCAACAGTTGGAGGATCTGCATTATCCTCAGGGGCTTCTGCAACTGGACTTTGCTGCAACATTCAGGCTGGGTTCACACCCATGCAAATTGGATGCAGGTTTCTCCGCATCCAATTCGCATAGCAGGAGAATGTGACCAGGTCTCTATGGAGCTGGTACACATTTCTCCGGGGAGGCTGTGGAGCGCACTGCCTCTGTTTCAGGGCCGAATTCAGGCAAAGATTCTGCCCTGGTTCATTCCTGAAATGAAGAACAGGGACAATGTTGATGTGCGATCCGCGGCCAGTTTACTTGTGAACCGAGCCTCACTCTTCTACTTAGAGAAGGTTCTGGTTTTCTTATCTACCTACAGGTTTAGTGCAAAATTCTGTGTAGGGAGGGCTATTTCTCATAACCCCCTCCAAAAGAGGGCTACACTTGTATGATAAATATCTGCCTCTTAGGACCGGAAAATACACCAGATCATACTTACCTTTGAGTCCCGCATTCCACCAGTACCCATTTTGTACTATGGAGGTATAGTAAGGTCCTGTTAAGACCAGTATACCATGCACCACAATACATGTGTTTCTGCGCATTAGGGCATATTGCTGCATGCTGCGTTTGACAGCCCATTCAAAACAAATATACTGTAATGTACCTCAATGAATGGAAATGTAATGCCCACTGCAATATTTGCAGCACATCGCAATGCGTGGCTGGTGAGTTGAAGTGTGTGGAGCTGCGTTGGGGTGCTATTCAAAATGAATGGCACTGCAGTGCACCAACGCATTTATGGTGCATTAGTAATGCATGCATTTTACAATCCGTTACTTCAATGCACATGTGTGAATGGGCCCTAAACTTTCTGCAGGATGCAGCTCTGTAGGGGGAAATAAAAAGATGAGCTGGGGGTGAAATGCAGGTTAGTTTAAAAAAGATGAGAAGTAGAGTAGAGTAGTTTCTTTAAAAGTACATTTGTCCTTTATGTTATATATGCAGTACATTATCTATCTATCTATCTATCTATCTATCTACCTATCTACCTATCTATCTATCTATCTATCTATCTATCTATCTATCTATCTATCTATCTATCTATCTATCTATCTATCTATCTATCTATCTATCTATCTATCTATCTATCTATCTATCTACACACACTGGAAAGTTTTGGAAAGAGAGGAGGAAAGGGGAGGTGGAGCTGCCTGGGGTGTTTAGGGAGCCCTGACCAATCCCCAACCTGGATTGGCAGGGGGAAGGCCTCCCTAAATACCCAGGGTTAGCCCAGCTTTGAAGGAGTTGTTCAGGTGGAAGAGCTGGAGATGGAGTGCTAGGTTGTCGGGGCCTTTGAGGGAGCTCCCCAGTCTGGGGGGGTGACCTTGGGCCTGGGCTCGGGTGCAGATGGGGCTCTCCAAGAAATTGTGAAGGTGTCCGCAGCAAGAGTTTTGCTGGAGTGAAGACTGGAGTGTAAATATCAGGGTGTATATAGTTTATCCCAAGCAAGTTTTGCAAATTCTACTGGGCATCCCATACTTTCCTTACCCCACACAAGTTCAAACCCCTCAATAAAACATAAAAACAAAGTACCGTATATACTCGAGTATAAGTCGAATTTTTCAGCACATTTTTTTGTGCTGAAAGTGCCCCCCTCGACTTATACTCGAGTCAAGCACTTTTCTGAGGCAAAAAATTTCATTTTCCGAACCGACTTTGGGGCCCGATATCTCAGGGCCACTTAGAGCTAGGAACCCCAAATTTGGTATGCAAACACAGTGGAACTGGTACCACAACATATCCAAAGATGAAGTTCCTAGCACTAAGTGGCCCCGAGATACGGGGCCCCAAAATCGGTTCGGAAAATGTCATTCTCTGCTAAAGAAAAGTGCTTGACATTTTCTGAACCGACTTTGGGGCCCCATATCTCAGGGCCACTTAGTGCTAGGAACCCCAAATTTGGTGTGCAAACCCATTGGAACTGGTACTATTACATATCCAAAGCTGGGGTTCCTAGCACTAAGTGGCCCTGAGATACGGGGCTCCAAAACCGATTCGGAAAATGTCATTTTTTGCTGCAGAAAAGTGCTTGACATTTTCTGAACTGATTTTTGGGGCCCTGTATCTCGGGGCCACTTGGTGCTAGAAACCCCAGCTTTGGAAATTTTATGGTGCTAGTTCCACTGGGTTTGCACACCAAATTTGGGATTCCTAGCAGTAAGTGGCCCCGAGATACAGGGCCCCAAATTTGGTCAACTGTGTCCATCTGCAGCAATGTCATTTCAGGACCCTTTGGGTTCAGAGACCCCAAATTTTGGCTGCAGCTAGGGGGCATCTAGGAACCCTTAACTACCAAGTTTGAAGTTCAGGGGACCTATGGCTGCAAATGGGCACAGTGATGCTGCAAATGGGCATTGTTGACCCTCTTTTCCACTTACAGTAACTGTGCATTTCTCACCCTCGTCTTATACTCGGGTCAATAAGTTTTTCCCATTTTTTTTGTAGTAAATTAGGGCCTCGACTTATACTCGGAACGACTTATACTCGAGTATATACGGTACATGTACTGTTCTATGTCTTGGAGTGTCTGAGAGGTGAATGCCAGGCTTAGCAGTCCTACGGGGGGTACCACTACCACTATATATACATATTATACCATCAAAAGTATTGGAACACCGACCTTTACACGCACATGAACGTTAATGGAATCCCAGTCTTAGTCCAGGGGGTTCAATATTGAGTTTGTCCCACCCTTTGCATCCAAAAACAGCTTCAACTCTTCTGGGAAGGCTGTCCACAAGGTTTAGGAGTGTGTCTATGGGAATGTATCACCATTCTTCCAGAAGCGCATTTGTGAGGTCAGGCACTGATGTTGGATGAAAAGGCCTGGCTCGCAGTCTCTGCTCTAATTCATCCCAAAGGTGTTCTGTAGGGTTGAAGTCAGGACTCTGTGCAGGCCAGTCAAGTTCCTCCACCCCAAACTCGCTCATCCCTGCCTTTATGGACCTTGCTTTGTGCACTGGTGTGCAGTCATGTTGGAACAGGAAAGGGCCATCCCCAAACTGTTACTACAAAGTTAGAAACATGAAATTGTCTAAAATGTCTTGATATGCTGACACCTTAAGAGTTCCCTTGGAATTAAAAGGTCAAGCCCAACCCCTGAAAAACAACCCCACATCATAATCCCTTCTCCACCAAATGATTTGGACCAGTGCACAAAGCAAGGTCTAAAAAGATATGGATGGGCGAGTTTAGGGTGGAGGAACTTGACTGGCCGGCACCTCAACCCAATAGAACACCTTTGGGATGAATTAGAGCAGAGGCTGCGAGCCAGGCCTTCTCATCCATCATCAGTGCCTGACCTCACAAATGTGCTTTTGGAAGAATGGTCAAACATTCTCATAGACACACTCCTAAACCTTGCGGACAGCCTTCTCAGATGAGTTGAAGCTGTTATAGCTGCAAAGGGTGTGCCAACTCAATATTGAACCTTTTGGAGAAAGACTGGGATGCCATTAAAGTTCATCTGTGTCTAAAGGCAACTTTACTGTAAATATATATATATTTATATATATATATATATATATATATATATATATATATATATATATATATATATATACATACACATAAAGGCTACCAATTTAGCCAAAATACATCCTCTCTATATGCTATTATTTTTGTCTATCTCAAAAATGGAAATCTTGGTGTCAAACGAGCAGAGTATGAAGGATGACACAATAATATCTATTATGCTGGAGTCTCTTTCTGCACAAAAGCACACTGCTTGCATTCAGGCATGAGATCATAGAGATGATTGTCCAGTAACCTTTACCATGAAAGCCCTTCTGTCTCAGAGTCTTAATTACTGAATGAAATGTTATAAGTCATACTCTAGGCCATTATCATTTTGCAGCTGTTCAGTTTCACTCATCTTGGTAAGACTAACTAGGAGCAGTCACACACTTAACTCTCTTGTGGCTATATGATGCCAAGGACAACTTAAGAGAATTGTAATCACATGACATTGAAGACATTCTATATTTTAAAACAACGCTGTCATCATATTTGCTACATTATGTTCCAAAAATATTTGAAGCAAAACTTGTTTTTTTACTAGTATCAGCGCTAATTTTGTTACTTTGAAAAAATGCCTAAGATGTGTCACAGTTAGAGATGGGCCGAACGACCCCCTGTTCGATTCGCCCCAGAACTCTCGAACATCGTGAGAATTTAGAGTTGAATAACGAACCCCATTGTGGTCTGTGGGACCCGAACTG
Organism: Lithobates clamitans; assembly: GCA_037952925.1. Classification (NCBI taxonomy): domain Eukaryota; kingdom Metazoa; phylum Chordata; class Amphibia; order Anura; family Ranidae; genus Lithobates; species Lithobates clamitans. The sequence continues at coordinate 492,133 of JBBGZY010000262.1, forward strand.
GAAAAAGTACCAATTTTGAGGTCTTAGATGCAAGTTAATGAGCATACAAAGGGCATGGGTCCAGGTACTGCCCTGGGGGACATGTATCAATGAAAAAAGGTTTGTAAAAAGTTTTTTAATGAGCAGTGATTTACTGATGCTTAAAGTGAAATAATAAAAATGAAAAATTCCTTTAAATATAGTGCCTGGGGGTCCCCTTAGTCTGCCTGTAAAGTAGTGCATTTGTACCGTGTATAGAACCTGCTGCAGCAAAAATGACATTTATAAAGGCCAAGAAAATGAAATTTTCCCTGCAAGCTTTCTTTATTTTATAAACAACAGCTTGGGTAGCCAGTCTGTATGATGAGGCCATAATTTTGTGCACTCGGAACAAGATTGAAGATTTTTTGGGATAAATCCTGGTGTCTGTTTCGCAGACTTTGGATAGAAGTAACAGGTGCGGAAAAATTGGGCTTTGGGTGTTGGTGGTGCCTTCACACTGTAACCCTATTGAGGCACTCTTGATGTAAGCAAGAAGTGGCCTTGCTGTCAAAAATGTAAATGATATGCACCTGTCAAATAGGTGCAGGAAAATTGGTCATTGGGTGTTAATTGTGCCCATGAAACCTATACCAAAAAGTTTCTTCACAATAAAATCAACACCCACAAAGCTGGGCAGCCTAGACAGTCTTGCACAGATTACCAATCCCAAAAACACTCAATCGGCAACATAGCATCAGGGGCTTGATAGCTGCTGCTAATCCAGGAATAATTCATACGAATAAATGTCAGCCAGTCAACCGAGTCTGTAGACTCTTTTATCTCTCACAAAGCCTCCAGGAGCACTGAATGTCTGTTCGGAAAGCGCGCTGGATGCAGGGCAGCCCAGCAGCTCAATTGCATACTGGACATGTTCTGCCCAGTGGTCTGCGACCCAGTAACTCAGTGGATGGTCAACTGGAAAGCTCTCCATTAGGGATGAGCCGAACACCCCCCTGTTCGGTTCGCACCAGAACATGCGAACAGGAAAAAAGTTCGTTCCAACACGCGAACACCGTTAAAGTCTATGGGACACAAACATGAATAATCAAAAGTGCCAATTTTAAAGGCTTATATGCAAGTTATTGTCATAAAAAGTGTTTGGGGACCCGGGTCCTGCCCCAGGGGACATGGATCAATGCAAAAAAAAGTTTTAAAAACGGACGTTTTTTCAGGAGCAGTGATTTTAATAATGCTTAAAGTCAAACAATAAAAGTGTAATATCCCTTTAAATTTCGTAGCTGGGGGGTGTCTATAGTATGCCTGTAAAGGGGCGCATGTTTCCAGTGTTTAGAACAGTCTGACAGCAAAATGACATTTCGAAGGAAAAAACCCATTTAAAACTACTCGCGGCTATTGCATTGCCGACAATACACATAGAAGTTCATTGATAAAAACGGCATGGGAATTCCCCACAGGGGAACCCCGAACCAAAATTTAAAAAAAAAATGACGTGGGAGTCCCCCTAAATTCCATAGGCCCTTCAGGTCTGGTATAGATATTAAGGGGAACCCGGGCCAAAATTTAAAAAAAAAAATGACGTGGGGTTCCCCCTAAATTCCATACCAGACCCTTCAGGTCTGGTATGGATTTTAAGGGGAACCCCGCGCCAAAAAAAAAAAAAAAAGGCGTGGGGTCCCCCCAAAAATCCATACCAGACCCTTATCCGAGCACGCAACCTGGCAGGCCACAGGAAAAGAGGGGGGGACGAGAGTGTGCCCCCCCTCCTGAACCGTACCAGGCCACATGCCCTCAACATTGAGAGGGTGCTTTGGGGTAGCCCCCCAAAACACATTGTCCCCATGTTGATGAGGACAAGGGCCTCATCCCCACAACCCTGGCCGGTGGTTGTGGGGGTCTGCGGGCGGGGGCTTATCGGAATCTGGAAGCCCCCTTTAACAAGGGGACCCCCAGATCCCAGCCCCCCTGTGTGAAATGGTAAGGGGGTACTTACCCCTACCATTTCACTAAAAAACTGTCAAAAATGTTAAAAATGACAAGAGACAGTTTTTGACAATTCCTTTATTTAAATGCTTCTTCTTTCTTCTATCTTCCTTCATCTTCTTCTTCTGGTTCTTCTGGCTCTTCCGGTTCTTCCCACGGCGTTCTCGTCCAGCATCTCCTCCGCGGGGTCTTCTATCCTCTTCTCCTCGGGCCGCTCCGCACCCATGGCATGGTGGGAGGCTCCCGCTCTTCTCTTCATCTTCTTCATCTTCTTCTTTTCTTCTTTTCTTCTCTTCTTCTCTTCTTCTCTTCTTCTCTTCTTCATTTTCTTCTCCGGGCCACTCGGCACCCATGCTGGCATGGAGGGAGGCTCCCGCTGTGTGACGCGTCTCCTCGTCTGACGGTTCTTAAATAACGGGGGCGGGGCCACCCGGTGACCCCGCCCCCCTCTGACGCACGGTGACTTGACGGGACTTCCCTGTGACGTCACGGGGAATGCCACAGGGAAGTCCCGTCATGTCCCGTGCGTCATAGGGGGGCGGGGTCACTGGGTGGCCCCGCCCCCATTATTTAAGAACCATCAGACGAGGAGACGCCGTCACACAGTGGGAGCCTCCCTCCTTGCCAGCATGGATGCGGAGCGGCCCGGAGAAGAAAATGAAGAAGAGAAGAAGAGAAGAAGAAAAGAAGAAAAGAAGAAGAGACGAAGATGAAGAAGATGAAGAGAAGAGCAGGAGCCTCCCCCCATGCCATGGGTGCGGATCGGCCCGAGGAGAAGAAGATAGAAGACGCCGCGGAGGAGATGCTGGACGAGAACGCCAGAGGAAGAACCAGAACAACCAGTAGAAGAAGAAGATGAAGGAAGATAGAAGAAAGAAGAAGCATTTAAATAAAGGAATTGTCAAAAACTGCCTGTTGTCATTTTTAACATTTTTGACAGTTTTTTAGTGAAATGGTAGGGGTAATTACCCCCTTACCATTTCACACAGAGGGGGATCTGGCGGTCCCCTTGTTAAAGGGGGCTTCCAGATTCCGATAAGCCCCCAGCCCGCAGACCCCCACAACCACCGGCCAGGGTTGTGGGGATGAGGCCCTTGTCCTCATCAACATGGGGACAAGGTGTTTTGGGGGGCTACCCCAAAGCACCCTCCCAATGTTGAGGGCATGTGGCCTGGTATGGTTCAGGAGGGGGGGGCCGCACTCTCGTCTGGTATGGATTTTTGGGGGGATCCCACGCCTTTTTTTTTTCTTTGGCGCGGGGTTCCCCTTAAAATCCATACCAGACCTGAAGGGTCTGGTATGGAATTTAAGGGGAACCCCACATCATTTTTTTTTTTAATTTTGGCTGGGGTTCCCCTTTATAACCATACCAGACCTGAAGGGCCTGGTATGGAATTTAGGGGGGACTCCCACGTCATTTTTTTTTTTAAATTTTGGTTCGGGGTTCCCCTGTGGGGAATTCCCATGCCATTTTTATCAACGAACTTCTATGTGTATTGTCGGCAATGCAATAGCCGCGAGTAGTTTTAAATGGGTTTTTTCCTTCGAAATGTCATTTTGCTGTCAGACTGTTCTAAACACGGGAAACATGCGTCCCTTTACAGGCATACTATAGACACCCCCCAGCTATGAAATTTAAAGGGATATTACACTTTTATTGTTTGACTTTAAGCATTATTAAAATCACTGCTCCTGAAAAAACTGCAGTTTTTAAAACTTTTTTTGCATTGATCCATGTCCCCTGGGGCAGGGCCCGGGTCCCCAAACACTTTTTATGACAATAACTTGCATATAAGCCTTTAAAATTAGCACTTTTGATTTCTCCCATAGACTTTTAAAGGGTGTTCCGCGGCATTCGAATTTGCCGCGAACACCCCAAATTGTTCGCTGTTCGGCGAACTTGCGAACAGCCAATGTTCGAGTCAAACATGAGTTCGACTCGAACTCGAAGCTCATCCCTACTCTCCATGTCAGTTTTTTTGCCCCTAGATAATCTCCCACTATATGATGCAGACGCTGCCAATGAGATGTAAAAGCTGACAGCCCTGGGCTCAGAGGACTAAAAAAATTTTGAAATGCATCACTGAGGCGGCCCCCTTTTCCACCGCTTCTCTCTTGATCAACAGAAGTCTCAAAACTAGCCTTTCCACGAGACGGTAGCCTAGCAGAGTCTGGAAAGGCATTACATAAACTCCTCTTTAAGGTGTCCTCAAAATATTTTATCTCCTCTTCCCTCTGTGAGGACAGGATTAGTTCTGAGATTTTCCCCTTTTAATGGTGGTCAAGGAGGGTTGTCAACCAAAAGTGATCCTTTTCCTTGATGCCACAAATACTTTGGTCCTTTTGCAGGCTTTGAAGAATGAGGGAGCCCATGCACCGCTTGCAAAGGCATGAGAAGCTCTGGGTCACTGAGGATTACAGTGTCTGGAACTGCCTCTTCCCAGCCACGTACTACTCCCAAGGGTTCTGGGGACCAAGAACAATCTCTTTAGGTTTGACGTATTTCTTCCTCTGCTTCACTGCCTCCAAAACTGCCATAATCCTCCTCCTCCTCCTCTTGTCCTGTTGTGTGTTCTGTGGCTTCACAAGAATGGTGTCTGCATAAAGCAGGCCTTTGGAGGAAAGGAAGTCCTCCTCTTCATCCCGCTGCTCTGTCGCAAGTGCCCTGTAGGGATGAGCCGAACACTCGGTTTGCGGCAGAACATGCGGACAGACCAAACATTTGTGCGAACACGCGAACCCCGTTAAAGTCTATTGGACTTGAACGTGAAAAATCAACAGTGCTCATTTTAAAGGCTAATATGCAAGTTATTGTCATAAAAAGTGTTTGGGGACTTGGGTCCTGCCCCAGTCGACATGTATCAATGCAAAAAAAAGTTTTAAAAACGGACGTTTTTTCGGGAGCAGTGACTTTAATAATGCTTAACGTGAAACAATAAAAGTGTAATATTCCTTTAAATATTGTGCCTGGGGGGTGTCTATAGCAGTGTTTCTCAACTCCAGTCCTCAAGGCGCCCCAACAGGTCATGTTTTCAGGATTTCCCTCAGATGAAACAGCTGTGGTAATTACTAAGGCAGTGAAACTGATCAAATCACCTGTGCAAAATAATGGAGAGCCTGAAAACATGACCTGTTGGGGCGCCTTGAGGACTGGAGCTGAGAAACACTGGTCTATAGTATGCCTGTAAAGTGGCACATTTTTCCTGTGTTTAGAACAGTCCCTGCAGAAAATGACATTTCTAAAGTAAAAAAAGTCATTTAAAACTGCTTTCGGCTGTAATGTAATGTGCCCCGCAGCCCATTACCAGGCCCTTTGGGTCTGGTATGAATATTAAGATGAACCCCACACCCAAATTAAAAAAAAAAGGTGTGAGGCCCCCAGCCCCCATATACTCTGAACAGCAGCAGTATACAGGTGGTCTGTAGGTTTGTTCTTAAGTTGAATCTGTTTGTAATTTAGAACAGGTACATTTTGTAAGTGTAGCTCCAGCCAAAAAATCTATTTTTAAGCTTTTTGGATAACATAGGGAAGGGTTATCATCACCCCTGTAACATTTGTTTTGCTGTCTGTGCCCGCTGTTCAGAAGATTTCACCTCCCTTTCTGTCCCAACGCCAATTGGATTTTGAAAATTTTGGGTTATTAAAGAAACAAGGATTGGTGATAAAGCATCAGTGGGGAGACACCTTTTTCCCATATTAACTCTTACAGGAGATAATTTCCCTTCCTAGGGGTAGATTTTCTCCCACTTCCTGTTGTCTCCCTCCGTTTGTAAGTGTGAGTTGTTTGTAAGTCGAATAATTGAAAATAGGGGAACGCCTGTATATACTATACGGCCTGCCCTATACACTCTGTGAAAAATTGGGCCTTAGGTGTTGGTGGTACCAGAACACTGTAAGCCCTCACAGTTACTCTTGGTGGGTGCTGGAACGGGCCCTGGTGTGAAATATTTTATCAAGAATTGTAATTACATGTCTCTGTTAAACAGGGGCAGAAAAATTGGGCCTTAGGCGGCCGAGGTGGTGGTGGCACAACACTGTAAAGCAGGGATATGCAATTAGCGGACCTCCAGCTGTTGTAGAACTACAAGTTCCATGAGGCATTGCAAGACTCTGACAGCCACAAGCATGACACCCAGAGGCAGAGGCATGATGGGACTTGTAGTTTTGCAACAGCTGGAGGTCTGCTAATTGCCTATCCCTGCTGTGAAGCCTCACAGATACTTTTGTTGAGTGCAGGAACGGGCACTGCTGTGAAATATTGGATCAAAAATTGTAATTACGCGCCCCTGTTAAACAGAGGCAGAAAATTGAGCCTTAGGCGGTGGTGGTGGTGGTGGCACAACAGTGTAAAGCCTCACAGATACTTTTGTTGAGCGCAGGAATAGGCTCTGCTGTGAAATATTAGTTCAAAAATTGTAATTACGCGCCCCTGTTAAATAGGGGCAGAAAAATTGGGCCTTAGGCAGTGGTGGTGGTGCCACAACACTGCAACCCCTCACAGATACTCTTGTTGAGCGCAGGAACGAGCCCTGCTGTTAAATATTTGATCAAAAATTGTAACTACACTCCCCTGTTAAACAGGGGCAGAAAAATTGGGCCTTAGATAGTGGTGGTGGTGCCCTGAACCGAAAATATTCTTAGAAGCTATCATCATGAAAATTGAGGAGGAATAGTATAGTCACTCAGCATAATAGAATAGTCACTCAGCATATGCAGTCTTCAAGGGATCCCACATCCATAGAAAAATAATTTGGTTACAACAGCATCAGGTGCTTGGTAGCTGGTGATCCAAGACTGATTAATTTTTATGAATGTGAGCCGATCAACAAAGTCTGTGCAAAGGCGCACTCTGTGATCAGTTACAAAGCCTCCAGCAGCACTGAATGTGCGTTCAGAAAGAACGCTGGATGCAGGAAAGGCCAGTAGCTCAATTGCATATTGAGTAAGCTCTGGCCAGTCCTCAAGACCCAATAAGCCAGTGGATGTTCTGGTGGAAAGGTCTCCAAGCCTGATCTTGCCCCTAGATATTCCTGCACCATGTAATTCAGACACTGGCAATGGTTGCCGGAACCAATCAGACCTGGGCGCTGAAGACTGAAGAATTTCCTGAAGGCATCGGTTAGCCAGCCACCTTCTCAAACCGCTCTTTCTGTGACTGAACGAAGCCTCAGCAACACGTTGTCCAGTACCAGGAAATTGTAACCTCCCAGGCTCTAGAAACGCATTGCACAAACCTTTCTGCAAGGCCTCCCGAAGATGTTTCATCTTTTGCTCCATCTGCGAAGGCTGGATAAGTTCTACAACCTTACCCTTGTAATGTGGATCAAGAAGGGTTGCCAGCCAGTAATGATCCCTCTTCTTGATACCACGAATCCTAGGGTCCTTTCTCAGGCTTTGCAGGATTAGGGAGGCCATGCAGCGTAGGTTTGCAGAGGCATTCAATCCTGAGTCCTCTGGGTCACTAAGGATCACATGATCCTCAACCACGTCCTCCCAGCCACGTACAACTCCATGGGTTTCTGGGGACTGCAAACGATCCCTGGAAGACTGCTGCTGATGCTGAGTGTTATCCTCTACCTCCTTGCTGACACAATCCTCCTCCTCCTCTTCTTCTTCCTGTGTGATCGTCAGGCCTGCAGGAATACTAGTATCTGGATAAAGGGGTAAGGAAGTCCTCCTCTTCCTCCCGCTGTTCTGCCTCAAGTGCCCTGTCCATTATTCCACGAAGCGTGTGCTCCAACAGGAAGACAAGAGGAATAGTATCACTGATGCATGCACTGTCACTGCTCACCATCCTCGTGGCCTCCTCAAATGGTAACAGGACAGTGCATGCATCCTTGATCAGTAGCCACTGACATGGCGAAAAAAAGCTAAGCTCCCCTGACCCTGTCCTGGTGCCATACTCACACAGGTACTCATTGATGGCCCTCTGCTGTGTGTGCAGCCGCTGCAGCATTGCCAACGTTGCGTTCCACCTGGTGGGCATGTCACAAATGAGGCGTTTCTTTGGTAGGTTGCATTCTCTTTGAATGTCAGCCAGCCAAGCACTGTCATTATATGACCGGCGGAAATGACCACAGACTTTCCTGGCCTGCCTCAGGAGATCCTGTAAGCCCGGGTACCTGCTCAAGAACTGCTGCACCACCAAATTCAGGACATAAGCCAAACAGGGAACATGGGTCAAGTGTTCCTGTCGGGGGCTGGAGAGGAGGTTGGTGCCATTGTCGCATACAACCATTCCTGGCTGAAGCTGGCGTGGCGTCAACCACCTCTGAGCCTGCCCCTGCAGAGCTGACAGAAGCTGACCAGTGTGGCTCCTGTCCCCAAGCTGACCAACTCAAGCGCCGCATGGCATCTTTTTGCCTGAGTGCTTGCGTAGCCCCTTGAACACCTATGGAGCACCGCTGGTTCAGAGGAGAAATCTGCAGAGGAAGAGGCCATAGAGGAAGAAGAGGAGGGGGTGGAGGAGAGAGCTGTAGCAGAATCACCACTAGCATTTTGGAGGCGTGGTGGTGGAAAAAGCTCCAACAATACTGAACCCTGTCCTGTGTCCTTCCCAGCTGCCAGCAGAGTTACCCAGAGCATGTGGATGGCTGGGACCAAATTTCTTTCGACGGTTTAGCAACTAGGGGTAGGGAAATTTGCCTGCTAAAATCTGATGTTGGTGTACCACTAGCAGATTGGCCGCAAGTACTTGGGACACCTATTTCTATACCTTCATTCCTCTCAGTGCAGGTTTCTGAGAGGACTGGAGGTATAGTAGGGTTGCCCAGGCCCAGACAGCTGAGCTGTGGAAAGTGGGCCAGGTGATAACAGCTCCACAATGTGATAAAATAGGGTGGCTGCTCTCTACTCTTCCATGATAGCTGCCTCTTTGGGGTTGTGAATCTCCCTCACTTTCCTCCTCTCCTCTATCTGGCAACCACGTCACATCAGTGACCTCATCATCCCCTCTATCCTCATCATTACTGGAGCCAACTTGGTAATGCGCTGCGGCTGGGGGAACATGACTGCCAATTTGTTGTTTACAGGAGGCAGAATAAGCCACTCTGGCAGCTGCGGTGGACTGCGCACTAGTCTCTGCTTGGGTGACTGAGGATGGTTTAGTAAGCCAGTCCACCACCTCCTCTGCATGTTGTGGCTGGATAGCATGGGCAACATCACTAAACAGAGGAAATGGTGCCCTGCCTGAGGACGGACCACGTCCACTTTTGCCTGTGGACACAGATGCTGCTGGCCCCTCACAGTGCCATGGGAACATCTGTTTCTCTTTGTTGGCCTCCCAGACATGATGGGGAGGCTTATTACCAAAATGTAATAGAGAGGGGGAAATGTGTACTTGGATGCACTTTAATCAATGTAAAGTGGTGTTTGGTGCACTTTAACTTGAGTACTCACTACACAGACACACTCCACTACAATATACTGCAGTAAATCTGCACTAATGCAACTCAATATACTGCAGTAAAACTGCACTAATGCACTTAAAAATACTGCCGTAAAACTTCACTTAGGCACTTCAATATATTGCTGTAAAAGTGCACTAACGCAGTTCATTATACTGCAGTAAACGTGTACTAAGGCATGTCAATATACTGCCGTAAAAGTGCACTAAGGCACTTCAATATACTGCACTAAACGCGCACTAAGGCACCTCAATATACCACAGTAAACGTGCTCTAATGCACGTCAATATACTGCAGTTAACCTGCACTGAAACACTAAACTGACATTAAATTAAAAACAAATGGTCACACTACACTCACACTGCACTATTGCTATATTCACACTAAACTGACACTAAAGTAAAAATAAAAGGTTGCACTTCCAGTCCAGTGACCAAAAATACACAATCAATTGGCTCAGGGAGGCAACATAAGCCAAGGGGGAATCTTGTCACAACTATGTATTCACATCTGACTTGTCCTATACAGATACTCCTTGTTTAACGACCACTCCGAGTTATGACCAGCTCTCCCCACACGAACGACATGCTATACATCCTTGTATTGTACAGTACAGAATTTTCATTTGTTTTCTGTACTTATGCAAATGAAAACAATGTTATTGAGTTGGACTTGTGTGTTTAGACCTTTTTTTCACAATACAGTACAGTACAGTAGTTAAGAATGCTTAAAATATTGATTACTTGTGACTCCTCATTTAACAACCAATTCGTTTAACGACCTGGTCGTTGGAACGGAACCTGGTCTTTAAGTGAGGAGTGCCTGTACCATACAGAGCTGTTGGCCTATGAGCAGTGAGCACAGAGTGCTGCAGGATTATCAGTAACTGAAGACTGGTACTGTAAGCATTATAAGATTAGGGGAACTGCTAAAAAAATATGTTTGCATTTCTAAGGGATTGTAAAGGTTTTAGTTTTAGATACTGAGAAAACAAAACAAAACGTGGATATGGGTAACAAATAAATTAGACCTTTTACACACACACTGCACTATCACTATATTCACTGACACTCTACACTCGCAATAGAATCATAATAGCACACTATAGCACACTAACTTGCTGGTAGCAATGAACAAAGCCCTGTTCTATCTATCTCCACTCCAATATCAAACTGCAAATGGCTGCTGTGGGAAGGATCCTTTTATAGATGGGGTGGGTCTATGAGCAATGAACCATGATTGGGCACATTCATCATCACTTTCTCCAATAATCATGGCTCTGATAGTGTTCTGTGTACTGATTGGTCAAATCCTTCATTGCTTCAGCCAATCAGGGCTTCCAATGCACTGTGTGGCACGCAGTGCATTGTGGTGCATTCGGCGGGTCGAACAAACAGTTGAACGCCCTGACAATTCGGGGGTTCGTCGAATGGGCGAGCAGCCAATGTTCAACCAGAATTCATGCTCGGGCTGAACTGTTTTCCCAACACTAGTCACAGTCCAGTGACCAAAAATACACAATCAATTGGCTCAGGGAGGCAACATAAGCCAAGGGGGAATCTTGTCACAACTATGTATTCACATCTGACTTGTCCTATACAGATACTCCTTGTTTAACGACCACTCCGAGTTATGACCAGCTCTCCCCACACGAACGACATGCTATACATCCTTGTATTGTACAGTACAGAATTTTCATTTGTTTTCTGTACTTATGCAAATGAAAACAATGTTATTGAGTTGGACTTGTGTGTTTAGACCTTTTTTTCACAATACAGTACAGTACAGTAGTTAAGAATGCTTAAAATATTGATTACTTGTGACTCCTCATTTAACAACCAATTCGTTTAACGACCTGGTCGTTGGAACGGAACCTGGTCTTTAAGTGAGGAGTGCCTGTACCATACAGAGCTGTTGGCCTATGAGCAGTGAGCACAGAGTGCTGCAGGATTATCAGTAACTGAAGACTGGTACTGTAAGCATTATAAGATTAGGGGAACTGCTAAAAAAATATGTTTGCATTTCTAAGGGATTGTAAAGGTTTTAGTTTTAGATACTGAGAAAACAAAAAAAAACGTGGATATGGGTAACAAATAAATTAGACCTTTTACAGTTAATTTATTTTTACAAGAAATTCCATTGTCTGAGCTGCTATATCAAGATGTGGTTTGGTTTGAAACTCCATGCCTGCAGCTTCATTTCCAAAATACAGAAAACAAGCAAGGAAATTTAAAGGCAAAGCCTAACTTTTTGCAAAAGTAATAATTAATGCACCCATACTGATTAAAGCTGAAGTTTAGTGATTTTTTTTCAGCACCAGGGACAGTAATTACATGGATGATGAGTGAATGGAGGCAGGGTTGGTGCTAGACTATTTTGCTCCCTAGGCAAGACCAGCTACTTGCGCCCCCCCCCCCCAAAAAAAGACTTCTATACCTCTAAAATATCATTTCTATACCACTATATGGTATAAAAAGGGTGCAAAAAAGTCTCGCACCAACACTGTCTATACCCCCTGTGATGTATGTTGCCCCCCCCCCCCCCCCTCATTGAACTGCTGGACACAGCGAGCATAGTTGCCAACATTTAAAAAGTTTTTTTAGAGGACTGGGCAACAGGCAGCAGAAGACTGGGCGACAGCAGGGCAGAGGGCTTGGTGACAGCAGAGGGCTGGGTGACAGCAGGGGACAGGGTGACAGCAGGGGACTGGGCGACAACAGAGGGCTGGGTGACAGCAGAGGGCTGGGTGACAGCAGGGCAGTGGACTGGGTGACAGCAGGGCAGAGGACTGGGTGACAGCAGGGCAGAGGACTGGGTGACAGCAGGGCAGAGGACTGGGAGAAATTGGGTTGAAAACTGCTCTGTCCAATATCTCACAGTCAGGAAAGTGCTACAGCAAAAAACAGATACGGAAGTAATAAAGTTGACAAAGATCAAGATGGTATTTGGTTTTTGCTGTAGCACTGTCCTGACTGTGAGATATTGGGCAAAGCAGTTTGCAACCCAATTTCTCTCAGTCCAGTGGCTACATAAAAAAACAAAACAGCATTTTTAGAGCCTTTTTTTAACCTCCATGTTGCTCTGCCCAGAAGGAACATGCGATCATCCCTGAGGCCGGCATCTCCACCTACCACCCCCAAGTGACAGGCGGGATCACCCCTTGGCTGGCCACACCCCTCATGAGTCCCAACCAGTGACAATGAAGGAGGCGGGCCAGCTCCCCGACATCAATCAGAGCCCTGAGCTGGCGAACAGCTCAGCTGCTGGGGGAGCCAGAGGAGGGATCTGTCAGTGTACCGTTCTCCACGTTACCTGGAAGCAGACATTCCTTCACCACCTCCTATACACACTCCTGCAGACCCGCCACACAGGGACGGCGGCTCCAGAGGTTACATGCAGCAGGGTTGAGGAGGTGACAGGCAATAGCTGTGCCCTGGGCGGCAGTGCGCCCTAGGTGGCTGCTTAGTCTGCCTATTGGTAGCGCTGGCCCTGAATGGAGGAGGTAGACCTTTCATTCATCCACCTGTCCTTCGTTTATAGAGCGTTTTCTAATGTAGAAACTGGTAGTACAGCTTTTATGAATGGAGGAGGAGGAGGACAAGTGCCTCTGACAGGCAGAGCTGCTCCTATTAATCCACAGCACCAGAAGATTTTAGCTGTGGGAGTATCCAGGGAGCAGAGAATGGAAGATTTCAAGGAAGAGGACAGCTACGAGCACAAGAGACACTTGTCATTCCTGTAAACGTTTTTTTAAAAAATCACTAAACTTCTCAATTTTTGAACAAAATTGTCTTGGTGAATTGAATCTAAGCAGATTCCTCCATCACTAGCTCTGACATCTTTCAGCACAGCTTTCTTGGACCACTAGAGGAGATGTTGATGATAATATAGTGCCCCCTGTAGCACCCTTTAGCTGAACTGGGCTTAGCAATAGATCCTGGCGGCGGTAAAGCCCCGCCAGTTTTAGCGGCGCTTTACCATTGTTTTAGAGGCGATTTTTGGGCACTAGCGGGGCGCTTTTAACCCCCATTAGCAGCCGAATAAAGGGTTCAAAGCATCCCCAAAGCGCTGCTGCCGAGGCACTTCGGCAGCACTGCCCATTGATTTCAATAGGCAGGGGGGCTTTGGGAGCGGTGTAGACGCCTCAAAGAAGCTGCTTGCGGGACTTTTTTTGATGTCCTGCCAGTGCAGTGCCCCAGTGTGAAAGCACTCAGGCTTTCACATTGCAATTGCAGATGAGGCATTTATAGGCGCTATTTTTAACGCTAAAGCGCCTGAAAAACAGTTTTATAGCTGTTTGTTCCTGCACTAGACTATATAAATATATATAGTCATGTCCATAAATATTGGGTATTTCTCAAATATCACAATTGCCTCAGGAATGGATCACTTGTGATCCCTATAATGATAGCAAACCAAATTAGATACAAAGAGGCTTGATTGACCATGTAACTATATATGTAGTATGTACCATAACAGCGTGATTGCCATTCAGCCCCTGAAAACCTGCAAACCAAAAATTGTCCCAAACAGAAAGGGGACCAAGAAAAAGTGGGGCTCAGAAAGGCAACACAAAATGTAGATGTGATATCAAAAAGTATTTATTGTGGTACAAAAATATGGTACATGTAGATAAAAGAGTATAGACCAATGACTATACTGCCGTGGGTAAAAGGATCGACCTGTCACATGGGGTCGATAAACCAGTGGCCAGACACTTTGCCCAATACCATCGGGGTAAACTGTCTGGCATGCAGGTTAAGGGCATATACGCCCTAAACCTTTCCTCTAGAAGAGGGGACTTTGACCAGGTTTTACAGCAAAAGGAAAAAAGATGGATTTTCCGCTTGGGCTCCTTGGTTCCGCTAGGCCTTAACACGGAACTAAATTTATAGCCCTTCTTGGCAGCATGAACCTAATAGACGTGTAGTTATCTCCTACGGGGGCTATCTGAAACCTTATAGTTTTTGCAGTATTCCTGTTCTTCCTCTCTAATGCCCCGTACACACGGTCGGATTTTCCAATGGAAAATGTGTGATAGGACCTTGTGGTCGGAAATTCCGACCGTGTGTAGGCTCCATCACACATTTTCCATCGGATTTTCCGACCCACAAAGTTTGAGAGCAGGATATAAAATTTTCCGACAACAAAATCCGTTGTTGGAAATTCCGATCGTGTGTACACAAATCCGACGGACAAAGTGCCACGCATGCTCAGAATAAATAAAGGGATGAAAGCTATTGGCCACTGCCCAGTTTATAGTCCCGACGTACGTGTTTTACGTCACCGCGTTTAGAACGATCAGATTTTCCAACAACTTTGTGTGACCGTGTGTATGCAAGACAAGTTTGAGCCAACAACGGTCGGAAAAAATCCTAGGATTTTGTTGTCGGAATGTCGGAACAAAGTCCGACCGTGTGTACGGGGCATTACTCCTTTTTCCTGTTTCATCCTATTTTTTTCTACCTGTTCTATATTTGAGTAATATCATTATTGTCCATTCTCCCTTCATCGTAGTGGCCTTCTGCTTGGATTGAACACTGAGGAATGCACTCTGTCCACACCCCTAACTTTAGTTTTTTCAGGAGATGTATATGAGGACCATACAGATGTACATACATAGCTGATGCACGCAGTTGCGGGCCAGCTACTTTCTTGACCTTTATATGCATCCCAACCTATGTTCGCTGTATGTTTGTATATGGAGATCGTAAAATGTATATACATAGCTGAGATACTTAGTAGGGGGTTAATTACTCCCCCGATTTAAACAAACATTTCCCTTTTCTTCCTTTTCTTTCCTCTCCCCATTTCCTTCCCTCCCCCCCCTTCCTCCCCCCTATTCTCCCCCCCACCTCCCTTCCCATGCCTTTCCCCTTGTTTGATCCATGTCCCAAATGTATCCCCAATTGAATTAATAGTCCTATATCTATCGTGTAAGGTTGGTAGAACTATGACTGATCAATGGAAATACTCTTTGTAGTGAAGGGGATATATGGGATATGGATATGTATTGCCATCATCATTATTAAAATGTTTCCACCTCATTAGCTATGGATCGGATAGGCCATATGCAAGGACCACTACAGTCGAACTAAGGAATCTAACAACAACACATAATAAGCAGCAAATAAACAGCAAGCGATAACCTGGTTATCACACAGACAGGGAGCATCTCCTTTAAATATATCAGCTGGGTGGGCGTGTACGAGGAACGGATGGCAATAAGAAGGAGCCCTCGCACGCCACCTACACGTCCAGATGAAGCTACACATCTTTGAAATGTGAAACGCGTTGACGTCATCCCGTTCAGACACCACGTCCCGCTGTCATCCCCCCTTTGGGGCTAGCCGGCTCACACACCGAGGGAGGGTAAAGGACCCAAAGGCTGAGGCCACTTCCCAGGAGGATATAGGTGCACCTATATGGACAGCTATCAAATCACTTTTGCAGTGCCTTTTGGAGCACAGTGCCCCGGCAAGCTACATTGCGCGTTATCTTCAGCAACAAGTGGAAACAGATCACAGCAAAGGTGACACTACACTTCGGCAGTATCTGTTGATCTCTACACAGGACCCGGAAGTGGTAACATACCTGTTCACCTTTATTCTATGTCTCTGTTTACCAACAAGATGCAAGGTATTGCTCCATTAACTGCATTAGTTTCCACCAGGATACATATATAGTATCATCGCGCAAACTGTAGTACTTTGCTACACACATTGTTGGATCCCGTGCTTCCAGCAAGACTTTCAGCACTATCCATGGACATGACATCCTTTCATTTATTACAGTCCTTTGTGATTCATTAGTGCTCCATAAAGTGCCCTTCTCCACAGCCCCCATCCCTCTTCTTTCCTACCCCTTCCCTTCTTCCCCTCCCGTGCCCCCCCCTTCCTCCCTTTCCCTGCCATTCCAGGCTTGAGCAGCCCCCTGGGGGATTGATATCAGTTTGCAACCTTATTCAGCATTGCTGAACACTCCACATTGTAGCAGGTTGAGCAGACATCAATTGCCTTGACATCCGGACGTTTGTTTGTCTTTTGTTGCATGTTGTAGTGCCCCCCCAGTCTGTGTCTGCATTGGTCGACCCCATGTGACCGGTCAATCCTTTTACCCAGGGCAGTATTGTCATTGGTCTATACTCTTTTATCTACATGTACCATATTTTTGTACCACAATAAATACTTTTTGATATCACATCTACATTTCGTGTTGCTTTTCTATGAGCCCCACTTTTTCTTGGTCCCCTCTCTGTTTGGGACAATTTTTGGTTTGCAGGTTTTCAGGGGGTGAATTGCAATCACGCTGTTATGGTACATACTACATATAAAGTTACATGGTCAATCAAGCCTCTTTGTATCTAATTTGGTTTTCCATAAATATTGGGACATCAACACAATTATAATCTTTTTGGCTCTGTGCACCACCACAATGGATTTGAAATGAAATGAACAAGATGTGCTTTAACTGCAGACTTTCAGCTTTAATTTGAGGGTATTTACATCCAAATCAGGTGAACAGTGTAGGAATTACAATAGTTTGTATATGTGCCTCCCACTTTTTAAGGGACCAAAAGTAATGGGACAATTGGCTGCTCAGCTGTTCCATGGCCAGGTGTGTGTTATGCCATCATTATCCCATTTACAAGGAGCAGATAAAAGGTCCAGAGTTAATTTCAAGTGTACTATTTGCATTTGGAATCTGTTGCTGTCAACTCTCAATATGAGATCCAAAGAGCTGTCACTATCAGTGAAGCAAGCCATCATTAGGCTGAAAAAACAAAACAAACCCATTAGAGAGATAACTGGTGCATCTGTGCATAGTAACCAATCACTTTCTAACTTCAGCTTGTTTAATTAAAGTGCCACTAAACCCAAATCATAAAAAAACTTTTAATAAATGCTGTATTACACACTGTTCATACTCACTCAGTCACTATGTGATTAGTTTTCTGTATTCTGCAAAAAAGCCTGCTTGATCCTGTTGCTCTCTATCTTCACCTTCTGTTCATGTCCCCAATTCAGCTAGGGATTTTTCAGCTGTGGTGGCAACTCTGGACATGCTCAGTTTTCAGTGATTTTCTATGCTGAGCATTTCCTATCTGTTTCTGATTGCTCATCCTCCTGCTCTGCTATGATGAGCTGATCCCCTGCTTATCTCAATGGTTTCTGCCCCATGTGAGAGGTTCTGCCCCACATTTGTAAAGCACACCTCTGTGTTTTTAAAAATGTGCCTTTTGTATTTAAAAGCAATTGTTTGGTTATGGTAAGGCCAAATCATTACTTTCTACATGCACAGTATATATACACACAGTTGTGCTCATAAGTTTACATACCCTGGCAGAAATTATGATTTCTTGGCCATTTTTCAGATAATTTGATTGATAACACAAAAACATTTATTTGACTCATGGATATTGTTTGGCTAAAGCCATTTATTATCAATAAACTGTGTTTACTCTTTTTAAATCATAATGGCAACAGAAACTACCCAAATGACCCTGATCAAAAGTTTACATACCCTGGTGATTTTGTCCTGATAACATGCACACAAATTGACACAAAGGGGTTTGAATGGCTATTAAAGGTAACCATCCTCACCTGTGATCTGTTTGCTTGTAATTAGTGTGTGTGTATAAAATGTCAATGCGTTTCTGGACTCCTGACAGACCCTTGCATCTTTCATCCACTGCTGCACTGACGTTTCTGTATTCTGAGTCATGGGGAAAGCAAAAGAATTGTCAAAGGATCTGCGGAAAAAGGTAGTTGAACTGTATAAAACAGGAAAGAGATATAAAAAGGTATCCAAGGAATTGAGAATGCCCAATTTTGAATAAAAAAACAATATTTTTTACTTTTCGCTATAAAACATACCCAATAAAAAAATGTAAAACAATTAAATATTTTCATAAATTTAGGCCAATATGTATTCTGCTTCATATTTTTGGTCAAAAAAATTCCAATAAGGGTATATTGATTGGTTTGCGCAAACGTTATAGTGTCTACAAACTATGGGATAGATTTATGGAATTTTCATTTTTACATTTTTTTTTTTACTAGTAATGGCGGCGATCAGTGATTTTTAGTGGGACTGCGACATTGTGGTGGACAAATCTGACACTAAATGACACTTTTGGGGTGACCCACGATAGATTAGGTTGCCACTCAGGCTCATGTGGTGATTTGGGAAGCAATGTAAATGATGTAAATGTCCGCTGATGCAAGAGTGCAGATGAGGGAGTGGAGCCTGTCCCATCTCCTGTGATCGCTGAAGAGAAGAGAGAAGGTGTCAGGAAAGGGTCTGTCCGCTGGTACGATATATCATTTGGCGTGCAGTACTGGGGTCCACCAGCAGGTGTCTCCTGGCAGTTTGGAACTGTCAGGGGAATCTTTACCTGCTGGTTTTATTTCATCTTTTGGCTGCAGTACTGACGTCCACCAGCGGATGGATCCTGGCAGTATGGAGCAGACAACACTCCCTGCGCTCAGGTGTTACATGAAGACAATTATTGTCAGTCCCATAAATACCTGGCAAGCCCTCACATGCTTGCCTTGGTATCTCTCTCCCCTGACCTTGTTTGCCTGTTTACCGATCCTGTGCCTGCATCTGACCTTGTTCCCGAGCTTATCCTGACCCGGTCCCTTCTGTGTTTCTGTACCCTTCAGCCCGATCCATCCCCTCTCTATTCCGTTGATCCCTGTCCCTCATTTACTGATCTTCCTGTGTATGACCTTGGCTTGGCTAACATTTATGCTTCTGGAATATCCCTTGTCCTGCTGACCTGCCGTGTATGACCCTGGCCTGGCTGACATCTGTGATTCTGGTACTGCCCCTTGCTGTATATATTGTTGTTGTTGGTGGGTTTGTTGGGTTGGTTGTGCACTGTTTGTATTTTCTGATTTATCATCTATTTTAATAAATATCATTATTCACTTTACATGCGTTTTGGGTTATCTCTGTGCAGTCCACACAGTCTGGTCTACTAAGTCTCCTGACAGAAGGAATACCCAGTGCTGCACATTCATGCAAGGTGTGTTAAATTGCAAGTTACAACCTCAGCCTAGGCTCCCGCCAGGCCACACCAAAACACATTTCGCTCCACCCCCAGAGCTTAGTCATGGGGATGGACACTTTTTGGGGGCCAGTGACACCAATACAGTGATCACTGCTAAAATCATTTGAACTGTCACTGTACTAAAGACAGTGGCAGGGAAGGGGGTCAACATCCGGGGCAATGTTGGTAGGGCGATGTTGGGCGATGTAGGTGCCCCAGGATGAGGTCAGAGTGTGACGAATCTCATTGGGTGCAACGACGTGCGGATGTCACAAGCTTCATGTGATCCTAGAAGGACGGGCGTTGTTGCTATAACCGGCCGGCTTTTTCCATCCAACTCCTTTGAATTATTGACTTATTACTATGGTCTAAAATGAATGTTGATTTGACCCCACTAACTATTCAGCCGGGTTCACACTATTGCGAATTGGATATGGAATCCCTGCATCCAATTCACAATAGCAGGAGAATGTGACCAGCTCTCTATTCACATATTTCCGATGCTGCTCTGGTGCCAAGTTGCACAGGAACCCTATATGTCTTTTGGTCCATTTTAGGTCCGAATTCAGCCCAAAATTCACGCTGAAATCGGACCTGAAACGGTGAACCAGGACGCATTGGCATCCAGTGGGAACCGAGCCTTAGAAAGCTCAACAAACAGAAAAATGTCCACCCTAATTCTACTGGTATATGGCCAGCTCTACAGTTGCTATGATTGTTAACATTTCCATAAAGGTAAATTTAG
This sequence comes from Lithobates clamitans, assembly GCA_037952925.1. Lineage (NCBI taxonomy): Eukaryota > Metazoa > Chordata > Amphibia > Anura > Ranidae > Lithobates > Lithobates clamitans. Next base: position 512,304 of record JBBGZY010000262.1, read on the forward strand.
GTTTTGTGTCAGGGGTTAACTTTAGGTCAAGAGTTGAAGTGATCATGTGCTTGTCCATGCAGGGCAAAGAAGCAGGTTTCTTTAACTTCCTCCCTCCCCAGCACTGCATATACACTTTTCCTTAAAGGGGTTGTAAACCTTTGCTGTTTTTCACCTTAATGCATTCTGTGCATTAAGGTGAAAAAAATGTTTCAATGCAGCTGCGCCCCCGAGCCCCCTTTATACTTACCTGATCCTCGAAATTTGCACAACGGGAACGAGCACTTCCCCGAGGAGGTTTTCTGATGCGGGGAGGAGCCGCGAGAGCCGCTGGGGGACCCCAGAAGAGCAGATTCGGGGACACTCTGTGCAAAATGAGCTGCACAGTGGAGGTAAGTATGATATGTTTGTTTGTTATTTTAAATTTAAAAAAAAAGAACCCTTACAATCACGTTAACTATCTAGCCACTCTGTTCATCCAACTGCAGTAAAAAGAAATACATGGTACTTATAGGTATATGGGAAAAGGTTGCTCACTCCTCTTCCTAAAAGATAAAAACAGAACATTCCATAGCTCAACTCACCAACCAGTCTGCCAACTGACCAAATTAACCTGTCCAACAGTCTGCGTTAAAAACAGGGGTTTAGTTAGCACGCATTGGCAAACCCATGCATAAGCTGCAAGGCCTCTTCACGGCACCCTGTGTATGCTTGCAGTCCTAATGCTACTGAATTTATAAGCGTCTCCACAATGGAAACAAATGCATTAAATGGATAGATGAGGGGCAAGTGGCCTGGAGGCAGCCCAATCCCCCTTAAAGGAACAGGAGTACACTGGACACCCAGCAAGAACACAGTGGCAGTAAAGGTGTACAGTGTGTCCCCGGACCATATTTTACACCAGTAACAAACAAATGGCCCCTGCCCCCACCTATAACTGGCCTTCAGAGCAAGGAGCACATGGAAGGGTAAACACATGTAAGACAAAAACAGAACATTCCATAGCTCAACTCACCAACCAGTCTACCAACTGACCAAATTACCTTTCCAACAGTCTGCGTTAAAAACAGGGGTTGGTTTAGTTAGCAAGCATTTGCAAACGCATGCCTAAGCTGCAAGGACTCCTCTTCCTCCCATGTGACAGCACTGGCGCTTGGTGATTGGCTCAACACTTTTACATCGGATTGGCAAGTGAGTTCCCAGCCCAATGTAAGCCCCAAGCAACAACCTAATAAGGTCATGGGAGACATGTACCAATGCAAGAACTATAGAGTGAATGGGAATTGAGTAAGTGCTACTGGGAAGAGGGGAAGCTATTTTTTGGTCTGAACAGATGCACGATTAGGGTGTGTAGCCATTGGTTGCTGCCAGAAGTAGTCAGGGCTGAGCTTCAAAACCAATGTTGGAGCAAGCCTCAAAAAAATCAGGAAAAGACAAACAGAATAGATATAGAGGTAAAAAACCCTTAGAAGGTGGCTTCTAAAGGAGTTATCGTGTCCTTATAGAGATGACTATAAAAGGATGTAAATGTCTGGTTATCTGGTTAATAACCAAAGGATCCAATGAGACTGACCCATCTGGCAGCTGAATTTCAGAAATAGAATTATACAGAAAATCTATGCATGCAAGATAAGCTAGAAGTTTACCATTTTTCCCACCATGTTTATGTAGCCAAGCTGACATATACAGTTGCTGCTTACTAGTCATATCAACTATGTGGAGTTGTAATGCTCTATGTGCCTTTGTCAGGTGGCCACATCTGCCATCTTGGCAGTAGTAATGCTCATCTTGGCCAGAGGTTGTTTTCTCTGCCTGCCCATCCACCAACTGACTCACAATGTTGTAGGAGCCTTCTCCAACGAACCAGGGAAGAAAAGAAAGGTATTTTAGGCAAGGGCAACCCAGGATGGAGCAGGATTGCTGAAGGAGAGTCCGGAGCTGATCAGGGACACGTCCGTTTACATGCCGTGCTAGACCACGCCCAACTGAGAGAGACTTAACTGTAACAAAAAATTATTAGAAACTGCTTGAATTTTACAAACGCCTAGCAGGACTTTTTGCATGTTTAAGTACAGCAATGTTCTCCCATGGACACAGAAGCTATTCTATAGACATATACATTTACCTGAAGTAATATATATAAAATAAATACAAATACAATACCTGACTGACTTTAGGCGACCAATCGCATCATGGACGAATGCATACAGAACAGTCTACATCTGACAAGGCCATTCTGATTACATTTATATACTGCTGATGTGATTTATGTAAACAGGGCTGACTGAGGCTGATCAGTTATTAACAGCTCACACAGGCCCACAGATGAAGACACACCACACTAGAAATGGCCTTCACTAGTATGACTTCCATAATCAGAAAAAAATAAGCATGTCTAAATCCCAGCTTGTCAGACTTTAGATGAGGTGGCTTAAATGTTTTTCTTTCTTTTTTTTTTTTTTAGCTTTTTGTCCTTTTATTTTTTTATCCTTGCCAGTAGCACACTCCCAGTCCTACTATGGCAACTCTCTCTGACCATACTGTATGTTGTCATCCTAAGACAGGAAGTGTGTTAGAACATCTTCATCCTTATCTCCACAACATACTGTAGGTGGGATGGTAACTGATAAGAGTGCAGCACAGGAAGTTAACATGTCACTAGATTTCCTGCAGAATTCATGTATATTTTTATATTTTTTTGCATTTATCAGACAAATATAAAAATGTAAATGGTATATTTTATATTTAACAGACTGAAAAGGAAGGAAAAAAATAAGTTATTTTTTAGGGTTGGCACTTTAATCTTTAAAAAAACTAAGAACAGTTTATCTAAAACAGGGGTGTCAAACTCAATTTCATTTCAGGCCGCATCAGTATTATGGTTGCCCTTAAAGGGCCGGTTGTATCTGTAAGATTATATAAATTTATCCAGGGCTTTTTTTCTCAAAGACTAGGTGCAGGAACTTAAGCACCCCCTTGCAGAACCACATTGATTGATGGGTGTGACTAAATTGCACTAAACGTGGGAGGATCTTACAGGGGCAATAAATACCAGGAGTGTGTTATGTGCAGAGTTTAGGGGTACAGATTGCAGAGTTTAGATGTGTGCTACATATGGAGGGCAAGGTTCAGGGGTGTACTATATACGGAGTGCAGTTTAAGGGGTGCATTACCTACAAAGTGTAGAGGGTGGGTGCGAGGACCACATAAAAATGGCCTAGCGGGCCAGATTCAGCCTGTGAGCCTTGTGTTTGATACATGTGATCTAAAATGATCTGTATAGATATAAAACATAATACAATAAAACCTTGGTTTGAGAGTAACTTGGTTTGAGAGCGTTTTGCAAGACAAGCAAAGTTTTTAAATAAATTTTGACTTGATATACAAGCAATGCCTTGATATACAAGTAGCGTCATGTCACAGCTGAGTATAAAAGAGAAGAGAGGTGCCCCTAATGGCGCGTACACACGTTTGGATTTTCCGACGGAAAATGTTCGATGGGAGCTTGTTGTCGGAAAATCCGACCAAGTGTAGGCTCCATTGAACATTTTCCTTTGGAATTTCCGACACAAAAAATTTGAGATCTGGCTCTCAAATTTTCTGACAACAAAATCCGTTCTCGTAAATTCCGATAGTGTATACACGATTCCGACGCACAAAGTTCCACGCATGCTCAGAATCAAGTACGAGACGGAAGCGCTCGGTTTGGTAAAACTAGCGTTGGTAATGAAGATAGCTCATTCGTCACACTACAATTTTTAAAATCTTTTAATGCAGTGCATTCTCTTCTTCTTTATAATGCTAGAATAATGAAGTTGTTTTGCTGCTGATATTCACACAAACTGATTTCTTTATTATTTCTCGTGATCTCCTGAATAATATTATTTATTTTTTTCATCAGATCTCCATTATAAAGTTTTGCATTTATTTTTATAGTGAATATATTATTGTATATAGTGCATTTATAGTGCATTTATTATCTTGTATTTTTTAACCTCAAGGAGGTTGGTTGGTGTCCCTTGTTAATTTGGCATTGTATTTAGGAAATTTACCTGCCTACTCAAACAAACTCTCCTTTATGAAGTTAAACACATAGCCAAGTATTTGTGAAAAAAATAGCTATTTATTATGGGTCATAACAAAATAAAGAGGAAGGCAATGCTGGAGAAATTGGTGAAATTGGGGAAGCCTTTGTACCCCAGGGCACACATCTAAACTATTTTACAGCCAAAATTGTTGGCCTGAGGAGTCCATATAATAGGGAGCACAACCTGGTCCAGGAGTCCAAGGATCAGGAACAGCAGCAGATGACATATATGTCCCAAGGCTGTGGTCTTACAACAGCCTGCGTCTTTTGTCAGATCAAACTGAACCCAGGCCATCACTCTCTTGTCTTCCTTAGACGCTTCCTTCCAGGTTGTGGCTCTGGTGTTGTAGTTGTGGCAGGAGGTGGAGGAGGAGGATGATGGTCGACCTCCTGGCTGCCACTTACCCCCGCCACCTCCTGGCTGCCACTTGCCACAGCCTCCTCCTGGCTGAGGCTTTCGTGTGTATGAAAAAGGGACATAGTTTTAGTTTTTGGTTCATCAATTACACACAATTTTATGGTCATAACTGTTGCAAATTGAATGTTAACAAGTAGAAAAGATTATCATTCTGACCCCAGCATTTGTCATTCTTGTTCCAATCCTTTTTGGTCACTAGTGTCTATTGATATGTAAACCACTTTGTTAAGTCAGAAATTAGTGATCAATAATAACATCTAGGTAACATCATTCATTTTATGACAAGAAATATGTTGAACAATGCTCTACCTGGCTCAAGCTGGGCTCCTCCACATCTTCCTGCCTGGAAGGCCCAGATTGGACATCATAAGCCTCAGCTGAGGTGGAAGGAAGCCTTGAAGAAAGAGAGGAGAGTGCTGGCCTGGGTTCACTCTGGTCTGACAGAAAACGCAATCTGTCATAGTACCACAGCCTGGGTACATAAACGTCATCTGCTGCTCCTGATCTCATGGAATCCTGGACCTTCTTTCACTCCCTAAGATAAGTACTCCTCATGCCACCAATTTTGGCCTTCATATAGGGGATGTCTGCCGTGGGGATCATCAGCTTCACAAATTCAAGCAGTTTCTCCAGCACTGCCTTCCTCTTTCTAAGCTTATTAAAAAACGGGTGGTTCACCTGCCACAGACAGGGCAGCTCCCTGAACATGTCAATGAATATTGGTATAAATTCCCTATCATTGAATGGATCCATTTTCTCTGCAAGACACAAAACAAGACAAGCCCTAATATCAGGCTAAACTCTTCTAATCTTGTTCCAATATAGGCCTCAGTCTCTAAGCAGTATAGGCCACTGATGCACCAAGTTCAAACTGTTCCTTCGTTAGAACGATCGGCGCTTCCGATACTCCTTCCCCCGCTCACAGATCGTACGGACAACGCACGCGTGTTACGCTTTATATACACTGCGCATGCGTGAAACTCCGGCCACGCCCCTGATGTTCTTTCTAGTCTATTCCCCGCCCCTTGTCTTTCGGCGCAGTGGGAGAGCACATGGCGGAGAAAGAGCAAGTGCATGCAGACAGCAGCAGCAACGACGAAAGCCCGGAGCCACAAACGTCCCGATCCCAGAGGAGATTTAATTCCTCAAATATGTCCTTTGTAGAAATGGTGGAGATGGTGGACATCTTGAAGAGGGCCGACTATGATGGGAAGTATGGACCTTACCCAAACCCAAATGTGAGAAAGGCCAAGATCATAACTAAAGTTGTGAAGAGTCTGCGCTGGAATTTTGGGGTACGACGATCCAAGGATCAATTAAGGAAACGCTGGTCAGACCTGATATTGAGGGAGCATGAAAAGTACAGAAAGATCAGGAAACTGCTTCTAAAAAGTAAGTATTTGTCGTGTGTTCCTATTATTATTATTACTTGCATGCTGGTCCATGTGCTTTTCTTCTTCTTAAAATGGCAACTTTCAGGTTCGTGGGCATATTAATCATTCATAGTAAACATTGTTCGTTCGCCCACTAATACTATATTTTTGGCAGATGCAGGTTAACTACATTTGTTCAGGCCTATTTGTATTAAAAGAAGTTTATGACATTGATGTCTAGATGGGTTTGTAACTAGAATTAAATGTAAACTTGATTCAGTGTAAAGGAGAGGACACTCAGCAGCTGTTTACACATCTGGACGCAGGAGCACTAGTGTGGGACACCAGAACAAACTTTTTAGGGTGTCCCACACAGGTGCTCCAATGGATACTAGGGGTGTCTCCATGTGTGAAAATTGTACAAAACAGGTAAGTATTCCAGCTTTAAAAAGGGAAACATATATGTCTTCAGCTTGGAACTCTGCCCAAAAAGACAATTGTACACACTTCCAAGCAATGTTTCATATTCCTATTTCTGCCCTCAAATATCTGTGTGCTAAGTATACCTTTTTTTTATTCACATAGGGGAGAAAAGACTCAGGACATCTGAGGAGTCGGACACCAGGGACCCCCCACATCCTAAAGAAGGGGAAATATCACCAAAACAACCAGAGGATGTGGAGGAAGGAGTGTCTGAGACCACAGCTTCAGGTAATAGATGTATGCCTGGATATTTATAATACATGGTGTGTTTTAAAATTTTAGGTGATGTGGATGTTGTGGAAGAAGAAACTCACTTCACAAGTGCAAGTGCACACGTCCTCATCAGGGAGATCATGGTGTGCAATCGTGATTTACAAAAGATCAAGGAAGACATCAATGATGTGGAAAAAAGACTCAAAAACATCATTAATGTTTTAGGCAGAATCTAATACACACCAAAATTTGTAAATTTGTTGATATTTTAAATCTTTTGTTAATTTTTTGGAAGTAATTTGAAAGCCAAATTTTGAAGATGCGCACAGTGTGTCAACATGTGCTATCTGCCATCACAAGATATCAAGGTATGCGTTTTGGGGGTGCAAAACCTTCCTCGCAACTCAAGTAGGTGACAGGAAGGGGTTGCACCCCCGAAACACGTCCATTGATCCCCCATGATGGGTGCTAGCACATGTTGACATTAGGCATGGGATCAGGAGGAAAATCCCCATTTTGGCTCTCAATTTGTGTGCATCTTCAAAATTTGGCTTTTACAGGGGTGACATCACCCCATCTGATGAAGGCAAGATCAACACAGTTTGGACATACTAATGTCTGATATTGCCTTCAATTTATCAAAGTTGAACTTTGTAAGTTCCTGAGTTGTGTATTGTTTTATGCTTTTAAACACGTCTGTTTACCACAAAAAAAGGCTATTTTGTACTGTCAAACGCAAAAATGTTAATGTGTTGGTTTGTTCAAAGACCCTTTTCTAACGCACATGTGAAAGTGCACAGAGTAAACATTTATAAGATCAACAATGTGTGGCTTCTTCTTTCAATGCTCAATAGCAGTTTTGGTACTAAGTTGGTGTTTACAGTGACAATGGGGGTTTTTTACTAAAGGCAAATCCACTTTGCACTACAAGTGCACTTTCATTGCAATTTCAAGTGCACTTTCAAGTGCACTTTTTTCAGAATGCAAAGTGGATTTTCCTTTAGTAAATAACTCCCACAGTGCTTTTTAATTTGCCACAATCACGCCATTTTCGTGACTCACCAAAATTCATTCATGGTGCTGAATGATGAATATTTTTATCAGTAATGCATTACATACATTAACAACAAAAACAAGGTGTGTGGGTAGCAGACCCACAACATAATAGTTCGCTGAAGAAGAGATTGTCACCTCATGTATCAAATAAATTACGTTTGCACTTTTGAAGAAAATGGCAAAAAAAATAGCACATTGGAGAACCTAGGAGACAGCTAAAAGAAACACAAGCAGTAAATCAAAGGAATATTATTTCAGTTTCTCCCAAAAAATGATTTTTAAAATGTATAGAGATTCTGTGGCATATCAATGGCCCCCCTACCCGCAAAGCACTCTAGACACTTTTGGCGAACTTTGCGGGCGCTTTGGGGGGGGCAAGCCAGGACGGCCAGCTTCAAGAGCCATCAGTGTTGTTGTATACAGTAATAAGCCAGCCTCAGTCCCAACTGAGACCACATAGTTTGCTGCATTTTTGTACAAAAAGTTATGTAAAATGCAGTATGCAAGAATTATGTGATTGAGTTTATATTCCGCCATATTAATAACTGTGAGAAATAGGCGGAACCGGCTGGTCATTATTCCAATTACCTATCAAAATAATATGAGAACAAAACTTTAAATAGCACCATTTGAAAGTTTTCAGGCAGGCCCTTGCACTACATGCTTTGGTGAATTCATCCATAAATCTGACCACAAAAGACATAGTTATAGTGTGTATGTGTTTGGCACAGTCAGCAGATAGAGGATTGGTATCAGTTTACTTAGCGCTTGGGGGGAGGGAGGGTCCAAATCAGTTTGGAACCCCCAAAAAAACCCTCTGGCACTCTGCATGAATTTAAAGACACAAATAACATTTAAACACATTATAAGGGGTGTTTAGGGCAAGCACTACAATGGAGCTGACAAAATACATTGTTAAATGACTAGGCTAGGTATGTATGGGCCCAGGATAGCATGCTGGGGAGGTTAGTAAAGGCAAATATGCATAAAGGACAAAAAAGGAGCATTAAAAGCTTCCAGCATGCATGAGGATAAAGAGTATGAGGATTCACAGCATATTACAATCATGATTATTAGGGAATAATTAATGTAATACAATACATTAGCAAACATTAAATACATAGAATGTGATGTTAAAGGAGAAAACTTACCCTAATATAGTCCTTCTGCAGGACCTGAATGATGGCAAAACAGGTCTCTGGAATAATGATCCTGAGCCTGGGGGGAGATGCCTGTTGAGAACTTGATGTCCTGCAGACTTCTCCCCATTGCCAAGTACCGCAACGTGGTGACTAGCCTCTGCTCGGGAGTGATGGCTTGCCACATGCAGGTGTCCTGCTTGGTAATATAAGGGGACAGCAAAGCCAACAAACGGTGAAAAACGGGGTCCGTTATCCAGAGATAATTCCGGAAATCATCAGGATTATTCTCACAGATCTCCTGCAACAAAGCCATCTGCGAGAATTGGTCATGCTGGAGCAGCCAATTCTTCGTCCATGAACTCCTCCCCTCCCTGTTCATGGACTGGGCTTGGGTCACAGTAATAAGAACCCCAACACCAGGCCCCTGCATAGCACGAACTCTATGAGGAGTACGTAAACGCAACATGGTCGGCTGGTTAGAACGAACTAACAAAAAGCACTGAAAAACAGAAAGGCCTGAGAAGAGCTGAAAATCAGAAGCGAGCAGACAAGAACGCACTGAAAATCAAATACAAACTATAAAATACGCACTGAAAAACAAATGCGAACTGACTACACGCACTGAAAACCAGATACGAACCCACAAGCACAAACTGAAGAGCAGTAAGGATCTGAAAAGCACGAGGCTGAAAAGCGCGAATAGTCTGTCATCAAACTTCTACTAACACGAGATTAGCAGAAGGAGCCCAAAGGGTGGCGCACTTGGTATTGAACTTCCCTTTTTTAGTGCCGTCGTACGTGTTGTACGTCACCACGTTCTTGACGTTCGGAATTTCCGACAAGCTTTGTGTGACCGTGTGTATGCAAGACAAGTTTGAGCCAACATCCGTCGGAAAAAATCCATGGATTTTGTTTTCGGAATGTCCGATCGCGTATACACGGCATAGGTGTAGCAAGACGGATACATTTAATGAAGGTACAACATATTGCTACGTTTAGAGGCGCCTCTCTTCTTATTAATACTATGTAACTCCTGCTGGATTTAGCTTATTATCACCTTGTGGATGCTTCCATTTGTGGATGAACATTTTATGGTTGCACAACCTGGTCACATTGCTATAATCTTTTTATATGGACTATAAACTGAAGGACCTATGAATAAATGGTTGTGGAACTAATCATTTGAATTTCCATTATTTCTTAAGGGGAAATTTGTTTTGATATACAAGTGCTTTGGATTACAAGCATATTTCTGGAATGAATTATGCTCACAATCCAAGGTTTTATTGTACATATAAACCAACAAATTTTTTTAGACTTACTACACATGACAATGCATATTAAATAAAAATGTAACTTTAAACATATTTTTATTTCTATTTCACAAAAATGAAGCAGATGTCCTTGCTGTGTATATTGCAAAGCATGTTGGGAATGTGTCAGTACTCAAAATCATATTCCGGTGTAGTGATTTGTATCTGATAATGATGCATAGCACATTAGAATGATCACAACCTACTATGCTATAATTAGCTTATTTATATTGCCATTGGCAAGGGATACATATAATTAAGACCTCATTCTCCTCTGCATAATATTCATTTGTCATAATTTGTCTGCATTTGCCATTTTCAAAACCATCTTTTTATAGATTTCACTTACAGTGAATAGAAGCCTATGCATATTTATATTTAAAGTCTAAAGTACTTCAATTGCCAATTAATAAATATGTATGTGCATTTATAACAATGCATAATTCGTATTAATTTAATAACTAACATAGATGTATGTATTAGATCCCAGATGATGTGATTTTTTTTTATTTTTGGACCTGTAGTAATACATCAAAATTAGTTTCCATTCTCTGAAAAAAAGACTTGACCTATATTCTGATTGGTTGCTTTTGGATGTAGCTGCAAAATATAATTTTTGTTTACAAGGTTTAATATTTATTTTTTAATTATGATGAACTATGATGACTACATACTTTATGTATTTGTTTTAGTTTTTCTCTTTATGATATTATATTCCTTTATCAAGAGCCTAACTGCCATGGGGCTTGTTGTGCAAAAGGGGACCCGTTCAACCTAGGCAGAGAAGTGTTTTTTTTGGAGTCTCCTGTCTTAACTTGTGCCACTCCTTGTCCTTACACCTTTGGCCCATTCAGTAGGGTTGCCACCTTTTCTTCAAGCCAAACCCGAACACTTTGGCCGTGCACAGCAAAATTTTATTTTTAAAGGGGGACGCTGTGGACTTTGGTGTAAAGGAGAACTCTAATGTAAGAGGGTTTCTGCTCACCAAACCTCCCACTTACATCAGTGTTCCCAGCATTTCCCCTTAAATTAGGGCTCCCAAAGCCCCCCTTACATCAGAGACCACAGGGGACCCCTTACACCTTACTTTAGTGTACTCACTCACTTGAAGGCAGGAGCGAGAAGGGAGGGAGGGCAGAGACTTCAGTAACAGACATTGGATGATAAGTTCACTCACCCGAAGATGGAGGCTCAGGCATCAAAGCCTTTCATCCACAATGTATCTGTCGGTCGCTGAGCTTCAAACTTCCAGCCCACAAATCCCTTTCCTGAGGCACAGGACACCAGGGATTGGAGTGTGGGTGGGCAGACCGAGAGGTAGGGGCAGAAGGAAGAGGAGCAGATCAAGCCTTCTCTCCTCTCCTGTCCGTGTATGGGGGTGGGGTCCATGTGCACACCTATGCACTCAGTAGTTGTGGTACTTGGTAACTTGGGGAGCCACAGTCCATTCTGAATATTGTGTCTGGGTTTCAGGTGGCCTGAAACCCGGACACATGATTCAAAACCCAAACTGGCCAGGTGAATCCTGGATGGGTGGCAACCCTACCATTCAGACCTGTTTATTCTTAGGTTTCGTATTAACGTGCACAGTGTTGTGCATTAACGTGCTTTGTGTTAAGGCAGCCCATCAATTTTTTCAATGTAGCGTACCAGAGTGCATGGTAGTGTGTTACTGTGCATTGTCGTGCACTGCAATGCATGTTCATAGGAAACGCTGACCTTAGTGCATTAGGTAGGGATTCAAAATGATAGACACGGCCAAGCATAATATGTATTTCAGTAATGCATGTTACCGTAACACATTGTATGGCAAAGCTGTGTTTCGACCCTAAATGCCACTACTTCCAGGGGTGTTGGACCGAAAGTGCAAGGGAAACCCCCCGTCACGTCAATCTTTATTCAGGTATGTGATTCTAAAATTTACTGCAATTGCTGGAGCTAAAAATTCACAAGCTCTGCACTGTCACTAGCACTAAGAAAACATTTTGGTACAAGAAGTAAAGCCATATAGTGAAGATCTTGTGAATAGGGCTAAATATGTGTTTAGGTAAGTACCTGCCAGAAAATGGGAGAAGATTTAAAGGGCAATTTTGCGAAAAGAAAAGTTGTCCATAACTGCCAGAGCCGTTTTTGCATTTTGTGTACACATGATTAAATAAAAATGTTAGGCTTGAAGATTACATAAAACCCCCAAATATTATATATTTTCTGAAAGCGAACACCCTGGAACATAAAATAGTGGTAGTTCCAACTTTTTATGTCACTTGATATTTCCGCAAATGTCTAGGAAACACAAAATTTAAGTAAAATAACACAATAAAGTGAATTTTAGGGCAACCAAATGCAATAAACTACCCAAATTGGTCAAATATAAAAGATGAGGTTGCACCGAGTAAACGGATACTCAACATGTCAAACCTTAAATTTGTGTGCACCCGTGAAATGGCGACAAATTTCAGTACCCTATATTTTCTATAGGCGACACTTCAAAGCCCCCTATAGGTCATCAGTTTAATGTTACAGAGGAAGTCTTGTGCTAGAATCATTGCTCTTACTCCAGCATGCGCAGAGATATGTAACGTGTATCACAAGCAACGTTTTCACACTTAGGCGCCCCTGATACCTGCGTTTATGTTTGTTCGTGCATATATGAGGGGCGACTCAACATTTTTTTGAGAGGGGGATTTTATGTGCTTGAGTGTGACCTTGTGTTTGGATTTAAACTTTTTTTTTTCATCACATAGGAACAAAAAGTCCCCTATGTGATGACTTTTAGGTGGCAGGTTCTCTTTAAGGAGACATGCAGGGTCTGAAAGGGGCGGCGCCAGTACCAGGGGGGGGTGTGGAGGCAATCGGGCGGCAGGAGCCTGCCTGTCAGTTTTACACCCCCCCGTCAGGTCCATAAGATGTACAGACTTGGTACAGTGGGCCGCATTTATGAGCTACTGTGTTTGTGCTGAGTGCACACTGCACAGTGCTCTCCCAGCTCAGAGACAAAGTTGTTACCACCAGCTCTGGATCTCATACTAACGATTGGGAAGCAGGAGGACCAGTTCCCAATCACCTGACTGCTGTGATAGTCTGTGATTGGTTATCACACTGTGCGGAAAATATACAGTGTAGCTTTTTCTCCTTGCTAGAGGAGAAAATTTTTAACAAAAAAAGTGTGGAAAAAAATAAAGAAAAAAATAAAGATGAATTTGCTGGATCTAGGTCAAACCTGCTGCTGACAAGGCCTGTGCTTGTAATCATGGTGGAAAAAGTAACATTAAAGGTCCATTTCACTTCTTAGTTTATTCACATTGTTGTCAATCAAGCCCTGATGAAAGGGGCACTCTTGGACCCCCAAAATGTGTTGGCTACTTCTTGGTCTGTCCTCCTGACATTTAATGGAATAAAGTTGTATCTGGACTTCTTAGCAGTGGTGTGGCGCTTCAATTTTATATTTATTGCTATTGCTAAAGCCAAGGAGACTGTGGAGATTCTTTGGAAATTTGCCTGCCCAGGAACAGATTGTTTGCATCAACATCAAAACTTAAGATAGTAATACCAGTGAGATAAGCCTATGGGGTCCAGTGCTTTTTTTCCACTTTCCCCAGCTGATCTAGGTCAGTGACAGGGTTAGGGTCAAAGTCAGGATCAAAGGTTAGGGCCAGGATTAAAAAAAACAAAATGTGCACTATTGTCATTAAGGAGTTAACATGTTCAAGCTGGTCAGCATTTTACTGGTCTGGCTGATAAAAAGAGACTTGCTGTTTTGTAATTAAAGCAGAGTTCCAGGCAAAAATTGAACTCCTTAGTAAACGTAAGCACACCCCACCTCCCCTCGTTTTTTGGATCATATATATATATATATATATATATATATATATATATATATATATATATATATATATATATATATATATTTTTGTCATACGTTTTTTATACTTTCTTCGGGACTTCCGTCCCACGGCCCGCAGCGACGTACGTCATTTCCGCGTTTTTTTTTTTTTTTATTATAATAATAACTGTGTAGAGTGGTTATGTATGAAATTACTGAAATCAGCATTATTCTTTTGATGTACGTGATGCTTAGCCTGAATGAAATATTCACTTTCTCAGCATAATAGCCAAAAATGATTTAAAGTGGTTCTGAAGGCTAAAAGATATTTATCTTAGTGTATTCTCTGCATTAAGATAAAAAACCTTCTATGATCAAGATCCCACCATCCTCTCTAAATACTTAACTGAGCCAAATCTCGATCCAGCACTGTGCCCAAAAGTAGTGTCTCTCTCCGTTCTCTCTCTCCTCACAGGACACAGAGGCAGCAGCGAGTCATTGGCTCCTGCTGCTGTCAATCAGATCCTGTGATGAGGGGCTGTGTCTTTGTTAGGAACTTGATTTCTCTGGTGGCACTGTAGTTCCCAAACCTAGAGGGTGTAGCCCTTGTGTCAACCAGTGGATGTCTCCAAACAGCCAGCATATCCCAGTATTTAGTCTCCATCTATTGCTGGCTGATGTGAGGGTATTTAGCTCCCCCTTTCCACAGTGTCTGAGTATTAGCCCTGTATGCCCAAATGGTTTGATCCTGCTCTCTCTGTATTTGCAATCCTAATCTTTGCATGTGCCTTATACCTATTACTCTGAATTTGCTTCCTTAAACCTGTTAACCAGATCCAGCTGTATCTATTGGTTCCCCATCTGATCCCCCCTCTGGCCTCCTTCCTGACCTACCTTACTGGCTGTCCCTTGGACCAAAAAAAAAAATAAAAAAAAAGTGCTGCACTAATTGTAAACCAACATAAAAGAAAATATATCCCATTAATCAAGAAATGTGTCAATAAATATGAATATAGGCTTCTGCTAATCAATAAAGTTGTATTTATTGACCAAATACATACAATATATTAACTATAATAATAATACTATTATTAACATTTTTAAACAGTGTCCATAACATTTACAATCTCTCCATCTTGTATTTTTAAATTGGTATTTTCTATTATCAAAAAATACTGTGAATAATGAAAAAACCCTTTGGGGGAGATTTACTAAAACGGAAGCACTCACAAACTGGTGCATCTGTGCATAGTAACCAATCAACTTCTAACTTCAGCTTGTTCGATTAAAGTGCCGCTAAACCCAAATCATAAAAAACTATCAATAAATGCTGTATTACATTGTATTAGTAATGCTGTTCATTCTCACTCAGTCACTATGTGATTCGTTTTCTGTATTCTCCAAAAAAAAACCTTCTTGATCCTGCTGCTTTCTATCTTCACCTTCTGTCCCATGTGAGAGGTTCTGCCCCACATTTGTAAAACACACCTCTGTGTTTTTAAAAATGTGCCTTTTGTATTTAAAAACAATTGTTTGGTTATGGTAAGGCCAAGTCATTACTTTCTACATGTACAGTCAGGTCCATAAATATTGGGACATCGACACAATTCTAATCTTTTTGGCTCTATACACCACCACAATGGATTTGAAATGAAACAAACAAGATGTGCTTTAACTGCAGACTTTCAGCTTTAATTTGAGGGTATATACATCCAAATCAGTTGAACGATGTAGGAATTACAACAGTTTGTATATGTGCCTCCCACTTTTTAAGGGACCAAAAGTAATGTGACAGATTAACAATCATCCATCAAACTTTCACTTTTTAATACTTGGTTGCAAATCCTTTACAGACAATTACAGCCTGAAGTCTGGAATGCATAGACATTACCAGACGCTGGGTTTCATCCCTGGTGAAGCTCTGCCAGGCCTCTACTGCAATTGTCTTCAGTTCCTGCTTGTTCTTAGGGCATTTTCCCTTCAGTTTTACATAATTAGGGGACGTATCATCGCACAGTGGTCATGCGGATACAAGGTAAGTATGTGTGCCACGTCTAATATAAATTGTTTAAAGGACGTAGGAGTGTGGGTAGGCACCAAGACTTTATAGGCACAATAAAGATACTTGTATCATTAAAAATCTAGTTTTATTTCATTTCAAAAAATGGTGTATTAAAAGCAGGGAAAGACAAAGACAGGATAAAACCTTATGTAGTAAACGTCATTTACAGAATATGCACTCCATACAAGATAAATCAAGAGACAACGAAACTATTGGATCAATAAGGGATAGAGACAACCTATAGATCTATATAGTTACAGTACATATCGTTGAATCAGCGCCATGTGGTGATGGTAGCCAAGATTCTGTAAAAGATTATGGGCTCGACATGTTGCACGCTCAAGCGCTTCTTCAGGAGCATACACTACGATAGCTGTAATGGATAGTACATTATTAACAGCTTTCCCAAGTTATTTATGTATATATATAGAGTTAGTATACATATTTTCATACGGGTCAACAGATAATGCAAGGGGACCGTTAGAAACAGGGACACCAGGGGGACAACAACACTGCAAGCATATCAGGCCGGAAAAGGGGCAATGTGGGGACGGATGTAACATAATGTAGATGTGTAGTGAGGGATAAAAAGAGATATGTAGGTAAATTGGAATAGAGTATATATTGGGTGGGGGGGGAGAGAAAAGCAAAAGACAGGAGTGGACAAGGAGAGGAAAAAAGGAAAGTATGGAAAAAGAGAGACAGCAAGAGGGGGAGGGACGGAGGAGGAGGAAAGGGGGAAAAAAAGGGGAAAGGGGGGGAGGGGGAAAAAAAGGGGGGGGGGGGAAAGGGGAGGGGAAAAAAGAGGGGGGAAGGGGGGGGGGGAAAACAAAGGGCAGGGAAAGGAAGGGAAGGGATAATAAGGGAAGGGATGGAGGGGGAGGAGGGGGGGGGGGGAAGGGAACGGGGGGAGGGTGAGGGAAAAGAGGGGGAAGAGAAAAGAGTATTATTGATTAGAGATAGTGGTGACAGATGAATTATGCGGTATGTATGGTTATTGGTGTATATATGTATATATGCAAATTTAGTAAATATAAGTAATTCCCAATAGTGGTAGTATAACTCACAAGTCCATAGATATGTAGCTTAATTGGAATGAGATATAGTACAATAAGACTTACCCAAGTTAATGTGAGGCTATATTTAGAAGCGGGAGGGGGCAGAAGTAACCAACCCTCAGCTGTTTCTCTGTTAAATAGAGGTAGTTCCCAGCAAATAGGTAGAATAGGGGAGAAACAGTTGTTGGTCATAAACTGACTCATATGGTTCATCTACATATAAGACCATAATAGTTCCCAGCGATTTATATCCCCAATCTTGCTGAGTCTGTTAAAGTAGGTAAAAACAAATAAGATAAAGTAGCATCTGAATTAGGTGGGAATGGAAGGGAGGAAAAGAGATATGAGCGTAGTAGGCTTACCTAGTTGTAGACAATGTAGGTATAGTAGTTGGTGGTGGAGCGCTGATGCGCCGTCCCACCACAAATAGTAGTTAGTGCAGGTAATGTTGTAGGAGACGCCATTGCGGCGTCTCTTGTACACCCGCCCCACCTGTAGTCACCAATCGGCATAGCCGACGTGACGTCATCCAGGTCGGCCGCTGGCGCGTACTGCGCATGTCCCGACTCCCGGCGCTGTTCCAATGACGGAAGAGCGTCAGGCTGGGAAAAGGCAGCCGCGTCTAGGTATCCAGGCAACCAAAGGGGGAGGCCGGGCCCGTCGCGTCCGTCCATAGTCCCCCGCCCACATAGGGAAGGGGAAGAGGAGGGAGATAGCGGTGAGCCCATGTCGCCCTGGCAACCACGGAATACCATATGCGCCAACATCTGCAGGCAAGGAGCATGCAGATGTGGCGCTGGGCGGCCGCACATTGCTCCTAGTAATCCTAACCGGATCATGCAATACAGGAGGTGCCTCCATGGTGTCACAGGTTAGCCCCCATATTATATGTGTAAAGGAAATTGTCTATGAACTATAGACCTGTTAATAAGCAAATATTATATAAGGATAAACAGATATTCATGGAAATATGAACAGTAGGACCGGCATCCAAGGGTCATAATCACAGTATAGTGGGGAACAACAAAACAAAACAAATTAGGGCGAAACAAAAACAGGACAAACTAAAAACAAAAAACAAAAATTTGGCAGTAGGCACATAATATACAGTATATAACAGTGCATGATATTATACAGAGAATTTTATTAAGTAATATTTGATATGTAATGTCTTAATATATACCCAAAACCATACCAGAAATTTAAGAGTGGTGATGCATATTCAGAGGCATGTAGGGAGTTTACAGATAATAGCCAAAGCTGTTGGACTCCCAGACAGCCTGATTTGAGTTTAATATGCATGTATCTTGTATATAGTGTTTGATAAAGTTAAATAAGAAAGTAAATTAGATTAGAGAAATGGTTTGTATGATTGGGCCTCATTAATCCCAGGGGGGACAGTGGCCCCCAAACGCTCAATCCAGAGTGTTTCTTGTTGGCATACTTTTTTGTCCCACTCCCCGACTCTGGGGTCCAGTGGGATAACTGTTAATGCAATAAATGAAACCAGGGAAGTATTGAATTTGTGGTAGAGGTCAAGGTGTCTGCTGACTGCCGTTATCATTTTTCCTTCCCCAGAATAATAAATATGATCCCTAATTCTGCAGCGTAGATGTCTAATAGTCTTCCCAACATAAAATGCGCCGCATTGGCATGTCATTAAGTATACCACACCTTTTGTATCACAATCTGCGTGAAATTTAGGTGTAAATTTTTCTCCATTAGGTAATATAAAAGAGTTTCCTTCTTTCACCCAAGGGCAGAAGGAACATTTCCCACATTGGTAGATTCCTGATTTGGAATGTGTAGTTTTAGGTGTAACAGAAAAGTGGCTTGAAGTTAATTGATCACCTAGAGATTTAGTACATTTGAATGTGATCTGTGGGAGGGGGTTGATATACTTGTTTAAAATGGGATCCTCCTGAAGAATCGGCCAGTGTTTGTTCAATATATCCCTTAGTTTATGATGTTGTTGGGAGAATCTGGTAATGAATCTCACTGGGGTGTTGGTCAGGGCTTTTTTTGGTTTATAGAGTAAAGAGTTCCTTGATTGGCGAATGGCTTTGTTGTATGCACTGCGTAGTATGGTTTTTTTATAGCCTCTTAATAGTAATCTCCGACGGAGTGCTAGAGCTTGGGCTTTAAATTCCTCTAGATGTGTACAGTTGCGGCGTAATCTAAGATATTGTGCATAGGGAATACTCTTGATCAGTGATCTAGGGTGGGCACTGTCCGCATGTAATACGGTATTTCCTGCCGTTTCTTTTCTGTATAGAGTGGTGGCTAGACAATTATCTTGATCCTTAAAAATGGTTAGATCTAGAAAAGTAATTTGATTTACATGGGTTGAAATAGTGAACTTGAGGTTCATTGAATTGTGATTGATAATCTCGACAAATTTGTCCAGTAGCTTATGAGTTCCTGTCCATATTAAAAAAATATCGTCTATATACCTCCGCCATATAAGAATATGGTCGGTGTATATAGATAGGTCCTCCTGTGAGAAGATGGCACGTTCCCACCCCCCCCAGGTACAGGTTGGCGTAGGCCGGCGCGCAACAAGTGCCCATAGCCACGCCCTGCACCTGGAGGAAGTGGGACTCCTTGAAGCAAAAGTAGTTGCGAGTCAATACAAAATGGAGTAATTCGAGTATGAATTCACAGAATTCCCAACTATAGTGATCCTGTTCCCTTAAAAAGGTGCGTACCATCCCGATGCCCTGCTCGTGAGGGATGCTAGTGTACAGAGACTCAACATCCAAGGTCACGAGGAGGGCATCGGGAGGGACCGGCAACCCCTCGATATGTTTCAGTAGATCCAGTGTGTCACGTGTGTAAGACGGAAGACTAAGTACATGTGGCATTAATACAGAGTCTACAAAACGGCTAGCATGTTCAGATAGAGAACCAATACCTGAGACAATTGGTCGGCCAGGGGGCAGTGTAGGATGCTTATGTATTTTTGGTAGGGCATAAAAGGTAGCCTCTTTGGGATTTTTGACATTCAGGTAATTGTAAATATCTTGATCGATTAGGCCCCTTTGGAAGGCTTTACCAATGATCTCTAGGTATTCTTGCTTAAATTTTGTAATTTGTGTCTCAGGTAGCAGACGATAGCAGTGTTTATCCGCTAGGATTTTGTTAACCATGGTTTCGTAGTAAGTTTTAGTCATTAGGACAATGTTCCCTCCTTTATCCGCAGGTTTTATTTCTAAGTCAGGTTGATTTTTTAGGGCTAAAATGGCTTGTCTATGTGAGTAGGACAAGTTTCCTACAGTTATTGGCATAGTCATCTCTTTTATATCTTTGATAGTTCCAATCAGGAAGGCCCAAATATGTGCGTTTGAAGTTAATTCTGGAAATCGTTGTGATTTGGGTTTAAATTTTTTGGTGTTGGTTGTATGTACAATAGGTGTGTTTATTTCTTGTATGGAATTAGAGGGTTCATTTTCCTCCAGTAGCAATATGAGGTCTCGAAGAGCTCGAAAGTCTTCCATAGAGAAATGTTTGACTTGTTCTGATATCGCCTTATCTTGTTTAGACTGTATTACATCTTTATCAAAAAGGAATTTGTATGTTAGATTACGTGAAAAAAGATAGACATCTTTTATTGTCTCATACTTATCAATATTAGTTGAAGGGCAAAAACTTAGTCCGAGCTTGAGGACCTCAAGTATCTCCTTCTCAAACCGGTAAGGAGTTAAGTTAATAATTTCCATGCCTGAAGTCATGTCGGCATTGTCGCGTTCATAGGAATTTGAAAATTTGACTGTGTCAATGGGACTTGAATATGTGCATCTAGTGTGCTTTGTCTAGTGTTAAGTGTTCGTTGTGCCAGTGGTAAGGGGATGTTAGGGGGATTTATGCCCATATCGATTGGGCCAGGAGTGCTGGGTTGTGTCAAGTTGGGTGTTTGAGATTGATTATTCAATAGCTGTATTGCTTGTAAAGCAGTAGCTCCTAGATATTTAGGTTGTGCTAGTGGTTTTCCATTGGGTTGTGATGTGTGTCCTTTTGTTTGTGGATGTGTCGAAAATCTCGTGTCTACTTTCGGGGGACGTTTAGAAGAAGGTGTATGTGGGTCCCCACCATAATCTCTTTTCTGTGCTGCAGTGTTGTTACGGGAATGGTGATGGTTATGTCTAGGGGCAGATGATGTAGATCTGAATGAAGAATCTGATTCAGTGTCTTCATCAGTAGTCCCATAGTTGTTAGTTTTCGTGGCCCGTTGATGGTTTCTAGAGCCTTTGCGTAACATGGTATTTTGCCAGTGATATGCGAAGCCTTCAGAGAAGGCTAATCTATCTTTTGATAATTTATTTTGTTTTTTATAAATGATGTCTTTGGTAATCTTGGTTATGTACTCTTTTATTTCTTGAACTCGTTTGGAGAAGAGGGTATGTTCCCTAATGGTTTCGTTAGATGTTTGTAATAGAAGAATCTCCTGATCAAGTGTGTTTAATTCTGTCTGATAATGAAGTATCAACAATTTCATAAGTTCTATGCTACATTGGGTCAATATGTTTTCCCATTTAAGTCTGAATTCTGCGGAGGTTACTTGAAAGGAGGGATAGAGTTGAATCCTAAGCCCTAAAGGGTTGATAGTTTCCCGTACATATTTCTGGAGGAACTCAATATGCCAGTGCAGGTTAGCTTTCTTTTTAAGGACACGTTTAAGTTTAGCCATATATTGGTTTATACCAATTTCTTGCTCAGTGTCTGTGTTACAGTTCGTTTGAATCTCTGTCATATAACCCAACCAACCATTCCCAATAAACTCCATATTGTATGCAAAAACAATTGATATACAGTTATGGCTAGCCGTAAGGAGGGAGGAGAAGGAAAAACACACAGCAGTACTAGAAAAGGGGAAAGGAGGAGGGAAGAGAGAAGGGCAAGGGGAAAACTACACAGTGATGCCCTTGAGGTAGGTGAGCCGTCCAGTAATTATTCTTATGAGAAAAACAAGAGGGGTATACTGGCCACTAGAAATTGCCCGGGTGCTTCCACCCATATTAAATTACATAATTAGGGGACGTATCATCGCACAGTGGTCATGCGGATACAAGGTAAGTATGTGTGCCACGTCTAATATAAATTGTTTAAAGGACGTAGGAGTGTGGGCAGGCACCAAGACTTTATAGGCACAATAAAGATACTTGTATCATTAAAAATCTAGTTTTATTTCATTTCAAAAAATGGTGTATTAAAAGCAGGGAAAGACAAAGACAGGATAAAACCTTATGTAGTAAACGTCATTTACAGAATATGCACTCCATACAAGATAAATCAAGAGACAACGAAACTATTGGATCAATAAGGGATAGAGACAACCTATAGATCTATATAGTTACAGTACATATCGTTGAATCAGCGCCATGTGGTGATGGTAGCCAAGATTCTGTAAAAGATTATGGGCTCGACATGTTGCGCGCTCAAGCGCTTCTTCAGGAGCATACACTACGATAGCTGTAATGGATAGTACATTATTAACAGCTTTCCCAAGTTATTTATGTATATATATAGAGTTAGTATACATATTTTCATACGGGTCAACAGATAATGCAAGGGGACCGTTAAAAACAGGGACACCAGGGGGACAACAACACTGCAAGCATATCAGGCCGGAAAAGGGGCAATGTGGGGACGGATGTAACATAATGTAGATGTGTAGTGAGGGATAAAAAGAGATATGTAGGTAAATTGGAATAGAGTATATATTGGGTGGGGGGGGAGAGAAAAGCAAAAGACAGGAGTGGACAAGGAGAGGAAAAAAGGAAAGTATGGAAAAAGAGAGACAGCAAGAGGAGGAGGGACGGAGGAGGAAGGGACCAAAAGTAATGTGACAGATTAACAATCATCCATCAAACTTTCACTTTTTAATACTTGGTTGCAAATCCTTTACAGACAATTACAGCCTGAAGTCTGGAATGCATAGACATTACCAGACGCTGGGTTTCATCCCTGGTGAAGCTCTGCCAGGCCTCTACTGCAATTGTCTTCAGTTCCTGCTTGTTCTTAGGGCATTTTCCCTTCAGTTTTGTCTTCAGCAAGTGAAATGCATGCTCAATCGGATTCAGGTCAGGTGATTGACTTGGCCATTGCATAACATTCCACTTCTTTCCCTTAAAAAACTCTTTTGCTTTCACAGTATGCTTCGGGTCATTGTCCATCGGCACTGTGAAGCGCCGTCCAATCAGTTCTGAAGCATTTTGCTGAATATGAGCAGATAATATTGCCCGAAACACTTCAGAATTCATCCTCCTGCTTTTGTCAGCAGTCACATCATCAATCAATACAGGAGAACCAGTTCCATTAGCAGCCATACATGCCCACGCCATGACACTACCACCACCATGCTTCACTGATGAGGTGGTATGCTTTGGATGATGAGCAGTTCCTTTCCTTCTCCATACTCTTCCCATCACTCTGGTACAAGTTGATCTTGGTCTTATCTGTCCATAGGATGTTGTTCCAGAACTGTGAAGGCTCTTTTAGATGTTGTTTGGCAAAATCTAATCTGGCCTTCATGTTTTTGAGGCTCACCAATGGTTTACATCTTGTGGTGAACCCTCTGTATTCACTCTGGTGAAGTCTTCTCTTGATTGTTGACTTTGACACACATACACCTACCTCCTGGAGAGTGTTCTTGATCTGGCCAACTGTTGTGAAGGGTGTTTTCTTCACCAGGGAAAGAATTCTTCGGTCATCCACCACAGTTGTTTTACGTGATTTTCCTGGTCTATTGGTGTTGCTGAGCTCTCTGGTGCGTTCTTTCTTTTTAAGGATTTTCCAAACAGTTGATTTGGCCACACCTAATGTTTTTGCTATCTCTCTGATGGGTTTGTTTTGTTTTTCTTCAGCCTAATGATGGCTTGCTTCACTGATAGTGACAGCTCTTTGGATCTCATATTGACAGTTGACAGCAACAGATTCCAAATGCAAATAGCACAATTGAAATTAACTCTTGACCTTTTATCTGCTCCTTGTAAATGGGATAATGAGGGAATAACACACACCTGGCCATGGAACAGCTGAGCAGCCAATTGTCCCATTACTTTTGGTCCCTTAAAAAGTGGGAGGCACATATACAAACTGTTGTAATTCCTACACCGTTCACCTGATTTGGATGTAAATACCCTCAAATTAAAGCTGAAAGTCTGCAGTTAAAGCACATCTTGTTTGTTTCATTTCAAATCCATTGTGGTGGTGTATAGAGCCAAAAAGATTAGAATTGTGTCGATGTCCCAATATTTATGGACCGGACTGAACCTCTAAATGTAATGTATTTAGGGCAGGGTTTCCCAAAGTAGTCAATATTGATCTCCAAGGATCGATGGGACTATTCCAACAAAATGGCTGGGGGTAAGTAAATGTCTAGGGGTCAATAAGTGGGCGATAAATGAGGGAAGATCGACCAGGGGCGATTAATCCGTTGAGGTCGCTGTAGAGATGTACACTGGTCCAAAGTCCTAAAAGTCATGTAGTTAGTGGTGAGACTGTGTGACCCAGGGTAGGATGTTCAGCCACCAGTGAGAGTGGCCTTGAGTTGTCTCAAGCAGCTGTGTTTTGTTGCTGGCCTCATTTACTAGCATGCCGTGAGTTGTGTGTCTCTGACATTCAGCCCTCTCTCTCTGAGAAGGATATACATACACTTACCTTACTGAACATACTGCATCACAGTGTTGCCAACTTACCAGATTGAAATTTACTTACATGACATCCAAAATTTACCGGCACAGCCAAGTTTTTACTGGCTTTTCTAAAAGTTACAAAATTACAGTTGTAAGTGTAAATGTCAATATTTGGGCTACAAACAAGTACAATATGCAATTAGTGATGTGATTTAAGGTAGATATTAAAGTAAAAAACATATTTATTTTATTTTCAATATAGTAAGTTAGTAGCTCAGGGACAAGACTCAGGAGGGCAAGAAATTAGAATGGGCAGGCACACACACATGAAATTGACTCTCAGGCTACTTTCACACTGGGGCGTCGGGGGCAAAGCACCGCTATTTTTAGCGGCACTTTACTGCCGTTTTTGCGTAGTTTTTCGGGCCGCTAGCAGGGTGCTTTTAACCCCCGCTAGCGGCTGAAAAAAGGTTAAACAGCCTGTAAAGTGGCACTGCCCATTAATTTCAATGGGCAGGGGCCTACAGCGCTGCAAAGATGCGGATTGTATGACTTTTTTTTACCATCCTGCCAGCGCATCACTCCAGTGTGAAAGCCCGAGTGAGAGGAGAGGCTCTTTACAGGCGCTATTTTTAGCGCTATAGCACCTGTAAAGCGCCTCAGTGTGAAAGCAGCCTTACAATGACACTGACAGCAGTGTGCAGCAGCACAGATGACCATGATGACACCTCACCAACCCGACACGTCCCCTCCTGAGTCACAGTGACAGTCTCTCGCCACGCTAGGTGGTCCCTTCAGTCCACTCCAGTCCAAACAGCATTGACAGTCCTGCTCCCAGCTTGCCGTGCTTCCATCCCGTAGACCTGCACACGAGGCTCCAGTCGCTCCGCCAGCTCCCTTTCACCATGACATCACATCTGAATGATTTAGAGGAGAACTGGGTGAAAGTGTTGTGGTCAGATGAGACCAAAATCAAGCTCTTTGGCATCAACCCAACTCACCGTGTTTGGAGGAGAAGGAATGCTGCCTTTGACTCCAAGAATACCATTCCCACCATCAAACATGGAGGTAGAAACATTATACTTTGGGGGGGGGGGTTCTGCTAAGGGGACAGGACAACTTCACCACCTCAAAGGGACGATGGATGGGGCCATGTACCATCAAATCTTGGGTGAGAAACTCCTTCCCTCAGCCGGGGCATTGAAAATTGGTCGTGGATGGGTATTCCAGCATGACAATGACCCAAAACACACGGCCAAGGCAACAAAGGAGTGGCTCAAGAAGAAGCACACTAAGGTTTTTTATTGAATAAACTTTTGCAATCAAATTATCCCTTACTAAGCACGTCTGCCTGTGTCTCTTTTCAGTGGGTCTCTTCCCCCTGTACATTTTTCACTTTTCAGCTTTAGTAAATAAACCCCATTGTGTACTTAAAAGTGGGGTATGCCTGTATTACCTTTTTATAGTTATTGTATCCAGGCATGGAGACCACACCATGTACTGGTGAGTCTGCAATTTCAGGGATACCACATGGGTATGTTGATTATTACCCAGTGTGGTGGCAACAAATAGTGAGTGTTGGTCTTCTAAACCCTATCTTTAGGGTCCTGGAGTGGCCTAGCCAGTCTCCAGACCTTAATCCCATAGAAAATATGTGGAGGGAGCTGAAAGTTCGAGTTACGAAAGGTCAGCCTCGAAACCTTAAAGACTTGGAGAGGATCTGCAAAGAGGAGTGGGACAAAATCCCTCCTGAGATGTGTGCAAACCTGGTGGCCAACTACAAGAAACAGCTGACCTCTGTGATTCCCAACAAGGGTTTTGCCACGAAGTACTAAGTCATGTTTTGCGAAGGGGTCAAATACTTATTTCACTCATTAAAATGCAAATCAACTTATAACTTTTTTTAAACTCGTCTTTCTGGATATTTTTATTGTTATTCTGTCTCTCACTGTTAAAATAAACCTACCATCAAAATTACAGACTGTTCATTTCTTTGTCAGTGGGCAAACGTACAAAATCAGCAGGGGCTCAAATACTTTTTTCCCTCACTGTATGTGTACCGTGTGACCATGTAAATAAAGCATTGGACCCTTCTGAGGAATCCTTGGTGTTCAGGTGACATTTCTTCACCCGATGAGCGCGACACACTCAAGTGAATAGGGCTGTGTCACATGTTTAGTGCATGTGGTTGTGGTGTGGGTTTTTATGGGTTAAAACTGGTAGTGATGTAAGGTCCTCATCGCTAGTCAAACGCATACCTCCTAACATTTTGAGATGGGAATGAAGGACACCTACTAGCAAATGTATGTAGGCATAGGACACGCCCCCTGCCACGCCCCCTTAAAAGAGAATTAACCCAAAAAAAAAAGGTTAAGTGGTTAATTAAATCCACATCTTCATATTGGATTTTAAAATGTACAAATGCAGCAATTTAGAAATTGGATGAAAGGTTTAGCACTGGGAAACACTATTTGAAAGATAAAACGTGCATTTTATATACAACTATATAGATCAGAACAAAATAAGGGACAAATGAGGAGGAAAGAGGGACGTTGCTCCAAATCAGAGACAGTCCCTCCAAATCAGGAACTGTTGGGAGCTATGCAAACGCCCTCTGAAAAACGATCCACTGAGGAATGCTCTTCAGAGGCCAAGGCTTGTATAAACGAGGCATGTAAAAGTTGTGGTGAACGAAATGACATGGGTCATGTCAGTGTTCTGCTAACTTCTGATGGGCTCTGATGACAATGCACAGTGATCAGTGTTCTCTACATATGTGAATTGTACTATGATTCAATTACTATACACTGCCATGAAGCCTGTTGTACATTACAGGACACGGGGATTTAATCATTCTTATTCTCTTGCCACTGGCTATACCCAATGAGCTAATTTTAGCTCACTTCATACTTCCTATGCAGCATCAGCAGGTTCCAAGCCTCACTGAACACCAACCATCCAATCAGCGAGACGGCATGCCACGAGACTCCGCCTAAAACCCCGCACTCCTCCAATAGGCTTCTGGATAATTGGCCCTGATCAGACAGAAACCCAGCGATAAACCCCGCCCCCTTCTCGCTGTCCCCGGACACCAAACCTGTTCGTTATTGTGATTGCTGAGCCGGGTGTGTGGTGACGTCACTGAGTTAGGCCTAAGCGCTTACGGCAGGAGCGCGCGCTCGAAAGCGGGAGCGCGCCCCGTCGTCCCGCCCCGGCCGGACAGTTTGTTGTGTGGCGGAAGAAGAAGTTTCGTGAGGCGGTGTCTCCGCCAGCGTGACCGTGAGGCAGCGGCGAGGTGTCCGGTAGGAAGTTTGCGCTCGGGGTGGGGTACGGAGGAGGTGACCGGAACTGGCTGCTCACTCTTCGTTTCTGTTGACAGACGCTGTGCTGGCGGCCAGACATGGACTACCCTGTGCCCAGGGGGGAGCTGCTGTGTATCGGGCTACACGACAGGTACGTGAAGGGGAGGGGACACAGGATGGACCAGAGGAGACCCCCCCCCCCCCCCCCACATGACATGACTGGTCCCTCCACCATGGGCACACATCAGTGCTGACACTTGTAGTCCCACAACTTCTACACACAGTCCTTGTCAGTGCTGACACTTCTAGTCCCACGGCTGACGGTCCCTGTCAGTGCTGACACTTCTAGTCCCACGGCTGACGGTCCCTGTCAGTGCTGACACTTCTAGTTCCACGGCTGACGGTCCTTGCCAGTGCTGACACTTCTAGTCCCACGGCTGACAGTCCTTGCGAGTGCTGACACTTCTAGTCCCACGGCTGACAGTCCTTGCGAGTGCTGACACTTCTAGTCCCACGGCTGACAGTCCTTGCGAGTGCTGACACTTCTAGTCCCACGGCTGACAGTCCTTGCGAGTGCTGACACTTCTAGTCCCACGGCTGACAGTCCTTGCGAGTGCTGACACTTCTAGTCCCACGGCTGACAGTCCTTGCGAGTGCTGACACTTCTAGTCCCACGGCTGACAGTCCTTGCGAGTGCTGACACTTCTAGTCCCACGGCTGACAGTCCTTGCGAGTGCTGACACTTCTAGTCCCACGGCTGACAGTCCTTGCGAGTGCTGACACTTCTAGTCCCACGGCTGACAGTCCTTGCGAGTGCTGACACTTCTAGTCCCACGGCTGACAGTCCTTGCGAGTGCTGACACTTCTAGTCCCACGGCTGACAGTCCTTGCGAGTGCTGACACTTCTAGTCCCACGGCTGACAGTCCTTGCGAGTGCTGACACTTCTAGTCCCACGGCTGACAGTCCTTGCGAGTGCTGACACTTCTAGTCCCACGGCTGACAGTCCTTGCGAGTGCTGACACTTCTAGTCCCACGGCTGACGGTCCCTGTCAGTGCTGACACTTCTAGTCCCACGGCTGACGGTCCCTGTCAGTGCTGACACTTCTAGTCCCACGGCTGACGGTCCCTGTCAGTGCTGACACTTCTAGTCCCACGGCTGACGGTCCCTGTCAGTGCTGACACTTCTAGTCCCACGGCTGACGGTCCTTGTGAGTGCTGACACTTCTAGTCCCACAGCTGACACTCCTTGTCAGTGCTGACACTTCTAGTCCCACGGCTAACAGTCCTTGTGAGTGCTGACACTTCTAGTCCCACGGCTGACACTCCTTGTCAGTGCTGACACTTCTAGTCCCACGGCTGACAGTCCTTGTCAGTGCTGACACTTCTAGTCCCACGGCTGACAGTCCTTGTGAGTGCTGACACTTCTAGTCCCACGGCTGACAGTCCTTGTGAGTGCTGACACTTCTAGTCCCACGGCTGACAGTCCTTGTGAGTGCTGACACTTCTAGTCCCACGGCTGACAGTCCTTGTGAGTGCTGACACTTCTAGTCCCACGGCTGACAGTCCTTGTGAGTGCTGACACTTCTAGTCCCACGGCTGACAGTCCTTGTCAGTGCTGACACTTCTAGTCCCACGGCTGACAGTCCTTGTCAGTGCTGACACTTCTAGTCCCACGGCTGACACTCCTTGTCAGTGCTGACACTTCTAGTCCCACGGCTGACACTCCTTGCGAGGGCTGACAGTCCTTGCGAGTGCTGACACTTCTAGTCCCACGGCTGACAGTCCTTGCGAGTGCTGACACTTCTAGTCCCACGGCTGACAGTCCTTGCGAGTGCTGACACTTCTAGTCCCACGGCTGACAGTCCTTGCGAGTGCTGACACTTCTAGTCCCACGGCTGACAGTCCTTGCGAGTGCTGACACTTCTAGTCCCACGGCTGACAGTCCTTGCGAGTGCTGACACTTCTAGTCCCACGGCTGACAGTCCTTGCGAGTGCTGACACTTCTAGTCCCACGGCTGACAGTCCTTGCGAGTGCTGACACTTCTAGTCCCACGGCTGACAGTCCTTGCGAGTGCTGACACTTCTAGTCCCACGGCTGACAGTCCTTGCGAGTGCTGACACTTCTAGTCCCACGGCTGACAGTCCTTGCGAGTGCTGACACTTCTAGTCCCACGGCTGACAGTCCTTGCGAGTGCTGACACTTCTAGTCCCACGGCTGACAGTCCTTGCGAGTGCTGACACTTCTAGTCCCACGGCTGACAGTCCTTGCGAGTGCTGACACTTCTAGTCCCACGGCTGACAGTCCTTGCGAGTGCTGACACTTCTAGTCCCACGGCTGACAGTCCTTGCGAGTGCTGACACTTCTAGTCCCACGGCTGACAGTCCTTGCGAGTGCTGACACTTCTAGTCCCACGGCTGACAGTCCTTGCGAGTGCTGACACTTCTAGTCCCACGGCTGACAGTCCTTGCGAGTGCTGACACTTCTAGTCCCACGGCTGACAGTCCTTGCGAGTGCTGACACTTCTAGTCCCACGGCTGACAGTCCTTGCGAGTGCTGACACTTCTAGTCCCACGGCTGACAGTCCTTGCGAGTGCTGACACTTCTAGTCCCACGGCTGACAGTCCTTGCGAGTGCTGACACTTCTAGTCCCACGGCTGACAGTCCTTGCGAGTGCTGACACTTCTAGTCCCACGGCTGACAGTCCTTGCGAGTGCTGACACTTCTAGTCCCACGGCTGACAGTCCTTGCGAGTGCTGACACTTCTAGTCCCACGGCTGACAGTCCTTGCGAGTGCTGACACTTCTAGTCCCACGGCTGACAGTCCTTGCGAGTGCTGACACTTCTAGTCCCACGGCTGACAGTCCTTGCGAGTGCTGACACTTCTAGTCCCACGGCTGACAGTCCTTGCGAGTGCTGACACTTCTAGTCCCACGGCTGACAGTCCTTGCGAGTGCTGACACTTCTAGTCCCACGGCTGACAGTCCTTGCGAGTGCTGACACTTCTAGTCCCACGGCTGACAGTCCTTGCGAGTGCTGACACTTCTAGTCCCACGGCTGACAGTCCTTGCGAGTGCTGACACTTCTAGTCCCACGGCTGACAGTCCTTGCGAGTGCTGACACTTCTAGTCCCACGGCTGACAGTCCTTGCGAGTGCTGACACTTCTAGTCCCACGGCTGACAGTCCTTGCGAGTGCTGACACTTCTAGTCCCACGGCTGACAGTCCTTGCGAGTGCTGACACTTCTAGTCCCACGGCTGACAGTCCTTGCGAGTGCTGACACTTCTATCCCCACGGCTGACAGTCCTTGCCAGTGCTGACACTTCTAGTCCCACGGCTGACAGTCCTTGCCAGTGCTGACACTTCTAGTCCCACGGCTGACAGTCCTTGCCAGTGCTGACACTTCTAGTCCCACGGCTGACAGTCCTTGCCAGTGCTGACACTTCTAGTCCCACGGCTGACAGTCCTTGCCAGTGCTGACACTTCTAGTCCCGCGGCTGACAGTCCTTGCCAGTGCTGACACTTCTAGTCCCGCGGCTGACAGTCCTTGCGAGTGCTGACACTTCTAGTCCCACGGCTGACGGTCCCTGTCAGTGCTGACACTTCTAGTCCCACGGCTGACAGTCCTTGCGAGTGCTGATGCCATTTGTCCTATGAACTGCTAACTTAGAGTTGGGCCTCTTCCTTCAGTGCTGACACTTGTAATCCATTGATTAATAGACAGTCTTCAGTGCTAACACTGGTAGTTTTGATAGAGACAGTCCTCTTCAGTGCTGGCATCTTTTGTCTAATGAACTGGTGAGAGTTGGGCCTCTTTGTTCACAGCTGACACTTGTAGTCCTACAGCTAGTCCTCTTTAGTGCTGATGACACGTTCAGTCTTATGATTACTAGAGTCAGGCCTGTTCAATTATTGCCTACTACAATTTTAGTTTTAAAAACTACTACAGCCAGTCCTCTACAGTGCTGAAACTTGTCCATTCACTGTTCTAGTTGGACTTCTTCATTGCTGACATTTTTAGACCTTCAATTGCCAAAGTCAGTCCTCTTCCTTCATTGCTGACACTTGGGTTAAGATTTACTATAACTGGAGCACTCAGAATCTGGTGCAGCTGTGCATGGCAGCCAATCAGCTGCTAACCACAGCTTGTTGAATTAATGTGTTTCTAAACCCACAGCCATAAAATCAAACTGTATATGCAGTAAGGCTGGGTTCACACTGGTATGACACGACAGTCGTACTACTTTGGATCCAACTTTGCTCTGCGACTTGAAGTCAGACATGCGTCTGACTTCAATGAACAGGGATCCGACTTTTCAGGGGAACCCCCCATGCCGAAAAACAGCGTTGGTGGTCCCCCAAAATCCATACCAGGCCCTTATCCAAGCGCACAGCCCAGCAGGTCAGGAAAGGGGTGAGGCAGGGGGGCCCTGTGGCCCCCATGTTGATGAGGTCAAGGGCCTCTTCCCGACAACCCTGGCCATTGGATGTCGGGGTCTGCGGGCGGGGGACTTATCAGAATCTGGAAGCCCCCTTCGTACCCCTACCCAATTCACCTAAAAACTAAATGTCAAAAACAAAACACATTACACAGGTTTTTAAAGTAATTTATTAAGGCAGCTCCATCGTCTCTTCCGATTTCTTCTCCCCTCTTCTGCCTCCACCGCTGGTGTCCTCTGCTGGTTCTTCTTCCCTCTCCGGGTCTTCTCCGCTAATGTCTTCTAGCCCTCTCTGGTTCTTCTCCCTCTGTCCGCTGTCTTCTGCGCTATCCAGGTCTTTTTCCGCTATCTTCTCCCTTTTTTGCTGGGTCTTCTCCGCTGGGCTAGAAGACATCAGTGGCTGTGCCAGGCTGTGTGCTCGGATAAGGGTCTGGTATGGATTTTGGGGGATCCCCATGCTGTTTTTTTTCAGCGTGGGGTTCCCCTTAAAATCCATTCCAGACCGAAGGGCCTGGTATGCTCTTGAAGGGGGAACCCATGCCGGTTTTCTTTAAAAATTTGGCGTGTAGTTCCCCTTCAAGATCATCAAGTCGCATGCCGAAGTCATATCAGTCAAGAGGGCGATCCAACTTCCGGGATATTCAATGGTCTGAAGTAGGATCAGTCGGAGCAAAGTAGTGCAGGGAGCATTTTAAAAGTCGGACCGACTTGTGTTGGATCCGTTAAGACGGCTTCCATAGGGAAACATTGATTTTCACAGGTCATGTGACATGAGCTCCCGATGTCGGAGCGTTTATCGTACCAGTGTGAACCCGGCCTAAAGCATGCTTGTTAAACTCGCTGTGGAACCTAAGGGGTTAACCCTAGGCATTGTGTAAAAAGGCTGTTTGTTTCTGTCTTCTTTGATCCTCCCCTTCTTCCACTGTCCCCAATCCATGGAGTCACTCTGCACATGCTGTTTGGTGTGTATTGCTAGATTAATTTTTTTTGGAGGGTTAATGTGGTTAGCACATGGCCAATCCATACTGTCCAAACAGAGGGTCTGCGGTCATGTATCCTCATAGGACAGTCAGAGGAGAATGAAAACCCTCTTGCAAGCTTTAACCAGTGCTTGGCCCAACATTGATAGAAGACACAAGACTGCTAAATACTGCTGATGAGAAAAGGTATTTAGCAGTTTATATACTAAAATAATTGCATTTCTGTGTCCTGTGGGAGATCAAATATAGTGAATGCAGAGTCCTGGGTTTACTAACACTTTAACCACTTGCTTACTGGGCACCTAAACCCCCTTCCTGCCCAGACCAATTTTCAGCTTTTAGCGATGTCACTCTTTGAACGACAATTTGAACGACGGTCATACAACAGTGTACCCAAATGAAATTTTTATCATTTTTTTTTTTTCCCCACAAATAGAGCTTTCTTTTGGTGGTATTTGATCACCTCTGGGTTTTTTATTTTTTGTTAAAAAAAATAAAAGAAGACCGAATAAAAAAAAAAAAATACAAAACCGTTTTATATTTTGTTAATACATTTTGCAAACAGGTAAATTTTCTCCTTCATTGATGTACGCTGATGAGGCTATATTGATGGGCACCAATAGGCTGCACTGATGGACACTGAGATGTGGCACTGAAGGGCATTGATAGGTGGCAGTGATGGGCACTGGTAGGCGACACTGATAGGCAGCACTGCTAGGTGGCACTGGCACCACTGGTGGGCATTGATAGGTGGCACTCGTGGGCATTGATAGGGGGCACTGATTGGTGGGCACATATGAGGCGGCTTCGCCTCTCCCTGCTTGGGACCGATGTCCCTTCAACAGAAGCCAGTGATCGGCTTTTTTTTTTTCTCCTCACGCTGTCAGCGTGAGAAGAAGAAAAAAAAAAAAGATTACCGATCCTCATGGCTGACAGCTGATCACAAGGTAAGGGGTCGGGATTGACTCCTTACTCTAATCTGTGATCACCTGAGTCTCATTGACTTGGGTGATCACAGCGCGTGCCCTGCGGGGGGGGGGGGCGTGGCCAGCCTGCAAAGGGGAGGACGTCTATTGACGCCCTCCCGGCAAAGCAGATCCGCGCTGTAGCCGTTATTTGGCTATAGCGCAGATCTGAAGTAGTTAAACTTTGGCAATATAACCTGAAGCTGTTTAGTTTCTATGCAGAATTTCGCCATATTTTGTAATCTCCAGCTTTAGTAAATAACCCTCTTGATGTCCCACAGCTACAGTGGAGAATTTCCTTTTAGGGCTTGTTTATTCTTGTGGTTGGGGGTCCTTAAAAATGCACAGTTTAGCTGCATTTTACCACCCTCCAACTGTAACCCCTTAACTGCTTCAGCCCCAGAAGATTTTACCCCCTTCCTGACCAGAGCACTTTTTGCGATTCGGCACTACGTCGCTTTAACTGACAATTGCGCGGTCGTGCAATGTTGAAGCAAAACAAAATTGACATCCTTTTTTACCCACAAATAGAGATGTCTTTTGGTGGTATTTGATCACCTCCTGAGGTTTTTATTTTTTGCGCTATAAACAAAAAAAGAGCGACAATTTTTTTGAAAAAAAAAACAATATTTTTTTACTTTTTGCTATAATAAATATCCCCCAAAAATATATAAAAAACAAATTTTTCTCATCAGTTTAGGCCGATTATGTGATTATGATTATATTTTTGGTAAAAAAAAAGCGTGTATTGATTGGTTTTCAGAAAATTTATAGAGTCTACAAAATAGGGAATAGATTTATGACATTTTTATTGTTAATTTTTTTTTTCTGTTAGTAATGGCGGTGATCTGCGATATTATTATTATTATTATTATTATTATTATTATTATTATTATTATTATTATTATTATTATTATTATTATTATTATTTTATTTTTTTTTATTTTTTTGTTACTGCGACATTATGGCGGACACTTTTGACACTATTTTGGGACCATTGTCATTTATACAGCAATCAGTGCTATAAAAATGCATTGATTACTGTGTAAATTACACTGGCAGGGAAGGGGTTAAACACTAGGATGAGATGAAGGGTTAAGTGTGTCCTAGGGAGTGATTCTAACTTTGTGGGGGGGCGGGCAACCACTGACATGACAGCGATCACTGCTCCCGATTACAGGGAGCAGTAGATCCCTGTCATGTCACTAGGCAGATCGGGAAAATGCCTTGTTTACATAGGTATCTCCCAATTCTGCAGCTCCGCGACATGATCGGGGAAACACCGGCAGACATCGAGTCTGCGGGCATGGTCACTCTGTATGCGGCGGGCGCGCATCCACTAGCCCCGCAAATTAAAGGAGAAAGTTCTCCTCTCCCCCTCCCTCCAATCTTCTGGGACACGTCACAGGTCCCAGAAGATTGCCTAGCCATTGAGGAGGCGCAGTGCGCACCTGGCTCTGAAGCCGCAAGCTGTCACAGCCCGGTGTCCACACTCGTGGTGTTGGGGAGAGGCGAGGGAGAGAATCAAGAGTTCGGGTGGCCGGATCCTGGGACAGGTGAGTGTGTTTATTAAAAGTCAGCAGCTACACTTTATGTAGCTGCTGACTATTAATATACACAAAAACTACTGGAACTCCGCGTTAACCCCTTCCTGCCGAGCGTACGCAGATGTGCGTACTCGGCTTTCGGGGTTATACCGGGATGGTGCCTGCAGCTGCAGTACTGTTTTTTAGAAACTGTGATCGGCTTTCCAGGTATAACAACCGATGCGGCTAAAAGCTGCTTGGCTGTTATACTGGAGGAGCGGGAGGGGACACCCTCTCCTCCCGCCGCCTGCCGCTCTTACCGGGCCTCCGATCCACCGGGAGGCCTGATCACCAATCCGCCGCCTCCGGCGGCTAGTCAGTCTGGAACGAAGCCGTAAGCGGCTTCGTTCCAGCCTCCTAATAGTAAACACGGAAGCGACGTCATGACGTCACTTCCCGTTTACTCGGCTGCCAATAGTGCCGGTTTTAAAAAAATATACAGTATTCAGAATCGCTGAAAACGGTGATCTGAATACTTTGAAGTGCAAAGGAGGGATCGGGGGTATTGTAGACTCCCGATCCCTCCATAAAGAGTACCTGTCACCACCTGTCACCACCTATTACTGTCACAAGGGATGTTTACATTCCTCGTGACAGCAATAAAAGTCATCAAAAACATTTATTTATTTTTTTTTTAAACACAATATATAAATATAAAAATAAATAAGAAAAAAAAAAAATTGAAAGCGCCCCATCGCCGCAAGCTCGTGCAGCAAAGAAAACACATACGGAAGTCGCGCCCGCATATGTAAACGGTGTTCAAATCACACATGTGAGGTATCGCCGCGATCGTCAGCGAGAGCAATAATTCTAGCACTAGATCTCCTCTTTAACTCTAACCTGGTAACCGTAAAAAAATTTAAAGCGTCGCCTATGGAGGTTTTTAGGTTTTAGTTTGTCGCCATTCCACGAGTGTGTGCAATTATAAAGTGTGACATGTTTGGTATCTATTTACTCGGCGTAACATCATCTTTCACATTATACAAAATAATTGGGCTAACTTTACTGTTTTTTTTGTTTTTTAATTAATGAAAGTGTCCCTTTTCCCAAAAAGTTGCGTTTAAAACACCGCTGCACAAATACCGTGTGATATAAAATATTGCAACAATCACC
This sequence comes from Lithobates clamitans, assembly GCA_037952925.1. NCBI lineage: Eukaryota > Metazoa > Chordata > Amphibia > Anura > Ranidae > Lithobates > Lithobates clamitans. The sequence continues at coordinate 549,329 of JBBGZY010000262.1, forward strand.
ATTTTATTCTCCAGATTCTCTGCTAAAAAATATTTATAATGTTTGGGGGCTCTAAGTAATTTTCTAGCAAAAAATGCGGATTTTAACTTGTAAACACCAAACGTCAAAAATAGGCTTAGTCATGAAAGGGTTAAGCTGCAATGGCAGCGGATGGGGGTATTCGCAAATCTGTCATGTTGAGCTCAGCGGGCAGCAAGCATGCTGAACGTGACCCATTGAAGCGAATGAGTTAGTGCTACAACCATGTGCAGTGCACATCATAGTGGCGTGTTTGTGCAGCAATTATGGGTTTAAAACAGGCTTTGAGGGGAGTCACTTTGCCTCCTCACCACCTGTCAGGTGGCTCTAAAAATTAGTCTAAACTCTGAGTGTATTTCAGAGGAGCAGCAGTTTGGTTGAACTAGATGGACTTGTATCTTTTTTTTTTTTCAACCTAACTATGTAACCATGTAACTAGGTCTAGACCTAGCCTTAAAGTGTTTTCTAATCCAAAAATGTAAAATATTGCAGCATACCAGTACTTAGATGAGGTGGCTGCATTAGCTTTCTTTTTTCCTTATTGTTCACCTTGTGATCCTGTGAATAACACACTTCTCCTCCCTGTGTGGCTATGTTAACTTCTCTAGTTTATCTATTGTGGGAACCATGGTTGCCAAAAACACATCTTTGTTTATCTTTTATATGGGGTGGTGGTTTGTAGTTTACAGAAAGAAGATAACATTGTTTGTGCTTTAAGTTCATCCCCCAGAAAGTGACAAGGTCACTGAATTTCTAGCAAAACCAACCCATAGAATATCTGTATTTGATAAAAATGTTCTTTGCTTGAAAAAATAAAAACAAGCATAGCCAATGCATCTACGGACTGCTAATCTGCAATATAAAATATTTATAGTTTAATTTTACTTTAACAATGTAGCATGGGGGAATTTAAAAAAATACACTGCATTGTGCAGAGCGGTTGAATTCTTGTTGAACTGAAATGACAATCATGTTTCTTTACATGGGAATTGTGTAATTGTGTGTTTTTTTTTTTTTTCTTTTTTTTTGTTTTGTTTTTTTCGCTTTTGCTTGTTTGTTTTTTTTTCCCCCAACAGCGAAACGTATTCATTTTTCTCTAAAAAGTTGCGCAAGTGTGAACAGGCCATCCTTGCTGACAGTTACCAAGGAAAGTTGTATTTCTGCAGCTACTGTAGAATGTTCTGCTGAGACAAAGTCACTCGGCTACTGCTTTTCTCCTTGCTACCAAGACTTGTCACACTGGAAAGTCAGAAGCCTGGCTTTACTCACAGCACACGTGCTAAATTGGTGTATGTCATGTGTGGGAAACACAAGACACTGTGTAATTTTTCTTTAACGTGGTTCTAAACACTTACCTGAGCCTGTTGGTGATCAGCGCTGTGCCCGGCTGCAGGTCTTCTCTCTCACTTGCTCCTCTCACAGGAGACTCTGGCAGGAGGAATTATTGACACAGCCAGGCAGGTGGCATTTTCAGAATGAGGCCAGCATTGGCAGCTCCATTTTCTTGTCATGTGCACTTTAACTGCCCAGCAGCAGACACATACGTTTTTTAAAGTGATATTAGACTTTTTAAATTACATTTTTTTTTTTTTAACCTCTTGGCGCAGAGCGCACACACAAATATGTGGCCTCTTGTCCGTCAGGCTTTGTCCTTAAGCTGCCACATATTTGCGAGCAATAGTGCTGTGCCGACAACGCACGCCTTGCACGTGACCGGCGGCTCATGCAAAGTTGGGGATTGGGACTTTTTTGATCATGTCAATGCCGTGGCAGCCAATCATGGCTGTCACATAGCCATACGCCACACCCTGCCTCCTGACATAGCAAACACCTTAAAGGGCTTGTTTTGTGCAGTGGTTTTGCACAGAGCAGCCCTGATCCTCCCTCCTGTCGAGTGCCCCCAGAGCAAAGAGATTGCAATGGGAACACCCAAGCAGGCGCGCTCCCGAACCACTGCTCTGCAGGTTCACTCAGATATGGAGCTGCTGATCGGCTCTGCCACCCTTCTCCTCATTGGCTCACTGGCTGTGATTGACAGTAGCGGGAGCCAATGCGGAGGGAGAGTCCCCAGAGAGCCGATTCTCTCGTGCACATCACTGGATCGAGTATGAGCTCAGATGAGTATTTGGGGCGGGGGGTTGCTTCACACAGAAGTGTGTATTTTTTTTTTTTTACTTATGCATAGAATGCATGCTGCATAGAATGCATAGAATCTATGCATCTATAATACACATAGTGCCATGGCCCAGCCCCGCTCCCCTCCTAACTGGCTCGCTGGCTGTGACTGACAGCTGAGGTCCCCATGCACATTGCTGGATCGAAATGGGGCTCAGGTGCGTATTAGGGGGGCTGGGGGAAGCTGCACAGAGAAGGTTTTTTTACCTTCATGCATAGGATGCATGAAGGTAGAAAAACCTTCAGCCTTTGTACAACCACTTTAAATCTTCTGTATGGGATTATCTCCTTGTGGTCTCATCTTTACCTGAGCAAACCCCATAAGGTTTTTTTCTGTAAACACATTAAAGTCTTAACGGGGTTGTAAAGGTAAAAGTTTTTGCACCTTAATGCATTCTATGCATTAAGGTGAAAAAACATCTGACAATACTGCCCCCAGCCCCCCGTTTTACTTACCTGACCCCTCGAAAGTACCGCGCTCGCCCCCGACATCCTCTTCGCCGCTCAGCCTGGTCGTTGATTGGTTACAGTGGATGGATTGAAAGCAGCGCAGCCATTGGCTCTCGCTGCTGTAAATCACATCCAATGACGCGGCGCGCCAGGGGGGGGGCCCAAGTGATACGGTGAGCAGTTGTGGCCGCCAACTGTATCACGGGAGCGCGCCCGCAAGCACTCAACACTATGCGACGGAGCTCGCATGAAGGTGTTGAGTCCTTGCGGGGGGGAAGCCGAGACAGGCGCCGAGGGACCCCAGAAGACCAGGTTCGGGGTCACTCTGTGCAAAACGAGCTGCACAGTGGAGGTAAGTATAACATGTTTGTTATTTAAAAAAAATATATCTTTAGTGATCCTTTAAGTTATTGATGCTTAATTTTCAGGTTAACACCTGGACTGAGGTTTTAAAGCTGAGCTTCACACAAAAGGAGAAGCTTCCCTTGTCTTCCTTCTCCCCCCTCCGCTGCCTTTTTGAGGGAGAGCTGGTATCTGTTTTAACAGGTACCCGTCCCCCATTTCGCGGTGAACTCAGCCGGAAGTTCGGCCCCCCCTCCTCCTTCCCCTGCAGCTGGCCCAATCAGAGATTGCAGTAGGGAACAGGCTAATATTAAAAGTCAGCAACTACGGTTTGTAGCTGCTGATTAAAAAAAAAAAAAAAAATTCTTCAGGAGCATAAACCTCTTTAATAAATCTATTGCTTCTTCTGGTAGCAGTGTGTTAATAAGCATTACTAAACTGTAAAGCTGACCATACACTAAAATGTATATATTTTTTTCAGAGCTTGTTGATTCCTTCATCCAAACGTACAGTTTAAATGAATGGATCCCCCCTGCTGTCTATGGTATTCTGTGAAGGGTTCTGGTTTTCCAGAATGACATGTCTTGGCATACAGCTGACAGTTATTCTTTTAAAGTTTCTGGCGAGAGCTTAAATAGAGAAGTCTTAGTCATTGGTGGCAATGCAACTTCCTGAGCAACTCAGAAGTCAGCTGTTAGGCATACCAAGACTTGTGATGATTTTTTTTTGTTTTTTTTTTTTAAAACACTGAAGAGAGACCTCTCCCTAATGTATATCGGGCTGTTAGACTGTTGGTGGTTTTCGTGTGTTCTTCTATGTCATCATTTACATGATGCATGAGGGATCACATACTTCTTAATAATTCAGTTCATCCTCGAACACCTTTTGTCTGATTGCATTTCCCTAAACATGAGTGTTAACTGAGCATTCTTGTCTGGGTTGCTCATTGAAAAGACGAGAGGTACACACAGACACCCCCACCACTTGCTTAGTAGAGCAAAGCATGGATTGTATAAGAGCTTCTAACCAATCTGATCACTCATTTTGCCTGAGAACTTGTGCCCCCCCAGTATCTGCAAATACTTCATAGACATGAGATCATCTCCCAAATGGTCCTGATAGGGAAATTGCCTAGTAGAACACCAGCACGGATCCTATATAGATGCTTGGCTTGAAAGTGTAAACTGTACTTATGTGTTGACGGTTTTCTGAATATAAATGTGTTTTTTTTAAATGGCAGGTAAAGCAAAAAAAGTTTGCTTTCTCTGCATCTAATTGATTTGAGTTAAAGGATTTAAACTACAGCCACACGTCTGTTTTTTTTTTTTTTTTTTTTTTTTTAACAGACTGCACTAAAATATAATCTGCTTAGACCTCGTTCTCATCGGCGTACTATAGCGTACGCCCGTGTGAGGACCGTGTTTGCCTGCCTGGGATTTCACAGCTTTTCCAAGCAATCCCACTCATTTCAATTGGGACACCTCTGCTGCATGGACACAGCTACTGCTCCTAATTTGACAGCTGTATAGGTGCACGGCCCCAAATGCAGGCAGCATGCCCTCAGTGTTGTAAACCCGCACAGCTGTCCGATTGGGAGGAGTAGTATGCGTGCAGCAGCTGCCTTCCAATTGACATGAATGGGACTGCCTGCACAGGGATACGCCGAACATCTGTGCATCCCTATGTGGACAAACGCAGCCCTCGCACGGCTATATGCTGCAGTACACTCATGTGAATGAGGCCTTACTGCCACCTTTAATACATTTTGCAACCAAACACATCTTCATGGGGTGGATGTTAAAACATATAAAATGCATCTTCAATGCAGAGCAACCACACTTTATAAAAATGCAGATGTGTGAATGCAGCCTTAGAAATGGCACATGATGATTACTGTTTTGAAACAATTACTAAAGATTTTTTGTTAATAATTCATAAGATACTTCTAGTTTTGTGCCTACATGAAGTTGCAAAGTTTGTTTTGTTGAAAATTTAAAGGGGTATTTCAGAGCAGAATTGTATGGCTTGTGCTGTAGCTTTCTTTTGCTAGCACGTGTGAAATTGCACTGGTGCTTTTCATGCAGCTTTGTACTGTCTGCATTGAGTTCTATTCACTGGCCAATAATGATGTCAAATGACACTGCTTTTGTCTTTGGTCATTGTGCATCTAATAAAAGCATTTTGTAAGAGTGTCTGGTGCATGTTGAATTTAAAACAATAGGATTTGAGTTTTCAGGCTTAAGCAGGGTATACTGTGTGTGTGTGTGTGTGTGTGTTTTTTTTGTTTTGTTTGCTTTTTGCCACTCAACTAGTGGATTTCATGGAAAAAAACTTGACCAATCCCTGCATCCACACAAACGATGTGGGTGCGGGGTTCACTCTGCCACACTGTTTGTAACCTGACAATGGGGCCTCCCCCCTTCCCTGTCAGAATACACAGATCAGCGTTTCAGCCATTGGCTGCAAATTCTGATTGACTGTTCAACAGTAGCCAGCCGTTAGACTGGCTTCTGTTGAATAGAGAGGAGTACATGTGTACCCAAAAGTCAGCCAGTTCCTACTGAACCAGCCAAATCTTGGTACTTGTGTACCTGGCTTTTTTAAATCTACTGAACTTTGCCGGAAATGATGTAACTCATGGCGATCATCAGAATTCAGAGAATTTTATGGTGTAAAATGCTGTAATATACATTAAATCCTATATGCAATATCTGCATTGTATTTTATTGAAACAGAATAATAGATTTGTATAAATGCCAAGGACTTTGGTGGGGCAAAATAGGCTTGTATTGTATGCCTCACATATAGGAGAACATGAGACTACTATAGGTATTCAGCAATTCACTTCTACAGATTGATATTGGCATAGAGTGCAATAAAGTGCCCCCCTTCCAGGGAATAAATGGCTCTTATGTCAAAAAGCTCCTTTTTTTTTTTTTTTTTTTTTTTTTTTTGAAGAATGATATGTACGCCGTTAAATCAAGTAATTAAAGGACTTGGTAAATAAAGAAAAGATGGGGGAAAAATATACATTGTGGCCTTTTAATCTGTCTAGAAAAAAATAATGGTGCAGGTTCTGTGCCTAGGTACTCGTGATCCTCCCAGCTGTACATCTACAGTGTGAGATCATCTAAGGAGCTGCAGTACAGTGATCTACCTTCTGCTTCATCCATTCTGTAAAACTGTGGAGACCTAAATATTATTCTCCTAGTTATCAGACCCACCAGTCATCAGGAGATGGCTCTGACCAGCCTCTCTACTCTTTAAAAATACTAGCTAGTCTTTTGTGCTCAGTTTTCCTGGTAGAGCTGCCCAGCAATAGCTTGTGCTTCAGTAATGTAGCAACTATACTGCAGCCCCGCGGCACTACACAATGTGGAAGTTGGCTTAGGCAAAAGAGCATTGGAAGAATTGCTACCCATGAGGGTTATATCATTTACATTGTTTAAAGGTTAAAGTAAACCTGTGATTTTTGCCTAGGAAGGTACACTTTAATACAGACCTCCTGAGCAGCATATACGTGTTTTTGCTTCCACAGCCCTCTGTTCAGCTGCTGGGACTGAAAAAAGCCCTGTACAGTGTAACTTATGGGTCTCTGAAGCTGGAACGTACCCAGTACTAAGGACTCATGTAACAGGGTTGATTGTCCTAGCCCTGTCACATGGCATGAGGCACATGCTTCTCTATACCTAGAAGTACTGAGTACTTCCTTAGGCTCCTGGTACAGAGCAGCAGGATGGAAGAAAAGGTAACTATATACTTGGGGTGAGGTGTGGTAAAGCAAACCTGTTACTGTGCCCTGAATGTTGAATGCTTAACTTTTTGGTTGTGAGAGTCTCTGTCCGCTGTCTACAGAGCTTTGTGCAAGCAGAAAGACAAGCCAAGCACCTATGTACCTTTGATTTTAATCTGGATGTTGAACTATGAAGCCTTTTCAGTACTGGTGGGAGAATGTGGTCTTCTAATCCATATTTGCCCCCGGCATAGAAAACCCAGATGGTATAAGTAAGCAAAAGAAAGCAAAGATAAAAATATATTTTAGGTGGAGTTATGCTGAAAAATCCTGCTTTGGTTTCTCACGCAATGCAGCATAAAACCAGCAAAGGCTGCTGAGCCATGTGATTATTCTCTATGATTGCTGTGTGACTTCATCATAAGAAAATGTCATTACTCGTGTTCCAACTAGACCTTTGAAATATTATCACATGATACTTTGCAGACAAGTTTTTTTTTTTTTTTTTTTTTCCCCTCTCATAATTACATTGACTTTAGGATGTACCATATGTTTTGGAATATATGTTGGCCACTGATTTCATCTTGTTTAGCTGTTTGGTTCTGTTTCATGAAACCTTTTGTTTTTTGGCTGTGTTTTCAGTAAACACCTTACATATACAGTGTTGTGAAGTTAGAAATAGCTGTGTTTTATAATACAATACATAGTTATTTAGAGATTTTGTAGGGGTTGGGTTTTTTCTTCTTTTTTTCTTTTAGGCTTCACACTGTGCGACTCGCATCACATCTGAAATAGCACTAATTACATTGACAATATAAATCACATTGTTTTCAATGGTGCCCATTTACATCAATGCAACTCGGCACGGTGTGATTTTGGAAAAGGTTCCTGTACTACTTTAGTGCGATTTTGATCCCATAGAATATGCAAACATCCAAGTTGCACTACGTAATCGCACTAAAAATGCACTAGTGTGAACCTAAAAAGCTAGCTGTAACAACTGTGATCTGCATTGTGCAGTTTGTATAGTGCCTGGTATCATTGAATGCATCAGCTCAGTCACAAGAAAATGTTGGCCACTTAAAAGAATAAACCAAAACCTATTGACGTTAAAACACGCAGTGGACTTAATGTCAATATGTAGATATACAAAGAAAAAGTGATAGTCCCGTATATGAAATCCTGCCACATTTAGGGCTCACCCACACTTGTAAATTGTGGCAACACACCCTAAAATGCATGCATTAATGTTCATTGCCACAACGCATGGCAATGCATCTGCTTTGTGTGCTTTGTAGTGTCATTGAACTCATTGTGAAAGGCACCCCAATGCACACTATAGTAGTGGTGTGCCATGCATCATACACCACAGAGCACTACAATGGATACACTGTGTGTTGTGATGTACTTTATGAAAAAAAGGTAATTAATGTTGTTCCATTATTTTTGTAGGGCCTTGTTAGCTTGTTCACAATGGGTGAATGGGCCTTTAAGGCAGGGCTCGACAAATCCCAGGCGCCAAGTCACAATGGCGACTAGAAATTGCATTCTCACTCAGTACTGTGTCTTGGCCTAGGGTGGCACTTTGCGGGGGGTGGCAAAAACGCAAAGCTGCTCTGCGCCCCCCCCCCCAACGAATAAAAACACCCTCCTCCCGCACAGCTGAATCTCAGAGCTCAGTGCCACCATGAGTTCCGGCACTGAGCTCCAGAGACAGGAGTGCGCTAGCGTGGGCACCCGGGACATCTACTGCCCAGGGTCCCGCAAGCGATGATCGGCTTCCCATAGCACGCACACACTCCTCGGCTCCACTGTTCTAGTGTACACAGCCAGTAGGAGCAGCTACAGAGAAGGGACACTACTGAGCCGTGCTGATGATCTGAGGTCTGTGTACTGTATAGTTTACAGTGGAGGGGGACAAGTAACCGGGGGGGGGGGGGCAGATAACAGATGCACACATGGAGTGATGGGAGGGGTGGTAAGGGGATATGTGCTGGGAGGTGCTTTGGGAGGGGAAAGGCTGTGTGCTAGTGAAGGGGGTCTGATTTTCCCCCCCCCCCCCCACTAGCACATGACTTCTCCCCTCCCAGAGCACCCCCCCAGCACATATTCCCTTACCCCCTCTCCTTCCAAATTTAAAAGATGCTGCGCCCCTGTCTGCCCCCCCCCCCTTCCATGACTATGACAGGGCGGGTCTTAGAAAGGGGTGTGGCCTTGACAAGAAGGGGTGGGTAATATTTAAATTGGGGGGGTGAGCGAGTTTAGTCAGGCCTAGGGCAGCAAAAAACCTAAATACACCACTGTCCTCACGCCCAGGCTTTTCTCAACCCATTCACTGTTGCAGGGATGCACAATTTGAATCACCTGACGCCTGGGACATACATTTAGCCCTCCTGCAGGTAAGCAGCAAGACTCACTTGTCAGGTGGAAGCAGTTGTGCTGCCTGATTGCTTCCACACATGCATGGCCGGGAAGAATGTAATGCAGTGCAGTTTGCACTGCATTACATTCAGTTGAGCACACCCTGCATGTCTCATGAAAGAGAACCTGTCACCAAAAAAATCATCACATAGGGGACTTCTTGTCCCCTATGTGATGGGGGAAAAAAGTGAAGTAAAAAAAAAATTAATTTTTTTTTTTTCCTTTTTGTAAAACGTCAGTTATACCCAAGCACATACACCCCCCCCCCCACACTCACACATATGCGCACATTCAAACGTAAACCCATGCGTTGTGATACATATTTCATATCGCCATGAACAAACTCCCACTGCTTGTAATTGGTTTGCCTCCCACAGCTTATTGGTTAATGTGGGTGCATTCATAGGTGTGAATACACTCTTAGACCCCTTTCACACTGAGGCACTTTACAGGCGCGATAGCGCTAAAAATGGTGCCTGTAAAGCGCCTCTCCTGTCACTCCAGTGTGAAAGCCCAATGGAGCAGTGCGCTGGCAGGATGTCAAAAAAAGTCCTGCAAGCAGCATCTTTGAGGCGCTTTAGGAGCGGTGTATACAGCAAAAGTCCCCCGCTAGTGGACGAAAAAAGTGCCGCTATAAATAGCGGCGCTTTACCGCCGATCTCCCCAACGCCCTAATGTGAAAGGGGTCTTAAAGCAGAACTAAACCCACTGATTTAACGGTTTCCCACAACTGCACCATTCAAGGAATGCCATGAATGATAACTGTCTCAGCTGCTTGTGCCCTCAACCAAACTGTCAAGCCATCATATGGTTGATGTCATAGATCATCACATGTGCAGCACCATGGCAATTGCAGATAAAACCAAGGCTAAGATGGCAGCTTCCTTTACTGTAGAGGATAGGAAGGTTTTGTTCTGCATTAAAGCTAACTTACAAACTTTCCGCAGTGCAATCCAGGCTGCCTGTAGGTCATCCTAAAAAATAACTGAACTTTAAAAATTTGCTTAAACAGTAAGAGGTGTGATGGACTCTCTCAGCCTGGCCATATATGCACATGGAAATCTTACCTTCAGAACTGCAATCATGTGCCAACTTTGACAGTTATGTGTCTGCATTGTCTTTCATTTCCTTCACCTTCATTTCTGATTAAGGCTGAGAATGATTGTTGTGTCAAGAATACAGATCTTTACCCCTGTTTTAGGCTCCATTCACATTTGGCGTTTTGGAATCTTGGCCAGAACCGCTGCTTTTCCGTCAGATCTCAAATCATACTGCAATCGCAAAATGCACATTCGGGTGTCATTCATTTTTAATGGCATTTAAAACGTGTGGTTTTTCTGCGAATATCGTGGTAAACTGCAATGTGTGTTTGGGTGCCACTGAAAATGAATGACACCCAAACGTACGTTTTGTAACTGAAGTGCGATTTGAGATCTCTGGCAGAATTGCAGCCGTTCTGCCCATGATCCCAAAACATCAAATGTGAATGGAACCTCAGGGAAACGTATATCGATGGAAGGAAAACACTCTCTGGTGTAAAGTTAAACATTTTATTTTGTTTCTACTATTAGAACTAACAAGGAATTGGTCTGGTTGATGATGCAGCACCCCTAATTTAGGCACCTCATCCCAATATGTAAGAAAAAAGGTTGGAAAGGCAGGGGGATTTTTACGGTGTCGAATACACAAAAACAAATTTTCATCAATTAAAATAGAAAAAAAGTTTTATTGACATGCTTAAAAGAGAATCGGACATATAAATTTATTAAAAAGGCAGGTGTTTGATGGTCATGTTAGACAGTTAATTCAAGGTTGACAGAGAAGACGTTGCACACTAGCCCGACATGTTTCGCTATTAGCTTCCTCAGGGGATGTGCAAGGCTTAATCAAAAACATTATACAAATGAAATATAAAGATATTATAACATACATATAGATTGTACAGTCAGATTTATCATACAAGGGGGTGGTGTGTGAGCTTGGTTGCCAAAAAGAAGACATCTAAACGGCCACTTACCTAAACAAATGCTAGCACCTGTAGACCACCAGGCCGGACCCTGACAGTCACCCCAAATACCCTGATCCGAGGAAATCGGTCAAGTGTGGCCATAGAGGGCAGAAGGGCGACACTGGGGGGGCAAGAAGTTTTGATAAAATAATAAGTGGTTTTGTAGATGTCTTTAATCTAAGAATGGTGCAAAGGGACAATTGTCTCATTTATCAAATGCTTACTAAAAGAGTATGTGCCTATTGGTCCATAGGGTAGACACTCTTAAATAAGATTTTTTTTTTTATAGGGCTGTAGGAATTTCACTGCAGAAAGCAGGCTGAAAAAATACGAGAGGAACAGGCAGCCAGATAAGCCGGTTTATATCTGACCTCCGACGAGCCGGCGTGTGACGTCACCGGCTCGAGGCGGACGAGAAGTCCTCTTGATTTTTGGCGCTCCCTCCCCTTAATATAGTGGAACCTACTGGAGACCTTTTCCTCTCCTATTTTTCCAGTGTTTTTTCTCCTTTCTTTTCCTTTCTGCCCCTTTTATTTCTCCGTACCTGACTGACCCCTTGATATCTGTTTACCTTCCTTTCATGTTCACAGCATCTCTACATATAGAATTTTTTTTTCTTGTATTTTTTCAGCCTGCTTCCTGCAGTGAAATTCCTACAGCCCTATAAAAAAAATCTTATTTAGGAGTGTCTACCCTATGGACCAATAGGCACATACTCTTTTAGTAAGTATTTGATAAATGAGACAATTGTCCCTTTTCACCATTCTTAGATTAAAGACATCTACAAAACCACTTATTAATTCTATCAAAACTTCTTGCCCCCCAGTGTCCCCCTTCTGCCCTCTGTGGCCACACTTGACTGATTTCCTTGGATCAGGGTATTTGGGGTGACTGTCAGGGTCCGGCCTGGTGGTCTACAGGTGCTAGCATTTGTTTGGGTAAGTGGCCGTTTCCATGTCTTCTTTTTGGAAACCAAGCTCACACACCACCCCCTTGTATGATAAATCTGACTGTACAATCTATATGTATGTTATAATATCTTTATATTTCATTTGTATAATGTTTTCGATTAAGCCTTGCACATCCCCTGAGGAAGCTAATAGCGAAATATGTCGGGCTAGTGTGCAACGTCTTCTCTGTCAACCTTGAATTAACTGTCTAACATGACCACCAAACACCTGCCTTTTTAATGAATTTATGTCTGATTCTCTTTTAAGCATGTCAATTAGAAAAAAGTTTTATTATTTTAATTGATGTAAATTTGTTTTTGTGTATTCGGCACCGTAAAAATCCCCCTGACTTCCCACCCTTTTTTTCTAATAGAACTGTTTTTAGGTTTTTAATTTTTTATTTTTTTTTGCCAATGGGAAGGTCTCTGACATGCAAAATAAGTCTCCTAAACCAGATATACAGATTGTCTGCTCTCTAAAGTGTGCCTATCGCCAACTGTACAAGTATGCATTAATACCTTAATAAAACAGTATTTTAAATGAAAAAATAGTGGCGCTGTGTTCACAATAAAGTGACACCAAATCTAACTTATCAATAACATCTCATAATAGTGAGACTAAACATTGCTAAATAAACTGTGTATCCAAAATATTAAATCCTTGTGTATTAGCAACAAAGATATACAAAAATGACATAAAGAAGTGTCATAAACAAGTGAGATAAAAATAAACATAAGGATAAAAAATAGTAAAGTCCATTCAGAGTGATGTATTTCACATAAAATCTGGTGAATAATCTTCTTTCTTATACACTTTTAAACTTCCTTCCACCACACTGATTGTGAATGTGATCCACTCCCCTTAGGCGCCTTTCACACGGACGGCTATTCTGCTGCAGTTAAAAGCATGTTTTTTTTCCTGTGAAATTCAAGACTCCAGGCACTGCGATCAGCTGCATTTGCACAGTGCGATTAGCTGCAGTTGCGTTTAGCTGCGGTTTGCCATTTCCATGGCAACCCGATAGGGTACCGACTTGTATTGAACGGGGATCTGACTTGGATCCCCGGCACTGTTTGCTATGATTCTTGAGGGGGAACTCCACACCAAATTTTAAATAAAAAAAAAATGCCATGGGTTCCCCCTTCAGGAGCATACCAGGCCCTTCGGTCTGGTATGGATTGTAAGGAGAACCCCCTACGCCGAAAAAACGGCGTGGGGTCCCCCCAAAATCCATACCAGACCCTTATCCGAGCACGCAGCCCGGTCGGTCAGGAAAGGGGATGGGGACGGGCGAGCGCCCCCCCCCCCCCTCCTGAACCGTACCAGGCCACGTGCCCTCAATATGGGGGGGTGGGTGCTTTGGGAGAGGGAGCGCCCTGTGGAGCCCCCCACCCCAAAGTACCTTGTCCCCATGTTGATGAGGACAAGGGCCTCTTCCCGACAACCCTGGCCGTTGGTTGTCGGGGTCTGCGGGCGGGGGGCTTATCGGAATCCGGGAGCCCCCTTTTAATAAGAGGGCCCGCAGATCCCGGCCCCCCACCCTACGTGAATGAGTATGGGGTACATGGTACCCCCTACCCATTCACCTAGGGAAAAAGTGTCAATAAAAAAAACACACTACACAGGTTTTTAATGTAAGTAATTTATTAGACAGCTCCGGGGGTCTTCTTCCGGCTCCGGGGGTCTTCTTCCGACTTCGGGGGTCTCTCCGGTTCTTCTGCCGGGCTCCTCCGCTATCTTCTGCCCTTTTGCCGCTCTTTTGCTAGCGGTGACCCGGACTTCTGCTTTTTTCTCTTCTTCCTTCTTCTCTTCTTCCGATGTTGACACAACGCTCTCTCTGGCTGGAATGCTCTCTGAGCGCCCCGCTATGACTTGTATAGGCGGTGACCCCGCCCCTTTATGCCATCACAGTCCCTGGGCATGCTGGGACTGTGACATTTTAGAGGGCGTGGTCAACATCACCCGGTGCCCACGCCCCGTTATGACGGCACAGTCCCAGCATGCCCAGGGACTGTGCATATATGCAGAAGTGCTTTCTGGGGAAAGTTCTGGACTTTTGCATGGCACACAACTGCTTTTGGTACCATGATCAGTTCTACTCCCAGCAGGTTGGCGTGGCAATGGGAGCAAAATATGCTCCCAGCCTAGCCAACCTGTTTATGGCGGAATGGGAGGAGAGGCATGTTTTCAACCAAGACAGACCCCAGCAACCAACTCTATCGCAGGTTCATTGATGACCTCCTGTTTATATGGGAGGGGTCTGAGGAATCTGACTCAGTTTTTGCAACATCTTAACAACAATATGAACAACATTGTGTTATATCATGTCATTAGTGATGTGTATGGTAATTTTCTGGATATAACTATTGCCAAATCTGAAACTAGGCTGAGCACCAAGGTTTATCTAAAACCAACGTACAGAAATAGTTATTTGTCTATTAGGAGTGGTCATCATCCTGCTTGGATCAGGAACATCCCTAATGGACAAATGCTGAGGGTTAGACGTAACTGTACTGAATTATAAGATTACCGTATATACTCGAGTATAAGTCGTTGCGAGTATAAGTCGAGGCCCTAATTTACTACAAAAAAAATGGGAAAAACTTATTGACCCGAGTATAAGACGAGGGTGAGAAATGCACAGCTACTTTAAGTGGAAAAGAGGGTCAAACAATGCCAATTTGCAGCATCACTGTCCCCATTTGCATGCCTCACTGTGCCCATTTGCAGCCATAGGTCCCCTGAACTTCAAACTCGGTAGTTCAGGGTTCCTAGATGCCCCCTAGCTGCAGCCAAAATTTGGGGTCTCTGAACCCAAAGGGTCCCGAAATGACATTGCTGCAGATGGACACAGTTGACCAAGTTTGGGGCCCCGTATCTCTGGGCCACTTAGTGCTAGGAACCCCATATTTGGTGTGCAAACCCAGTGGAACTGGTACCATAACATATCCAAAGCTGGGGTTTCTAGCACCAAGTGGCCCTGAGATACAGGGCCCCAAAAATAAGTTCAGAAAATGTCAAGCACTTTTCTACAGCAGAGAATGACATTTTCTGAACCGGGTTTGGGGCCCCATATCTCAGGGCCACTTGGTGCTAGGAACCCCAGCTTTGGATATGTTATGGTACCAGTTCCACTGGGTTTGCACACCAAATTTGGGGTTCCTAGCACTAAGTGGCCCTGAGATATGGGGCCCCAAAATCGGTTCAGAAAATGTCATGCACTTTTCTGCAGCAGAGAATGACATTTTCCGAACCGATTTTGGGGCCCCGTATCTCAGGGCCACTTAGTGCTAGGAACTTCAGCTTTGGATATGTTGTGGTACCAGTTCCACTTAGTTTGCACACCAAATTTGGGGTTCCTAGCTCTACGTGGCCCTGAGATACGGGGCCCCAAAGTCAGTTCGGAAAATGAAATTTTTTGCTGCAGAAAAGTGCTTGACTCGAGTATAAGTCGAGGGGGGCACTTTAAGCACAAACAAATGTGCTGAAAAATTCGACTTATACTCGAGTATATACGGTATTTTGCACAGGCTGGCACGCCTAAGGATAAGTTCATACAAAAAGGATATAGGAAGGATGTATTGGATAACACTATTATAGAAATGGCGAAAATACCAAGGGAACAATGTTTGAGTAACAGGGATGCTAAACCATTAAATGTTCAACATCAATGGGTTTTTATCTCCAATTTTCATTACCAATATAGGGAGATTGAAAATATCTTCAGTAAATATTGGCACATTTTATGCAGGGACAGGCATTTATGTGACACTTTACCTAATAAACCAAAGTTTATTTATAGAAGGGCTACAAATTTTGGTGATCAGGTAGTAATGAAGATCTTGGATCCACCAGATAAACAAGCTTTAAGAATAGATCTGAAAGGCTTTTTTTTTCCTGCAGAAAATGCATCTGCTGTAGAACTGTGAATGTTAGTAATAGGGGCATAACCAGTGTCACAAACATAGACCATGAAACATTATGGTGCCCATGTGGGCTATATGTGGGAAGAACCAAACGACTTTTAAAGGTTTAGATAGCTGAGCTAATATCAGAAATTGATTCAAATTTCAGTGTTTCCCTGCACTTTAAGGAAAAGCATGGTCAGGATCCATCTTTGCTCCAATTTTGTGGAATTGACTGTGTTTTCCCATTATGGAGGGGGTCCAATCAGATTAGGGATTTGTCTCAGAGAGAAACGAAATGGATCTTTCTTTTAAAGAGTCTCCACCCAAGAGGGTTAAATATTGAGCTAGATCTCAATTGCTTTATTAACAATTTCCAAGATATTTAACATTTTAATATAGAATAGCTGCTTTGTTAGAATTTATAGGACTGTGTATTAACATGTGCAGGTTACCATGTTGGACATTTCTATCTGTATTCTGTGTGTTTAAGATTATGGCTCTAACCACTCAATAGGTACATTTAGGTTATTAGTTTTATAATTTTTACTTTTTTGTATTTATCATGCGGAATGATATATAAAGATTGGGCGTTCTGTAATTGTGTCATATTCATTGGATGTGATATATGCATGAATTGTGTTTGAAGGAATTTTCAATATATTGTGATGTATGACATTATCCTCACTGAATCAAGATGAGCAGTGAAAAAAACAATCTATTGTGGTCAGGGGGACACGGGAGGCGCGCATGCGCTCTGGGACTGCTTCCGCTAGTAGATGGTAGGGAGAGTATAAAGAGGGGGTTGCCGCGCCGTACAGCCAATCCTATGAATAAGTCGGAATGACAAAACATGTCAGGGCGTGGCTGTACGGCAACCATTTGTGACGTGTGACATTCTGCTGTGTCTAGTTGTGGCGGTGCTTCGATACAGATGAGCGAGTGGAGGGTGAGAGACAAAAGCTGCATCCTGGGTCCACCGTGACCACAGCACACCACTACAGCTCAGTTATAGAAATTTTCCCTGAATGCTTTTACGTGATTGAAGTGATGTGAGTTTTTAATGGTTGAGGATTTTGTGTGTCTATTTTAATAAATGATTTTACGGTATCACGCTATTGGAGGCACTTTTTCTTTTCATGTTTACATGGGGAAACATCTTCTGTGGAGCACTGCTGGAAGTCGGAAAGTGTGTATAACCCTGGTGGGTTTAAACAGCATTTATGCCGAGCATGAGAATGCAAGGCAAATCTTTTTGGTGAGTGCGGTTTCAAGGGGAATGGATCACATTCACAATCGGTGTGGTGGAAGGAAGTTTTTAAAAGGTGTATAAGAAGATTATTCACCAGATTTTATGTGAAATACATCACTCTGCATGGACTTTACGATTTTTTTATCCTTATGTTTATTTTTATCTCACTTGTTTGACACTTCTTTATGTAATTTTTGTATTTCTTTGTTGCTAATACACAAGGATTTAATATTTTGGATACACAATTTATTTAGCAATGTTTAGTCTCACTATTATGCAATGTTATTGATAGGTTAGATTTGGTGTCACTTTATTGTTGTGAACACAGCGCCACTATTTTTTTCATTTAAAATACTGTTTTATTCTATTCTTTAATATAAGTGGCTGCTTTAGGGATTACTACGTATTTACATGAGCGCAGTGGTGGGACACCATGTTTAGGTGCGCGGAACTTGCTGACCGTCATTTGCATTAATAACTTACCTACATGTCAGCCGTATCATCTTTTTAATGTGTTGTACCTATCATTCAGTGTTAAAGCATTCTACAGCTCTAGGCAAGTAATTCTGCTTAGACTGAGAAAATTTGTGAAAATTATGATATGAGTTGCTGCAGGAAGGAAGAAGCATTTCCTCAATCTCCCCATGATCACTCGGACTGTGAAAGTTTAACTGTGTAGCAATCATGGTGAGATGGCAATACTGATCTGTATGAGATGCGTATACATGGCCCAGAACATAAAGGCTAATGCAAAAGCATCAAGATTTACAGGATTTGGACATCTAAGTAGGAATTATTTTAGTTCAAGAAGTAGATGCCTGAAGAATAGTTCTGGCCTTTCAAACCGAAAGGAAGATTGTCTCTGTCTTATTTTAATTGTATTACTTTTTGATCCTGACCATAGATTAGTTGGTTTTCAATTTTCTGTAAGTGGGTGACAATGCTGTTCTGTAGTGGAATCATTGCAGTGTTGTCACCTTTTGAACAGAGTAGTCCCAAACCAGTAGACTGTAAATAAATAGAAAACAAATTAAAGCCACTCTCCAGTTAAAAAAAAAAATGACATAGTTGGAAAGGTTGAATAGATATAGGTCCATCCAGTTCAGTCTGTGTGCGTGTGTCTCTCTTCTTTCCATATACCTGTATATTTTTGTTTGCTTAGAAACATATCTAAGGCCTCTTTCACACTGCCGTGACTTGAAAGTCGTGTGATTTTTTTTTTTTTTTTGCCGCAATTTCAGGGAATGCCTGTGTAAACTCAAGGTCTATAGCCCTCAACTCTCATCAAAGTCGGACCAAAGTAGCACAGGGACTACTTTGAAGTTGGTGCAACTTGAAGTCACACAGATATGAATGGTTATCATTGGGAATCATGGGGTACCACTTGCCATGCGACTCTGATGTCCAAAGTTGCATGTGAAAAGTAGCACAAGTGTGAAAGGGGCCTAAGACTCCATTCACACTTGTATAACTCCAAAATTGCACCGACCTTGAAGTGCAGCTCTGGAAGGATACAACTTTGGCTTTGACCAGTGATAATGGACAACTGTTGCACACAAGTTGCATTGTATAACATTCAGGTACAACTTTCATGCAACTTCTGAGAGTTAACAAGTCTATGGCCCTCAAGTTGCATGAAAGTCCGACCAAAGTAGTGCATGAACTACTTTGAAGTTGCTGGAACTTTAAGTCACGCATATATTAGTGGGTATCATTGGAAAACACAGGGAACGACTTATGCAACTTTGATGTGCAAAGTTGCATGACAAATCAGAAGTGTGAATGGAGCCTAATAGTTTTTAACTTTTATCTACCCTTCCTGCTGGTACCACTAACTGTGGAAGGGAGTTCTTCTTCTTCATCTTTTCCGCTCTAACAGTAAAGAACCCCTTATGCATCCTAAAACTGAACTTCACCCAAAAGGGGAAGTTCTGTTTATTTGCATCCCTCCACTGCCAATTTGGCACATTTTTGTGGGGAGTGCGTGTACCTGGTTTCTCCCACTTCCGGTCAGATCACCTCGGTGATCTGAGCAGAAGGTGGGCCCCCCTCCTTCCCCTGCAGCATTCTGGGACAGATCACAGGTCTCGCAAGACTGCAGGACCATTCAACAGCTGTTTGCTGTTTGCGATTGTCAGTCTGAGTGCTGACACTGTAGAGAGCAGACCTCTGCTGCAGCGGCTCGTAAGCAGCCCGGCCACTCGGCCTCCCATCCTCCCATCCTTGGGTCCTGACTCTTCCTGACCCCCCCACGGTAGCCACCTGCTCCCCTCCTCTCCATCTCCATCTCCTCCTCTCCATCTGTCACCTTCACCCCCACGCCACATAGCTGCTGGCCGGCCGCTCGGGGCTCTTTGCGGGCCCGAGCGGCCCCCCTTGCAGCTGCATCCGGGACCCCCTCCCCGCTCTTGTCGGTCCTCCATTCGTTCTCCGCCCGTCCAGCTTACCGGCCGGCCGCCAGGCAGCTACGTGGTCCGGCTTGCCCCCCCCACACCATCATCGGATCCCCCTCCCGCTCCTCCCCTGACGCCGCCCTCAGCCAGCCGGCCGGCCGCACAGGATACTCCGCGGCTCCGGCCCAGCTCGGCTGCTAACAGGCAGCAATTCACTGCCCCCTTCACCGACCGTTCTGCCCGCCCGCGGGCGCCCCCCCACCTCCTTGCTTACCTACCGGATTATCCCGCTCACCTTCGCGGGACGGCCGGGACCACCGTAGGAAAGTCCGCGGCTCGGGCCTAGCCGGCGGCCATCTTGGTACACCCATCGCCGCCCAGCTGCAGCTCAGACCTAACCGGCGGCCATATTGGCACACCCAGGCTGTCAGTGCAACTACTGAAGACCCTCGGTGCAACATCTGAGGCCACCAGCGCCCAGCAGGACCCCCCCCAGTTAGACCCACATCCCCCCCCTTCTGGCACCCCCCCCCCCGGGTCATCACCGCAGCCGCAGTCTAAATCACCATAGGCTAGCGCTAGACTCTGTGGGACAGACCACGGCTGCGGCTTGGTTTCCTGCAGCCAGCCACTCATCCCCCCCTCCCCTTTTTTGTTCCTACAGAGCCCGCACCCCTCCCGCCTTTCACTGAACATCATTGCAAGGGCTCCGGGATCTCACCAGAGGCTACTCCAAATCAATCATCCTAGACGCAGCCACCGCACCACCTACCAGTAAGTAGTGTCTGATCCCCCCCGCGTCCGCCGGACCATCCTACAGGTAAGCCACCAGGGGTACTTCATCAGTTGATCCAGGGGCCAGTCCGATCGCCCCTCGGGGGTCAGGAAGGAATTTTTTCCTCTGCTGCATTATTGGCCTCGCAGCTAGGGGTTTTTCGCCTTCCTCTGGATCAACGACTAGGGGGTAGGCAGCCGTACCTCCTCAAGTACCGCCGCACCCACACCAGCCCATCGCCACACCACTCCATTAGCAGCGGGTAGCCATCAGACCTCTCCATCTCCCTGGAAGTGGATCGTCGCCACATCACTACCACCATCAGAATACCTTCCCTGCTAGCAACACCATCCTCCTCATCATGTGCAACTTTAAATACACAGCAAACACCATCCACAGGCTAAGAAACACCACCGCAACTTTACCGATCGCCACTAAGGAAAGACTAAAAAAAGAACAATTATTAAGAACCAACCCACAATCAACCAGGAAATGCAGGGAGACACCGATCCAACCGCAACAACTAGCATGCGCCCTGATCAACACCAGATCTGCAGTCAAGCATAGGCTTGAAATCCACGATTTCGTCATCGAAAACAACTTAGATTGCCTCTTCATTACAGAAAGCTGGCTAACACCTGACTGCAACACCATCCTAACTGAACTGGTGCCCGAGAACTACAGTATCCTAACCGAGCATAGAATCGGAAAAAAAGGAGGAGGCCTAGCAGTGATCTTCAAATCTCATCTTGGGTTCACCAAACCAAACGTACAGAACTCAGTGCCTTTCATGGAAACACTCTCACTGCACCTCCAAACAACACCTCAAGACACCGTTCACATACTACTATGCTACAGACCACCAGGACCAAAGACCAATCTCCTCACGCCGCTCACTGAATTCTTTTCGATGCACACCTTGAAAACCAAAAACCTGCTGGTACTTGGGGATTTTAACCTGTGGGCAAACTCTGCCCAAGACCCCACCGCAACCGCCTGCGTCAACCAAATGGAAGAACTTGGTCTTCAACAACTGATAAACTCTCCCATGCATGGTTCAGGACACACCCTAGATCTCATCTTCAAACAGAATATGGACATCAACGTTTTTGACAACACTCCACTACCATGGACGGACCACCATGCTATCAAATTTAAAATCACTACTAACACCATCCTCCAAAAACAGAAACACGTAACAGCAACACACTGGAATAGATCTCAGAAGAAACTTCACTCCGATCTCTTCAAAACTACATTATCGAGCAAAATTCTTTTGCTAAACTCAAACCTCTCAACAGAACAAACGCTCAACTCCCTAAACAATGCATTACTACAAACAGCAGACTTCGTGGCGCCAAAACGCAGAACACTCATCCGCAAAAAAAACTCAAGCTGGTTCAATGGTACTCTCACCCTACTCAAGCAAGAACGTAGAAGAGCTGAAAGAGCATGGAGAAGAAATCCTACCAAGGAAAACCATGCTAACTACAAAGCACTCAGGGGGAAATACCACAAGGCAATCTTCAAAGCCAAAAAAGAACATTTCTCAGACACCATCTCATCCGCCTTAAACCGCCCGCGGGAACTGTTCAAAATAGTGGCTCAGTCTATGAACCCGGCCTGCTTAGAGCCCCCAGGAAATGATACTCAAGAATTCTGCAATGAGTTATCAGATTTCTTCATCGACAAAATCGACAACATTCGGAAATCAATCCATCAGAAAACAACGATCATCCTAACTGAACCAAACCAAAAAGAGGATATCGACACGAACATCACTCAACCACCGAATTTCATTTTGTCTCCAATCACCATAGACACAACCAAAAACATCATCAGTAGCCTTCGAGACAGCACATCACCGAACGACATCATCCCCACTAAACTGCTTAAAGAATGTTCCGACATCTTGGCTCCTATCCTAACACAGCTCATAAATCAATCATTCAAAGAAGGGACTGTGCCAACCTCCCTCAAGCAAGGCATCGTCAAACCTCTCCTAAAGAAACCAAATCTCGACCCTAAGGACCCTAACAGCCGCAGACCAATAACAAGCCTCAACACCATCTCCAAGATTATGGAGAAAGCAGTAGTACAACAGCTACAACGCCACCTGGACACACACCAACTCCTGGACCCTCTGCAATCTGGCTTCCGCCCAGGCCATGGCACAGAAACAGCACTTCTGAAGATATGGGATGATGCCCTTGAAGCAGCAGACGACGGAGAACAGAGTCTCCTGGTACTGTTAGACCTCAGCGCAGCATTCGATACAGTAGACCACAATACTTTACTCGTCCGCCTCGCTGAAGTAGTAGGAGCTACAGGTTCTGCTCTAAAATGGTTTACATCCTTCCTAGAGAATCGCTCCCAGACAGTGAAACTAGGTACATTCACCTCGGAAACCCGGGCAGTCTCCTGTGGAGTCCCCCAAGGATCACCCTTGTCACCAGTACTATTCAACATATACATCCGCCCACTTTTCAATATCATCAGGAAAACCGATCTTTGTTTCCATTCATACGCTGACGACACCCAACTCTACCTTCGTATCAACGGACAAAAAGACCTTCATCAGCAATTACAGAATTGCCTCTCCTTAATAGACAACTGGATGACCACTAGCTCCCTCAAACTCAACGGATCAAAAACAGAACTACTTCTCCTACAAGCTAACAAAAATTCCAAAATAAAGACTACATGGACACCTCCCACCATCCTTGGACAGACCATCTCCCCAAGCACCAAAGTCAAAAGTCTTGGAGTCATTTTTGACTCAGAAATGACAATGGATGCACAAATAGGATCAGTGGTGAGCGGATCCCACCATCTCCTCCGCCAACTACGCAGACTAATCCCCTTCATCCCAGAAGAGGACAAAGCGGCAGTTGTGGGAACAATCATCAATTCCCGACTCGACTACGCAAATTCGCTCTACGTAGGACTACCCCAATATCAGCTTGCGCGCTTACAACTCATCCAAAACACGGCGGCAAGACTGTTAACAGGGAAAAAACCCTGGGAATCCATCTCCCCCTCCCTAAAGAGCCTACACTGGCTAACCGTGAAGAAACGGATCACATTCAAGACCCTCTGCATCACCCACAAATGCGTACAAGGAAACGCCCCACCATATCTCCGCGAGAAAATAAAACACTATACACCGAATCGCAGTCTTCGATCAGCCAACCAAAACCTCCTTACCATTCCCAAATACCGCTACAAAGCAAAGGGAGAACGAAGATTCGCAGTCCAAGGACCTCAACTATGGAACGCTCTTCCTACCAACATCCGCATGGAAGAAAACCACCAGGCCTTCAGGAAAAAACTAAAGACCTTCCTTTTCTGAGAAGCTGACATCAGAGAATGCATCCAGCGCCTTGAGGCGATTCAGTTCGCATTTGCAGCGCTTTATAAATCAATCATTCATTCATTCATTCATTCATTCAGAAAGCACTCCGCAGGTCGCACATGCACACTAGGAAACCGGCTGTGAAGATGTAAGGCTTCACTGCTGGTTTCCCTTAGGATTCCAGCGCCTGGACCCGAAGGCGATTGAAGAATTGGCTCGGGTGAGGACATCGCTGGATCCTTGGACAGGTAAGTGTCCTTATATTTAAAGTCAGCAGCTACAGTAATTTTGGGGGAGACTGGAGCCCCTCTTTAAGATTGAACCGCCTCTCATCCAACTTCATTGCATGGCCTGAGGTTAAATTATATTCTCTCGATGCTGCAGTCGCCAGCGAACGATTCGCATTTTAGGCCGGGTTTACGCTGTTACGACAAACACTCCAACATTGGGAGCTCATGTTTCATGACGTGTGAAAATCAATGTTTCCCTATGGGAGCCATCTTAACTGGTCCGACAAGTTGGCCCGACTTTGAAAATGCACCCTGCACTACTTTGGTCCAACCTTGATTGTACTTCAGCCCATTTAATATCAGTGAAGTCGGATCTCTATCTTAACTGATCCAACTTTGGCATGCGACTTGTGCTCTGATCTTGAATGGGAACTCCACACCAAATAAAAAAAAAAAAACAGCATGGGTTCCCCCTCCAAGTGCATACCAGGCCCTTCGGTCTTGTAGGGATTTTAAGGGGAATCCCCACTCTGAAAAAAAATGCGTGGGGGTCCCCCCTCCCTAAAACCAATACCAGACCCTTATCCGAGCACACAGCCCGGCAGGTCAGGAAAGGGGATGGGGACGAGCGAGCGCCCCTCCCCCCCCCCCCGAACCGTACCAGGCCGCATGCCCTCAACATGGGGGGGTGGGTGCTTTGGGGCAGGGGGAGCCCTGCGCTCCCAACCCCAAAGCACCTTGTCCCCATGTTGATGAGGGCAAGGGCCTCTTCCAGACAACCCTGGTTGTGGGTTGTCGGGGTCTGCGGGCGGGGGGCTTATCGGGATCTGGAACCTCCTTTAACAAGGGTTCCCCCAGATCCTGGCCCCCCACCCTATGTGAATGAGTATCGGTTACATTGTATCCCTACCCGTTCACCTAAAAAAAAAAAGTGTCAAAAATAAAACGCATGCTTTTATTAAGGCTCTGTTATCTCTTCCAATCTCTTCTCCCCTCTCCGGCTCTTCTGCCTCCTCCGCTGACGTCTTCTGCTGGTTCTTCTCACTTCTCCGGGTCTTCTCCGCTGATGTCTTCTAGCCCTCTCTGGTTCTTCTCCCTCTGTCCGCTGTCTTCTCTGCTATCGTCTCGCTCTTTTTCTGGGTCTTCTCCCTCTGTTCTTCCGATTGTTGACTCGATGCTCTCTCCCACTCTGATGCTAGGTGCGCGGTGTGCCATTACTTATATTTGCATGGGGCAGGGTCACCGGGTGATGTCATCCGGAGGCCCGTCCCTATGACTTCACCACCCGGGGCATGATGGGGTGGTGATGTCATAAGGGGCGGGCCTCCGGTGACCCCGCCCCATGCCAATTTAAATAGTGGCACACCGCGCACCCAGCATTAGAGCGAGAGAAAGTGTCGAGTCAAAATCGGAAGGAGAACAGAGGCAGAAGACAACGGAGAAGACCCAGCAAAAAGAGCGAGAAGACAGCAGAGAAGACCGGGCAGAGGCAGAAGACAACAGACTGGCAGGAGAGGTAGTAGAATAAATGTGACGGCACAATGTGTGTGTGTATGTGTGTGCGTGCGCATATCATGAGGTAAAGTATATCTAGAAATACCGTATTTATCGGCGTATAACACGCACCCCAATTTAGGAGGGAAGTTGAAGGAAAAAAAAACTTACATTTAAATGCCCATCATTGCAGCCTTGCCCCAGTGCAGCCTTGCCCCAGTGCAGCCTTGCCCCAGTGCAGCCTTCCATCCTGTGATCCCTGTCATCCTGTCTTTCAAAATCGCGACCGCGATTTGAAAATGGCGCCGCCGGCGCCGAAATACACAGAGCCGGTCCACGGCTCTTCTCGGCGGCTCTCGTTTACTTTCGGCTCCACTCGTAGTCCCGAGCGGAGCTATCCGAACCTAGCCATGTACACTCGGCTAGGTTCGGGCGGCGCTCGAGTGAAGACGAAAGTGGCCGAGAAGAGCCGAGGACCGGCACTGTGTATTTCGGCGCCGGCACTGTGTATTTCGGCGCCGGCGGCGCCATTTTCAAATCGCGGTCGGCGATTTTGAAAATCTGACAGCTCCGCATCGCAGGGGATCGGCGTATACCACGCACCTGCGATTTTCCCCTGATTTTAAGGGGAAAAAAGTGCGTGTTATACGCCGATAAATACGGTAATTCTGTCTGGCGGTACTTTAGAGATGACTTGGTGGCATTGGGCAATAATTTACACGCTGCAGGAGCATGCACTTGACTTTTTTTTTCATGTTTTTAGTGATTGTGAACCTTTTCCTTGCTGGACAGTACAGAACCTAACCTCATACAAAATCCTTTCAGAGCCCTGCTTGAGGGAGCTTATTTAACACCTTTTAGGCAGTGTTGCAGTAACTATTTCTGATTCTTTGGCCAGGACATTCCGCTAATAATTTTCAGCTATAGAGTTACCAAATGACGGCCTTAAATCTACAGGACACTCTTGTGTATCCTTGTCAGTTTCCTTTCTCTTCCTGATTCTGACACCATTAATAAACTCTCGGCTAGCTTCCACATATCTGCTTTCATCTACACAGCTGGCTTTGGCCTCTAATGCTGATTGAACCAAAGTTTTTCTTCCATGTTTTTGCTCCTCGTAAAACATTGTTTTCTGGAAGGAATGATTATTTTGAATTCTGCTTTGGCCTGTTGTCTGACTTGTATATTTCAGGACTGCCAAATAGATACCTTGTTTTTAAAGTGATAAGAAACCCAAAACCAAAAATGTAATATATCAATTCTTGGCTGTGGTGTCTCCATTTGCACAGGCATATTTGGACAGTAGCCTTGTCAGTTGGGGGGGGGGGGGGGTGTTAGATGCGCTAGCAGATTTAGATACTCTAACAGATTGAACCTTAATGCCAGCTAACACGTTTAAATCAGTTACAGCAAACAACTTTTTTTTTTTTTGTGATAAATATTTTACATAGATAAAACTAATCATTGCAAGCACCCCTACCAGTGTTGAATGGTTTGCCTCTGAAAAAAAGACTTTCAAGCTAGATCACCAGAAGACCATAAAGACTCAAAAAGAAATAACTAATGCGACCATCACATCTAAACTGCTAAGCTGCGATATATTAAATGTTTGATTTTACATTTAATATCTCTTTAAAGGAGTTGTAAAGGCAGAAGGTTTTTTATCTTCATGCATTCAGTGCTTGAAGATAAAAAGCCTTCTGTATGCAGCTGCCCCCCCCTAATACGTACCTGAGCCCTATCTCTGTCCAGCAAGTCCCTCGGCCGTCCAGGACTCTCTGCTGTGTCTGGCTGAGACACAGCAGCGGCGCCATTGGTTTCTGCTGCTGTCAAAGTCAGTTAGCCAATCAGAAGAGAGAAGGGGCAGGGCAGCTCCACGTCTGAATGGATACACACAGCTGCAGCTTAGCTCGGGTGCCCCCATAGCAAGCTGCTTTCTGTGTCAATAGACACAGAAGCAGGACTCGAGAGCGCGCCCGCACGGGTGTCCCATAGGAGAGCGCTTCTCCGGGGTACTCGGTGCGGGGAGGAGCTACTAGCGCTGCTGAGGGACCCCAGAAGAGGAGGATCGGGCCACTCTGTGCACAATGAACAGCATAGTGGAGGTAGGTATGACATGTTTGTTATTAAAAAAAAAAAAACAAGGGTTTAGTGACCCTTTAAGGTGTTTATGATTTCTTGTGTAAAAGTGAAATGTGTTTGAAAGGAAAGTGGATATTATCCATAGCGATAACTTATGTTCTTTCTTTTTCATGCTTTGGCCTGTTACTATAAAGCTTCAGGATCTTACACGATGATTGAGGCAGGCACAGTGGTTAGAGAGCTACAGAGGGGGAACTGGTTTTGGAAGATTTTTCAACTGGTTTTAGCCCAGGTTTATTGTTTCAGCACATTATTATTTTTATTATTTTTTTGCTTCTTTAAATTAACATGATCTTCCACTTGACTTACTAGACCTGTTTTAGTACGATACATGTATGAAGGATATAGGACATGTTCGGTATGTAGGCTTTAGGTATCACTGAGCCTATGGTTAAAAATTGCATAATCAAAGGTTACCTGTAGTAAACTGCATGTCAAAATGATCAGTAGATTTAGCCTAGGAACACGGACAGCGGGAATGAAAATGTGCAAGTTCAGCTGAACTCGCACACTTTCATTCCCGCATGTC